>RPFO01000080.1:10783422-10815922 GCA_009746045.1 Mesostigma viride | reverse complement strand
TTCGTCCCGTGCCAAGCCATCCAGCGCTCAATCGCAACTGTCTATGGTGACACCAGACATTCGTTTGCCCCATCCCACGTCTTCCATGAACAGCAAAACTGATTTTACAAGGCGTGAAATACGTAAAACTGAAAAATGACGACACTGAAACAAAACAATCTGATGACGACGTTCAATTTCCAGGTCGCTGGCTATTATACAGCAAATGCCATAGCGACACGGACCTCTCCCACGCAGGTTGCACGGGGTTGACGCCCCGCCAGCTCAGAAAGTTTCGTACGTACTCTTCCAATACAAAATTTTGATGTATAAAAGCCATGAATTCGCATTCCCCATCCCAATTTCACATGCTACGTCGCCCGCCATCGCCAGCCAGCAACAACTATGGTTGCTTCCGCAGCACGTCGCTTTGTTTCATTAACATTTTTTGCCGCTTTTGTTATTCACGTTCACTTTACCCATTGCCACTGCCCAGCCTGGTGCGTTCGACGCGACGCTCGCCCCGCCCTGCATGCGAACTAAAATTTGGTACGGTTCGACCGGTCCAACTTTCCCCGTTCAACCTGAACACTTCAAGTACGTATTCTTGTCAGGGTCCGAGGCGGGGGGGGCCAGCGGGAGCCCGAAAATTTCAGTTTCGTACGGCCGTTAGGCGGGCTGAGCCCCCTGCATTTCACAGTTTCGAGCCGTTTTTTCCCATGCTCCCCGTCTGAACACGTTCAGTTCACTCATCTCGCAAAAAATTGCACGGAAATTGCGTGGGAAGTAGGCCGAACCGAATATTGAACAAAAAACCCGTTCAGAAATGTGTTCGAACTCAATTTTCGTTCAGTCTGAACACTCGAAATTTCCCGTTCAGTCTGAACCCTTAGTAAATCAAGTAGGATGTTTTGTAGATTTAGATTCGGCAAACAACATCCCCCCCATCCGTATATGCCCCCCGGCATTTCTCGCGCATTTTGCTGAATTCGGTTTCTGTTCAGAACACCTCAGACTCGATCTTAGGAGGGTGTGACGGCGTTCAGGCCGGCGGTTACGGGCCGTAACTCGCGGCTCCGCAGGATTTCAGGATTTGCCCTCGATCGTGGGGGTGCGATCAGGCCGTACGGTACGGCGCCCGCGGCGGTGTCAGGATGTTCGGGGTTCTCCCTTGCGCAACACGATCGTAGTTAAGTAGTTGACAAGTTGGGGGCCCCTGCGGGGCCCAGACTTTTTGGCGCCTGAGCGGGCGATTGGCGCGTACACCCGCGGGTGCGTCCTCGGGAACGCCGGCGCCACGCGGGGTGCGCAGTGCGAAGGGGCAGTGGCCGAGGGCGCCGAGGCGGGGGGGCCAGCGGGAGCCCAAAAATTTCGGTTCGTACGGCCGTTTTTGGGGCTGAGCCCCCTGCTTTTCACAGTTTCTAGCCGTTTTTTGCCACGCTCCCCGTCTGAACACGTTCAGTTGTCATCTCGCTAAAATTGGCACGAAAATTGCGTGGGAAGTAGGCCGAACCGAAAATTTAACCGAAAACCGTTCAAAATAGGGTTCGAACTAAATTTTCGCACATTTCGTTCAGTCTGAACACGAAATTTCCCGTTCAGTCTGAACCCTTAGTATCAGTAGGATGTTTGGATAGAGATCCTTCGTGTAACAAGTTTCAGCCGTATATGCCCCCGGCATTTCTTGCGCATTTTGCTGAATTCAGCTTCTGTTCAGAATAGGTGAGACTCGATCTTAGGAGGGTGTGACGGCGTTCAGACTAGCGGTTACGGGCCGTACTCGCGGCTCCGCAGGATTTCAGGATTTGCCCTCGTTCGTGGGGGTGCGATCAGGCCGTACGGTACGGCGCCCGCGGCGATGTCAGGATGTTCGGGTTTCTCCCTTGCGCAACACGATCGTAGTTAAGTAGTTGACAAGTTGGGGGCCCCTGCGGGGCCCAGACTTTTTGGCGCCTGAGCGGGCGATTGGCGCGTACACCCGCGGGATGCGTCCTCGGGAACGCCGGCGCCACGCGGGGTGCGCAGTGCGAAGGGGCAGTGGCCGAGGGCGCCGAGGCGGGGGGGCCAGCGGGAGCCCAAAAATTTCGGTTCCGTACGGCCGTTTTTGGGGCTGAGCCCCCTGCTTTTCACAGTTTCTAGCCGTTTTTTGCCACGCTCCCCGTCTGAACACGTTCAGTTGTGTCATCCCGCTAAAATTGGCACGAAAATTGCGTGGGAAGTAGGCCGAACCGAAAATTTAACCGACAAACCGTTCAAAATAGGGTTCGAACTAAATTTTCCGCACACTTCTCGTTCAGTCTGAACAGTCGAAATTTCCCGTTCAGTCTGAACCCTTAGTATTTCTAGTATTTTGTTTGGAGAGAGATCCTTCGTGTATAAACTCTTCCTCCCAGCCGTATATGCCCCCCGGCATTTCTTGCGCATTTTGCTGAATTCAGCTTCTGTTCAGAATAGGTAAGACTCGATCTTAGGAGGGTGTGACGGCGTTCAGACTAGCGGTTACGGGCCGTTACTCGCGGCTCCGCAGGATTTCAGGATTTGCCCTCGTTCGTGGGGGTGCGATCAGGCCGTACGGTACGGCGCCCGCGGCGATGTCAGGATGTTCGGGTTTCTCCCTTGCGCAACACGATCGTAGTTAAGTAGTTGACAAGTTGGGGGCCCCTGCGGGGCCCAGACTTTTTGGCGCCTGAGCGGGCGATTGGCGCGTACACCCGCGGGATGCGTCCTCGGGAACGCCGGCGCCACGCGGGGTGCGCAGTGCGAAGGGGCAGTGGCCGAGGGCGCCGAGGCGGGGGGGCCAGCGGGAGCCCAAAAATTTCGGTTCCGTACGGCCGTTTTTGGGGCTGAGCCCCCTGCTTTTCACAGTTTCTAGCCGTTTTTTGCCACGCTCCCCGTCTGAACACGTTCAGTTGTGTCATCCCGCTAAAATTGGCACGAAAATTGCGTGGGAAGTAGGCCGAACCGAAAATTTAACCGACAAACCGTTCAAAATAGGGTTCGAACTAAATTTTCCGCACACTTCTCGTTCAGTCTGAACAGTCGAAATTTCCCGTTCAGTCTGAACCCTTAGTATTTCTAGTATTTTGTTTGGAGAGAGATCCTTCGTGTATAAACTCTTCCTCCCAGCCGTATATGCCCCCCGGCATTTCTTGCGCATTTTGCTGAATTCAGCTTCTGTTCAGAATAGGTAAGACTCGATCTTAGGAGGGTGTGACGGCGTTCAGACTAGCGGTTACGGGCCGTTACTCGCGGCTCCGCAGGATTTCAGGATTTGCCCTCGTTCGTGGGGGTGCGATCAGGCCGTACGGTACGGCGCCCGCGGCGATGTCAGGATGTTCGGGTTTCTCCCTTGCGCAACACGATCGTAGTTAAGTAGTTGACAAGTTGGGGGCCCCTGCGGGGCCCGGACTTTTTGGCGCCTGAGCGGGCGATTGGCGCGTACACCCGCGGGGTGCGTCCTCGGGAACGCCGGCGCCACGCGGGGTGCGCAGTGCGAAGGGGCAGTGGCCGAGGGCGCCGAGGCGGGGGGCCAGCGGGAGCCCGAAATTTCGGTTACGTACGGCCGTTTTTTGGGCTGAGCCCCCTGCTTTTCAGAGTTTCGAGCCGTTTTTTGCAACGCTCCCCGTCTGAACACGTTCAGTTCAGTCATCTCGTTAAAATTGGCACAGAAATTGCGTAAGAAGTAGGCCGAACCGAAAATTTAACCGAAAAACCGTTCAGAATAGGGTTCGAACTTAAATTTCTGCACATTTCCCGTTCATTCTGAACACTAGAGAATTCCCGTTCAGTCTGAACCCTTAGTAAATCAAGTAGGATGTTTGGATAGAGATCCTTCCCGTAGTAACAAGTTAATCAGCCGTATATGCCCCCCGGCATTTCTCGCGCATTTTGCTGAATTCAGATTCCGTTCAGAACTGCTGACACTCGATCTTAGGAGGGTGTGACGGCGTTCAGGCGAGCGGTTACGGGCCGTAACTCGCGGCTCCGCAGGATTTCAGGAATAGTAGGCGTTCGTGGGGGTGCGATCAGGCCGTACGGTACGGCGCCCGCGGCGGTGTCAGGATGTTCGGGTTTCTCCCTTGCGCAACACGATCGTAATATAGTAGTTGACAAGTTGGGGGCCCCTTCGGGGCCCGGACTTTTTGGCGCCTGAGCGGGCGATTGGCGCGTACACCCGCGGGGTGCGTCCTCGGGAACGCCGGCGCCACGCGGGGCGCGCAGCGCGAAGGGGCAGTGGCCGAGGGCGCCGAGGCGGGGGGGCCAGCGGGAGCCATAAAATTTCGGCTTCGTACGGCCCGTCCGCAGGCGGAGCCCCCTGCTTTTCCCAGCGTCGAGCCGTTTCCTGGCACGCTCCCCGTCTTAACACGTTCAGGCAAGTCATCTCGCTAAAGGTCCACTGCGGGGACGAAATAATTATGTACATGCAAATTCGAGGCTATGGCGGTGCAGAAAACTGATTGGTCACTACAATACGCTTCCGCGGACACCTTTTTCAGCGGGGAAAGTGCCCCCGGGCTTCCGGGGCAAATTCAGCAAGCGCTGCGGAACTTAGATACTAAAATTTCGTTTTTGGTTCGTACCGTACAGCCAATCATTTTGCGCCCGGATCAAATTGTGATCTGGGCACTGAACACAAAAATTTCAGCGGAACGTACGAAAAACCAACGCAACTACAGAAAATTTTCAGTGACGAAACTGTAGTACCGTGTACCAAGCAAAGTATAGTAGGACTTCGCTAAAATCACGTTCGGAATTTTTCCCCGCAAGATTCCCCCGCAAGATTCCCCCGCACGATTCCCCCGCTAGGTTCAGGCTCCAGTCGATGCTCGCCAAATGGCGCAAAAAAAGAAACATATGTTAAAATCAACGGTGCAAATCCTCGTTACCGCTCGGGTAACATTCTCACTCATTTCGCGTCTCCTACGAACCGTATTGTAGTGGTGTAGGAGCATCGATGCATGGATTCGTTCCAAATATTGTAGTCATTTTTTATGAGTTATGGCTGGGATGAGTAGGTCATCCAGCAACATCTGGGTGTAGTTCGTGGCATGTTTCCCTACCCTTTTGGGAATGCCCTTGGGGCCAGGCCAGGTCAGAATATGCCGCCCTGGCCGGCCAAGCCGCTGGGGGCCTGCCAGACCAAAATCCCTATATGAGTGTGCTTTGGTCCCAGTATGGACACTAAACTGTTTTAGGTTAGTTTGTGGACATTACCATGCAAGGTGCAACTGGCTCCTATTGTGAGGCGCGAGTTGGACACGATTTGAGGGCTAAAAGCTAAAATTGTTTGCTGACACAGCTAGCCCGCAACACACGTAGCATAGGTGTCACACTTCATGTAGTGTTCAAGTTGGGGCATGATGCAGACAATGTTTGTTCCAACTCTGATTTATTATAATGAGTTGTCTTGAGCACTTCATAATGAGATTAGCACAGCTCATTTTAAGACACACCACCGCATCTTTATCAAACAATCCCATCCAATTCCCAACTTCACCATGGAATGGCCATCAAATGTTACCATGTGCACGATCGCTCATGCCCACTTCAAAATCACCTTAAGAAAGAAAGTTTTGTATTCGCTAACTTCTTTACAACCACCACCAGTATGGGGCAACCACAGGCCCTCACTGTGACCACTGTGACCACCGCAAGGGCACGCCATCACATGCAGCCATAAATGGTTGTCTCTTTGATAAATGTATCTAACGAGGCAAGGCCAGCTGGTATCCAGGCGGCATGTTGCCACCACACACGTCTCGGTTACGGCGCGGTCACCCATCTTCATGTCCCTGCAAATATGCACCCCATAACAACGTGTGACAACCCACAAGACCCCACGGTGCCCTTTTGCGGGATCGCAGGGCATGGCAGGGCATGTGCGTGTGTACCACCCCTACCTGCCTGCCCAACGCCCCACTCCCCATGCCCCAAGTTTCATGGCTCGTGCCCCAGGTCCCCTGCCCCGTCCCACCTGCCCACTGTGCCCCTGCTTGTGACTGGCCTCTGACCACATCACGTGCACGTGGCTGAGGGCCTGCCCCATGCCCTAGTCCCCACGACCTGTGACTCATAGCTTCAGAAAGGCTCCCCCTGCCCCCTGCCGCCTGGACCCTGCCCCCCGCCCCCTCCCCCCTTCCCCCTGTCCCCATGCCCTCCTCCCTGTGGTGCCCCCGCTAGCTGGCTTGCCAATAATCACATCTCGTGCATGTGGCTGCCTTGCTGGCTGGCTGGCTGGCTGGCTGGCTGGCTGGCTGGCAAATATGCACCCCATAACAACGTGTGACAACCCAGGGCAGGGCATGGCAGGGCATGTGCGTATGTACCACCCCTACCTGCCTGCCCAACGCCCCACTCCCCATGGCTCGTGCCCCAGGTCCCTTGCCCCGTCCCACCTGCCCACTGTGCCCCTGCTTGTGACTTGCCTCTGACCACATCACGTGCAGGTGGCTGAGGGCCTGCCCCATGCCCTAGTCCCCACGACCTGTGACTCATAGCTTCAGAAAGGCTCCCCCTGCCCCCTGCCGCCTGGACCCTGCCCCCCGCCCCCTGTCCCCACGACCTGTGACTCATAGCTTCAGAAAGGCTCCCCCTGCCCCCTGCCGCCTGGACCCTGCCCCCGCCCCCTCCCCCCCTCCCCCTGTCCCCATGCCCTCCTCCCTGTGGTGCCTCCGCTGGCTGGCTTGCCAATAATCACATCTCGTGCATGTGGCTGCCTTGCTGGCTGGCTGGCTGGCTGGCTGGCTGGCTGGCTGGCTGGCTGGCAGGCTGGCTGGCTGGCTGGCTGGCTGGCTGGCTGGCTGGCTGGCTGGCTGGCTGGCTGGCTGGCTGGCTGGCTGGCTGGCTGGCTGGCTGGCTGGCTGGCTGGCTGGCTGGCTGCCTGACCCATGCCACATACCCCACGCCCCAAGCCTCGTGCCCCATGTCCCCAAGTTTCATGGCTCGTGCCCCAGGTCCCCTGCCCCGTCCCACCTGCCCACTGTGCCCTTGCTTGTGTCTTGCCTCTGACCACATCACGTGCACGTGGCTGAGGGCCTGTCCCATGCCCCAGTCCCCACGACCTGTGACTCATAGCTTCAGAAAGGCTCCCCCTGCCCCCTGCCGCCTGGACCCTGCCCCCCGCCCCCTCCCCCTTCCCCCTGTCCCCATGCCCTCCTCCCTGTGGTGCCCCCGCTGGCTGGCTTGCCAATAATCACATCTCGTGCATGTGGCTGCCTCGCTGGCTGGCTGGCTGGCTGGCTGCCTGCCTGCCTGACCCATGCCACATACCCCACGCCCCAAGCCTCGTGCCCCATGTCCCCTGCCAGCCTGCCTGCCTACACGTGCAAAGGAAACAAACATGGCCCCGCTGGCACAATGCAAAGCACACCTGGTTGATCAGGTAGCGGGCACGCCTGCACAATGAGACATCAAAATTACACAGCCAGCAAAGCAAAATTCAGTGTGCAAGCGAATGGGGCCTACGTTTGACAGCAAGTATGATGAATCCATGTAGAAAAATATGGCACAACACATGGTTGCCCACCTGCACGTACAGCCCAGTAAAAATTCACGTGCAGCAAACTGTCTACCCATGCGTGAATTTGGCTTCAGCCCAGTAAAAATCTGCACAACACAAATATTGCACAGCCATTAGAGCAAGTCTAACTTTGGATATGCTGGATGGAAGCAATATAGCACAGCATGACACACCCCTAGTTGCTCATCTTCACCCATATAGCCCAGTGAAAACCCATGTGCAAAGCAAGGCAGCTTATCACACGCAAAACCACCATCAACGTCAGGAAGCACAGCAGTCAACGACTCCCAAAATTGGTGCACGAGAAATCATCCATGAGCAATCATGGGCTTTCCCTGCCCAGCCTGTTCCAGAAGAAAGCAACACGGATAACGTGGCAATGACATTCCCAAGGAGAATGAAGAGGACGCACCCCACGGATACGACAATGGAAGACAGACTCTTGGTCCGGTATGTGCACGCTGCGACCAAGAAAATTCGTCTGGAAAAAAGGAAATTGCATAAGATTACGGTAAACGTAAATCACATTAGATAAAAGCAGATACATTGACCACATCTTTGACACAAATCGCCATCGCCAGCGTTCGTCCCGTGCCAAGCAATCCAGCGCTCAATCGCAACTGTCTATGGTGACACCAGACATTCGTTTGCCCCATCCCACGTCTTCCATGAACAGCAAAAATGATTTTACAAGGCGTGAAATACGTAAAACTGAAGAATGACGACACTGAAACAAAACAATCTGATAACGACGTTCAATGTCCAGGTCGCTGGCTATTGTACAGCAAATGCCATAGCGACACGGACCTCTCCCACGCAGGTAGCACGGGGTTGACGCCCCGCCAGCTCAGAAAGTTTCATACGTACTCTTCCAATACAAACTTTTGATGTATAAAAGCCAGGAATTCGCATTCCCCATCCCAATTTTACATGCTACGTCGCCCGCCATCGCCAGCCAGCAACAACTATGGTCATCACGTCGCTTTGTTTCATTAACATTTTTTGCCCCGACCATGCCGCTTTTATTATTCACGTTCACTTTACCCATTGCCACTGCCCAGCCTGGTGCGTTCCACGCGACGCTCGCCCCGCCCTGCATGCGGAACTAAAATTTGGTACGGTTCGACCGGTCCAACTTTCCCCGTTCGACCTGAATACTTCAAGTCCGTATTTTTGTCAGGGTCCGAGGCGGGGGGGGCCAGCGGGAGCCCAAAATTTTCGGCTTCGTACGGCCCGTCCCAAGGCGGAGCCCCCTGCTTTTCACAGTTTCGAGCCGTTTTTCGCTACGCCCCCCGTCTGAACACGTTCAGGTCAATCATCTCGCTAAAATCGGCACGGAAATTGCGTGGGAAGTAGGCCGAACCGAAAATTTACCCAACAACTCGTTCAGAAAAGTCGAACTACGCACTGTACGTTCAGCCGCGGGACAGTTCTCGTTCAGCTTCTAGTAAATCTACTACGATGTTTGGGCTTAGCTGCTTCGGTAAACAACTACCCTCCCATCCGTATATGCCCTCCGGCATTTCTCGCGCATTTTGCTGAATTCGGCTTCCGTTCAGAACTCCTGAGACTCGATCTTACGCGGGTGTGACGGCGTTCAGGCCGGCGGTTACGGGCCGTAACTCGCGGCTCCGCAGGATTTCAGGATTTGCCCTCGGGCGTGGGGGTGCGATCAGGCCGTACGGTACGGCGCCCGCGGCGATGTCAGGATGTTCGGGTTTCTCCTTGCGCAACACGATCGTAATATAGTAGTTGACAAGTTGGGGGCCCCTGCGGGGCCCAGACTTTTTGGCGCCTGAGCGGGCGATTGGCGCGTACACCCGCGGGATGCGTCCTCGGGAACGCCGGCGCCACGCGGGGTGCGCAGTGCGAAGGGGCAGTGGCCGAGGGCGCCGAGGCGGGGGGCCAGCGGGAGCCCAAAAATTTCGGTTCCGTACGGCCGTTTTTGGGGCTGAGCCCCCTGCTTTTCACAGTTTCTAGCCGTTTTTTGCCACGCTCCCCGTCTGAACACGTTCAGTTGTGTCATCCCGCTAAAATTGGCACGAAAATTGCGTGGGAAGTAGGCCGAACCGAAAATTTAACCGACAAACCGTTCAAAATAGGGTTCGAACTAAATTTTCCGCACACTTCTCGTTCAGTCTGAACAGTCGAAATTTCCCGTTCAGTCTGAACCCTTAGTATTTCTAGTATTTTGTTTGGAGAGAGATCCTTCGTGTATAAACTCTTCCTCCCAGCCGTATATGCCCCCCGGCATTTCTTGCGCATTTTGCTGAATTCAGCTTCTGTTCAGAATAGGTAAGACTCGATCTTAGGAGGGTGTGACGGCGTTCAGACTAGCGGTTACGGGCCGTTACTCGCGGCTCCGCAGGATTTCAGGATTTGCCCTCGTTCGTGGGGGTGCGATCAGGCCGTACGGTACGGCGCCCGCGGCGATGTCAGGATGTTCGGGTTTCTCCCTTGCGCAACACGATCGTAGTTAAGTAGTTGACAAGTTGGGGGCCCCTGCGGGGCCCAGACTTTTTGGCGCCTGAGCGGGCGATTGGCGCGTACACCCGCGGGATGCGTCCTCGGGAACGCCGGCGCCACGCGGGGTGCGCAGTGCGAAGGGGCAGTGGCCGAGGGCGCCGAGGCGGGGGGGCCAGCGGGAGCCCAAAAATTTCGGTTCCGTACGGCCGTTTTTGGGGCTGAGCCCCCTGCTTTTCACAGTTTCTAGCCGTTTTTTGCCACGCTCCCCGTCTGAACACGTTCAGTTGTGTCATCCCGCTAAAATTGGCACGAAAATTGCGTGGGAAGTAGGCCGAACCGAAAATTTAACCGACAAACCGTTCAAAATAGGGTTCGAACTAAATTTTCCGCACACTTCTCGTTCAGTCTGAACAGTCGAAATTTCCCGTTCAGTCTGAACCCTTAGTATTTCTAGTATTTTGTTTGGAGAGAGATCCTTCGTGTATAAACTCTTCCTCCCAGCCGTATATGCCCCCCGGCATTTCTTGCGCATTTTGCTGAATTCAGCTTCTGTTCAGAATAGGTAAGACTCGATCTTAGGAGGGTGTGACGGCGTTCAGACTAGCGGTTACGGGCCGTTACTCGCGGCTCCGCAGGATTTCAGGATTTGCCCTCGTTCGTGGGGGTGCGATCAGGCCGTACGGTACGGCGCCCGCGGCGATGTCAGGATGTTCGGGTTTCTCCCTTGCGCAACACGATCGTAGTTAAGTAGTTGACAAGTTGGGGGCCCCTTCGGGGCCCGGACTTTTTGGCGCCTGAGCGGGCGATTGGCGCGTACACCCGCGGGGTGCGTCCTCGGGAACGCCGGCGCCACGCGGGGCGCGCAGCGCGAAGGGGCAGTGGCCGAGGGCGCCGAGGCGGGGGGGCCAGCGGGAGCCATAAAATTTCGGCTTCGTACGGCCCGTCCGCAGGCGGAGCCCCCTGCTTTTCCCAGCGTCGAGCCGTTTCCTGGCACGCTCCCCGTCTTAACACGTTCAGGCAAGTCATCTCGCTAAAGGTCCACTGCGGGGACGAAATAATTATGTACATGCAAATTCGAGGCTATGGCGGTGCAGAAAACTGATTGGTGTAGGAGCATCGATGCATGGATTCGTTCCAAATATTGTAGTCATTTTTTATGAGTTATGGCTGGGATGAGTAGGTCATCCAGCAACATCTGGGTGTAGTTCGTGGCATGTTTCCCTACCCTTTTGGGAATGCCCTTGGGGCCAGGCCAGGTCAGAATATGCCGCCCTGGCCGGCCAAGCCGCTGGGGGCCTGCCAGACCAAAATCCCTATATGAGTGTGCTTTGGTCCCAGTATGGACACTAAACTGTTTTAGGTTAGTTTGTGGACATTACCATGCAAGGTGCAACTGGCTCCTATTGTGAGGCGCGAGTTGGACACGATTTGAGGGCTAAAAGCTAAAATTGTTTGCTGACACAGCTAGCCCGCAACACACGTAGCATAGGTGTCACACTTCATGTAGTGTTCAAGTTGGGGCATGATGCAGACAATGTTTGTTCCAACTCTGATTTATTATAATGAGTTGTCTTGAGCACTTCATAATGAGATTAGCACAGCTCATTTTAAGACACACCACCGCATCTTTATCAAACAATCCCATCCAATTCCCAACTTCACCATGGAATGGCCATCAAATGTTACCATGTGCACGATCGCTCATGCCCACTTCAAAATCACCTTAAGAAAGAAAGTTTTGTATTCGCTAACTTCTTTACAACCACCACCAGTATGGGGCAACCACAGGCCCTCACTGTGACCACTGTGACCACCGCAAGGGCACGCCATCACATGCAGCCATAAATGTATCTAACGAGGCAAGGCCAGCTGGTATCCAGGCGGCATGTTGCCACCACACACGTCTCGGTTACGGCGCGGTCACCCATCTTCATGTCCCTGCAAATATGCACCCCATAACAACGTGTGACAACCCACAAGACCCCACGGTGCCCTTTTGCGGGATCGCAGGGCATGGCAGGGCATGTGCGTGTGTACCACCCCTACCTGCCTGCCCAACGCCCCACTCCCCATGCCCCAAGTTTCATGGCTCGTGCCCCAGGTCCCCTGCCCCGTCCCACCTGCCCACTGTGCCCCTGCTTGTGACTGGCCTCTGACCACATCACGTGCACGTGGCTGAGGGCCTGCCCCATGCCCTAGTCCCCACGACCTGTGACTCATAGCTTCAGAAAGGCTCCCCCTGCCCCCTGCCGCCTGGACCCTGCCCCCCGCCCCCTCCCCCTTCCCCCTGTCCCCATGCCCTCCTCCCTGTGGTGCCCCCGCTAGCTGGCTTGCCAATAATCACATCTCGTGCATGTGGCTGCCTTGCTGGCTGGCTGGCTGGCTGGCTGGCTGGCTGGCTGGCAAATATGCACCCCATAACAACGTGTGACAACCCAGGGCAGGGCATGGCAGGGCATGTGCGTATGTACCACCCCTACCTGCCTGCCCAACGCCCCACTCCCCATGGCTCGTGCCCCAGGTCCCTTGCCCCGTCCCACCTGCCCACTGTGCCCCTGCTTGTGACTTGCCTCTGACCACATCACGTGCAGGTGGCTGAGGGCCTGCCCCATGCCCTAGTCCCCACGACCTGTGACTCATAGCTTCAGAAAGGCTCCCCCTGCCCCCTGCCGCCTGGACCCTGCCCCCCGCCCCCTGTCCCCACGACCTGTGACTCATAGCTTCAGAAAGGCTCCCCCTGCCCCCTGCCGCCTGGACCCTGCCCCCCGCCCCCTCCCCCCTCCCCCTGTCCCCATGCCCTCCTCCCTGTGGTGCCTCCGCTGGCTGGCTTGCCAATAATCACATCTCGTGCATGTGGCTGCCTTGCTGGCTGGCTGGCTGGCTGGCTGGCTGGCTGGCTGGCTGGCTGGCAGGCTGGCTGGCTGGCTGGCTGGCTGGCTGGCTGGCTGGCTGGCTGGCTGGCTGGCTGGCTGGCTGGCTGGCTGGCTGGCTGGCTGGCTGGCTGGCTGGCTGGCTGGCTGGCTGCCTGACCCATGCCACATACCCCACGCCCCAAGCCTCGTGCCCCATGTCCCCAAGTTTCATGGCTCGTGCCCCAGGTCCCCTGCCCCGTCCCACCTGCCCACTGTGCCCTTGCTTGTGTCTTGCCTCTGACCACATCACGTGCAGGTGGCTGAGGGCCTGTCCCATGCCCCAGTCCCACGACCTGTGACTCATAGCTTCAGAAAGGCTCCCCCTGCCCCCTGCCGCCTGGACCCTGCCCCCCGCCCCCTCCCCCTTCCCCCTGTCCCCATGCCCTCCTCCCTGTGGTGCCCCCGCTGGCTGGCTTGCCAATAATCACATCTCGTGCATGTGGCTGCCTTGCTGGCTGGCTGGCTGGCTGGCTGGCTGCCTGCCTGACCCATGCCACATACCCCACGCCCCAAGCCTCGTGCCCCATGTCCCCTGCCAGCCTGCCTGCCTACACGTGCAAAGGAAACAAACATGGCCCCGCTGGCACAATGCAAAGCACACCTGGTTGATCAGGTAGCGGGCACGCCTGCACAATGAGACATCAAAATTACACAGCCAGCAAAGCAAAATTCAGTGTGCAAGCGAATGGGGCCTACGTTTGACAGCAAGTATGATGAATCCATGTAGAAAAATATGGCACAACACATGGTTGCCCACCTGCACGTACAGCCCAGTAAAAATTCACGTGCAGCAAACTGTCTACCCATGCGTGAATTTGGCTTCAGCCCAGTAAAAATCTGCACAACACAAATATTGCACAGCCATTAGAGCAAGTCTAACTTTGGATATGCTGGATGGAAGCAATATAGCACAGCATGACACACCCCTAGTTGCTCATCTTCACCCATATAGCCCAGTGAAAACCCATGTGCAAAGCAAGGCAGCTTATCACACGCAAAACCACCATCAACGTCAGGAAGCACAGCAGTCAACGACTCCCAAAATTGGTGCACGAGAAATCATCCATGAGCAATCATGGGCTTTCCCTGCCCAGCCTGTTCCAGAAGAAAGCAACACGGATAACGTGGCAATGACATTCCCAAGGAGAATGAAGAGGACGCACCCCACGGATACGACAATGGAAGACAGACTCTTGGTCCGGTATGTGCACGCTGCGACCAAGAAAATTCGTCTGGAAAAAAGGAAATTGCATAAGATTACGGTAAACGTAAATCACATTAGATAAAAGCAGATACATTGACCACATCTTTGACACAAATCGCCATCGCCAGCGTTCGTCCCGTGCCAAGCAATCCAGCGCTCAATCGCAACTGTCTATGGTGACACCAGACATTCGTTTGCCCCATCCCACGTCTTCCATGAACAGCAAAAATGATTTTACAAGGCGTGAAATACGTAAAACTGAAGAATGACGACACTGAAACAAAACAATCTGATGACGACGTTCAATGTCCAGGTCGCTGGCTATTGTACAGCAAATGCCATAGCGACACGGACCTCTCCCACGCAGGTAGCACGGGGTTGACGCCCCGCCAGCTCAGAAAGTTTCATACGTACTCTTCCAATACAAACTTTTGATGTATAAAAGCCAGGAATTCGCATTCCCCATCCCAATTTTACATGCTACGTCGCCCGCCATCGCCAGCCAGCAACAACTATGGTCATCACGTCGCTTTGTTTCATTAACATTTTTTGCCCCGACCATGCCGCTTTTATTATTCACGTTCACTTTACCCATTGCCACTGCCCAGCCTGGTGCGTTCGACGCGACGCTCGCCCCGCCCTGCATGCGGAACTAAAATTTGGTACGGTTCGACCGGTCCAACTTTCCCCGTTCGACCTGAATACTTCAAGTCCGTATTTTTGTCAGGGTCCGAGGCGGGGGGGCCAGCGGGAGCCCAAAATTTTCGGCTTCGTACGGCCCGTCCCAAGGCGGAGCCCCCTGCTTTTCACAGTTTCGAGCCGTTTTTTCGCCACGCTCCCCGTCTGAACACGTTCAGTTCAGTCATCTCGCAAAAATTGGCACGGAAATTGCGTGGGAAGTAGGCCGAACCGAAAATTGAACCAAAAACCCGTTCAGAAATGTGTTCGAACTCAATTATTGTTCAGTCTGAACACTCGAAGTTAGCCGTTCAGTCTGAACCCTTAGTAAATCAAGTAGGATGTTTCGGTCGAGACCCCCAGCCCAAACTCTTCCCCCTGCCGTATATGCCCCCCGCAATTTCTCGCGCATTTTGCTGAATTGAGCTGACGTCTTCTGTTCAGAACATGTGAGACTCGATCTTAGGAGGGTGTGACGGCGTTCAGGCCGGCGGTTACGGGCCGTTACTCGCGGCTCCGCAGGATTTCAGGATTTGCCCTCGTTCGTGGGGGTGCGATCAGGCCGTACGGTACGGCGCCCGCGGCGATGTCAGGATGTTCGGGTTTCTCCCTTGCGCAACACGATCGTAGTTAAGTAGTTGACAAGTTGGGGGCCCCTGCGGGGCCCAGACTTTTTGGCGCCTGAGCGGGCGATTGGCGCGTACACCCGCGGGATGCGTCCTCGGGAACGCCGGCGCCACGCGGGGTGCGCAGTGCGAAGGGGCAGTGGCCGAGGGCGCCGAGGCGGGGGGGCCAGCGGGAGCCCAAAAATTTCGGTTCCGTACGGCCGTTTTTGGGGCTGAGCCCCCTGCTTTTCACAGTTTCTAGCCGTTTTTTGCCACGCTCCCCGTCTGAACACGTTCAGTTGTGTCATCCCGCTAAAATTGGCACGAAAATTGCGTGGGAAGTAGGCCGAACCGAAAATTTAACCGACAAACCGTTCAAAATAGGGTTCGAACTAAATTTTCCGCACACTTCTCGTTCAGTCTGAACAGTCGAAATTTCCCGTTCAGTCTGAACCCTTAGTATTTCTAGTATTTTGTTTGGAGAGAGATCCTTCGTGTATAAACTCTTCCTCCCAGCCGTATATGCCCCCCGGCATTTCTTGCGCATTTTGCTGAATTCAGCTTCTGTTCAGAATAGGTAAGACTCGATCTTAGGAGGGTGTGACGGCGTTCAGACTAGCGGTTACGGGCCGTTACTCGCGGCTCCGCAGGATTTCAGGATTTGCCCTCGTTCGTGGGGGTGCGATCAGGCCGTACGGTACGGCGCCCGCGGCGATGTCAGGATGTTCGGGTTTCTCCCTTGCGCAACACGATCGTAGTTAAGTAGTTGACAAGTTGGGGGCCCCTGCGGGGCCCAGACTTTTTGGCGCCTGAGCGGGCGATTGGCGCGTACACCCGCGGGATGCGTCCTCGGGAACGCCGGCGCCACGCGGGGTGCGCAGTGCGAAGGGGCAGTGGCCGAGGGCGCCGAGGCGGGGGGGCCAGCGGGAGCCCAAAAATTTCGGTTCCGTACGGCCGTTTTTGGGGCTGAGCCCCCTGCTTTTCACAGTTTCTAGCCGTTTTTTGCCACGCTCCCCGTCTGAACACGTTCAGTTGTGTCATCCCGCTAAAATTGGCACGAAAATTGCGTGGGAAGTAGGCCGAACCGAAAATTTAACCGACAAACCGTTCAAAATAGGGTTCGAACTAAATTTTCCGCACACTTCTCGTTCAGTCTGAACAGTCGAAATTTCCCGTTCAGTCTGAACCCTTAGTATTTCTAGTATTTTGTTTGGAGAGAGATCCTTCGTGTATAAACTCTTCCTCCCAGCCGTATATGCCCCCCGGCATTTCTTGCGCATTTTGCTGAATTCAGCTTCTGTTCAGAATAGGTAAGACTCGATCTTAGGAGGGTGTGACGGCGTTCAGACTAGCGGTTACGGGCCGTTACTCGCGGCTCCGCAGGATTTCAGGATTTGCCCTCGTTCGTGGGGGTGCGATCAGGCCGTACGGTACGGCGCCCGCGGCGATGTCAGGATGTTCGGGTTTCTCCCTTGCGCAACACGATCGTAGTTAAGTAGTTGACAAGTTGGGGGCCCCTGCGGGGCCCAGACTTTTTGGCGCCTGAGCGGGCGATTGGCGCGTACACCCGCGGGATGCGTCCTCGGGAACGCCGGCGCCACGCGGGGTGCGCAGTGCGAAGGGGCAGTGGCCGAGGGCGCCGAGGCGGGGGGGCCAGCGGGAGCCCAAAAATTTCGGTTCCGTACGGCCGTTTTTGGGGCTGAGCCCCCTGCTTTTCACAGTTTCTAGCCGTTTTTTGCCACGCTCCCCGTCTGAACACGTTCAGTTGTGTCATCCCGCTAAAATTGGCACGAAAATTGCGTGGGAAGTAGGCCGAACCGAAAATTTAACCGACAAACCGTTCAAAATAGGGTTCGAACTAAATTTTCCGCACACTTCTCGTTCAGTCTGAACAGTCGAAATTTCCCGTTCAGTCTGAACCCTTAGTATTTCTAGTATTTTGTTTGGAGAGAGATCCTTCGTGTATAAACTCTTCCTCCCAGCCGTATATGCCCCCCGGCATTTCTTGCGCATTTTGCTGAATTCAGCTTCTGTTCAGAATAGGTAAGACTCGATCTTAGGAGGGTGTGACGGCGTTCAGACTAGCGGTTACGGGCCGTTACTCGCGGCTCCGCAGGATTTCAGGATTTGCCCTCGTTCGTGGGGGTGCGATCAGGCCGTACGGTACGGCGCCCGCGGCGATGTCAGGATGTTCGGGTTTCTCCCTTGCGCAACACGATCGTAGTTAAGTAGTTGACAAGTTGGGGGCCCCTTCGGGGCCCAGACTTTTTGGCGCCTGAGCGGGCGATTGGCGCGTACACCCGCGGGGTGCGTCCTCGGGAACGCCGGCGCCACGCGGGGCGCGCAGTGCGAAGGGGCAGTGGCCGAGGGCGCCGAGGCGGGGGGGCCAGCGGGAGCCCAAAAATTTCGGTTTCGTACGGCCGTTTTTTAGCGGAGCCCCCTGCTTTCCACAGTTTCGAGCCGTTTTTTTCCATGCTCCCCGTCTGAACACGTTCAGGTCAGTCATCTCGCAAAAATTGGCACGAAATTGCGTGGGAAGTAGGCCGAACCGAAAATTTAACCAAAAACCGTTCAGAAATGTGTTCGAACTCAATATTCGTTCAGTCTGAACACTTGAAATTTGCCGTTCAGTCTGAACCCTTAGTATTTGTAGTAGGATGTTTGCTTCGGCAACAAACTCTTTGCCCTGCCGTATATGCCCCCGGCATTTCTCGCGCATTTTGCTGAATTCGGCTTCCGTTCAGAACTGCTGACAGTCGATCTTAGGAGGGTGTGACGGCGTTCAGGCCGGCGGTTACGGGCCGTAACTCGCGGCTCCGCAGGATTTCAGGATTTGCCCTCGGGCGTGGGGTGCGATCAGGCCGTACGGTACGGCGCCCGCGGCGATGTCAGGATGTTCGGGGTTCTCCCTTGCGCAACACGATCGTAGTTAAGTAGTTGACAAGTTGGGGGCCCCTTCGGGGCCCAGACTTTTTGGCGCCTGAGCGGGCGATTGGCGTGTACACCCGCGGGGTGCGTCCTCGGGAACGCCGGCGCCACGCGGGGTGCGCAGTGCGAAGGGGCAGTGGCCGAGGGCGCCGAGGCGGGGGGGCCAGCGGGAGCCCAAAAATTTCGGTTTCGTACGGCCGTTTTTTAAGCGGAGCCCCCTGCTGTCCACAGTTTCGAGCCGTTTTTTTCCATGCTCCCCGTCTGAACACGTTCAGGTCAGTCATCTCGCAAAAATCGGCACAGAAATTGCGTGGGAAGTAGGCCGAACCGAAAATTGAACAAAAACCCGTTCAGAAATGTGTTCGAACTAAATTTTCGTTCAGTCTGAACACTTGAAATTTTCGTTCAGTCTGAACACTTGAAATGTTTGCTTCGGCAAGAAACTCTTTCCCCTGCCGTATATGCCCCACGGCATTTCTCGCGCATTTTGCTGAATTCGGATTCCGTTCAGAACTCCTGAGACTCGATCTTAGGAGGGTGTGACGGCGTTCAGGCCGGCGGTTACGGGCCGTAACTCGCGGCTCCGCAGGATTTCAGGAATAGTAGCCGTTCGTGGGGGTGCGATCAGGCCGTACGGTACGGCGCCCGCGGCGATGTCAGGATGTTCGGGGTTCTCCCTTGCGCAACACGATCGTAGTTAAGTAGTTGACAAGTTGGGGGCCCCTTCGGGGCCCAGACTTTTTGGCGCCTGAGCGGGCGATTGGCGCGTACACCCGCGGGGTGCGTCCTCGGGAACGCCGGCGCCACGCGGGGCGCGCAGTGCGAAGGGGCAGTGGCCGAGGGCGCCGAGGCGGGGGGGCCAGCGGGAGCCCAAAAATTTCGGTTTCGTACGGCCGTTTTTTAAGCGGAGCCCCCTGCTTTCCACAGTTTCGAGCCGTTTTTTTTCCATGCTCCCCGTCTGAACACGTTCAGGTCAGTCATCTCGCAAAAATTGGCACTGAAATTGCGTGGGAAGTAGGCCGAACCGAAATTCAACCAAAAACGCGTTCAGAAATGTGTTCGAACTCAATATTCGTTCAGTCTGAACACTTGAAATTTGCCGTTCAGTCTGAACCCTTAGTATTTGTAGTAGGATGTTTGCTTCGGCAACAAACTCTTTGCCCTGCCGTATATGCCCCCGGCATTTCTCGCGCATTTTGCTGAATTCGGCTTCCGTTCAGAACTGCTGACAGTCGATCTTAGGAGGGTGTGACGGCGTTCAGGCCGGCGGTTACGGGCCGTAACTCGCGGCTCCGCAGGATTTCAGGATTTGCCCTCGGGCGTGGGGTTGCGATCAGGCCGTACGGTACGGCGCCCGCGGCGATGTCAGGATGTTCGGGGTTCTCCTTTGCGCAACACGATCGTAGTTAAGTAGTTGACAAGTTGGGGGCCCCTTCGGGGCCCAGACTTTTTGGCGCCTGAGCGGGCGATTGGCGTGTACACCCGCGGGGTGCGTCCTCGGGAACGCCGGCGCCACGCGGGGTGCGCAGTGCGAAGGGGCAGTGGCCGAGGGCGCCGAGGCGGGGGGGCCAGCGGGAGCCCAAAAATTTCGGTTTCGTACGGCCGTTTTTTAAGCGGAGCCCCCTGCTGTCCACAGTTTCGAGCCGTTTTTTTTCCATGCTCCCCGTCTGAACACGTTCAGGTCAGTCATCTCGCAAAAATCGGCACAGAAATTGCGTGGGAAGTAGGCCGAACCGAAAATTGAACAAAAAACCCGTTCAGAAATGTGTTCGAACTAAATTTTCGTTCAGTCTGAACACTTGAAATTTTCGTTCAGTCTGAACACTTGAAATGTTTGCTTCGGCAAGAAACTCTTTCCCCTGCCGTATATGCCCCACGGCATTTCTCGCGCATTTTGCTGAATTCGGATTCCGTTCAGAACTCCTGAGACTCGATCTTAGGAGGGTGTGACGGCGTTCAGGCCGGCGGTTACGGGCCGTAACTCGCGGCTCCGCAGGATTTCAGGAATAGTAGCCGTTCGTGGGGGTGCGATCAGGCCGTACGGTACGGCGCCCGCGGCGATGTCAGGATGTTCGGGGTTCTCCCTTGCGCAACACGATCGTAGTTAAGTAGTTGACAAGTTGGGGGCCCCTTCGGGGCCCAGACTTTTTGGCGCCTGAGCGGGCGATTGGCGTGTACACCCGCGGGGTGCGTCCTCGGGAACGCCGGCGCCACGCGGGGTGCGCAGTGCGAAGGGGCAGTGGCCGAGGGCGCCGAGGCGGGGGGGCCAGCGGGAGCCCAAAAATTTCGGTTTCGTACGGCCGTTTTTTAAGCGGAGCCCCCTGCTGTCCACAGTTTCGAGCCGTTTTTTTTCCATGCTCCCCGTCTGAACACGTTCAGGTCAGTCATCTCGCAAAAATCGGCACAGAAATTGCGTGGGAAGTAGGCCGAACCGAAAATTGAACAAAAAACCCGTTCAGAAATGTGTTCGAACTAAATTTTCGTTCAGTCTGAACACTTGAAATTTTCGTTCAGTCTGAACACTTGAAATGTTTGCTTCGGCAAGAAACTCTTTCCCCTGCCGTATATGCCCCACGGCATTTCTCGCGCATTTTGCTGAATTCGGATTCCGTTCAGAACTCCTGAGACTCGATCTTAGGAGGGTGTGACGGCGTTCAGGCCGGCGGTTACGGGCCGTAACTCGCGGCTCCGCAGGATTTCAGGAATAGTAGCCGTTCGTGGGGGTGCGATCAGGCCGTACGGTACGGCGCCCGCGGCGATGTCAGGATGTTCGGGGTTCTCCCTTGCGCAACACGATCGTAGTTAAGTAGTTGACAAGTTGGGGGCCCCTTCGGGGCCCGGACTTTTTGGCGCCTGAGCGGGCGATTGGCGCGTACACCCGCGGGGTGCGTCCTCGGGAACGCCGGCGCCACGCGGGGCGCGCAGCGCGAAGGGGCAGTGGCCGAAGGCGCCGAGGCGGGGGGGCCAGCGGGAGCCATAAAATTTCGGCTTCGTACGGCCCGTCCGCAGGCGGAGCCCCCTGCTTTTCCCAGCTTCGAGCCGTTTCCTGGCACGCGCCCCGTCTGAACACGTTCAGGCAAGTCATCTCGCTAAAGGTCCACCGGGACGAAATAATTACGTACATGCAAATTCGAGGGTATGGCGGTGCAGAAAACTGATTGGTGTAGGAGCATCGATGCATGGATTCGTTCCAAATATTGTAGGCATTTTTTATGAGTTATGGCTGGGATGAGTAGGTCATCCAGCAACATCTGGGTGTAGTTCGTGGCATGTTTCCCTACCCTTTTGGGAATGCCCTTGGGGCCAGGCCAGGTCAGAATATGCCGCCCTGGCCGGCCAAGCCGCTGGGGGCCTGACAGACCATATACAAGTCCCTATATGAGTGTGCTTTGGTCCCAGTATGGACACTAAACGGTTTTAGGTTAGTTTGTGGACATTACCATGCAAGGTGCAACTGGCTCCTATTGTTAGGCGCGAGTTGGACACGATTTGAGGGCTAAAAGCTAAAACTGTTTGCTGACACTGCTAGCCCGCAACACACGTAGCGTAGGTGTCACACTTCATGTAGTGTTAAAGTTGGGGCATGATGCAGACAATGTTTGTTCCAACTCTGATTTATTATAATGAGTTGTCTTGAGCACTTCATAATGAGATTAGCACAGCTCATTTTAAGACACACCACCGCATCTTTATCAAACAATCCCATCCAATTCCCAACTTCACCATGGAATGGCCATCAAATGTTAGCATGTGCACGATCGCTCATGCCCACTTAAAAATCACCTTAAGAAAGAAAGTTATGTATTCGCTAACTTCTTTATAACCACCACCAGTATGGGGCAACCACAGGCCCTCACTGTGACCACTGTGACCACCGCAAGGGCACGCCATCACATGCAGCCATAAATGTATCTAACGAAGCAAGGCCAGCTGGTATCCAGGCGGCATGTTGCCACCACACACGTCTCGGTTTCGGCGCGGTCACCCATCTTCATGTCCCTGCAAATATGCACCCCATAACAACGTGTGACAACCCACAAGACCCCACGGTGCCCTTTTGCGGGATCGCAGGGCATGGCAGGGCATGTGCGTGTGTACCACCCCTACCTGCCTGCCCAACGCCCCACTCCCCATGCCCCAAGTTTCATGGCTCGTGCCCCAGGTCCCCTGCCCCGTCCCACCTGCCCACTGTGCCCGTGC
The DNA here is from genome assembly GCA_009746045.1 of Mesostigma viride. NCBI lineage: Eukaryota > Viridiplantae > Streptophyta > Mesostigmatophyceae > Mesostigmatales > Mesostigmataceae > Mesostigma > Mesostigma viride. Next base: position 10,793,431 of record RPFO01000080.1, on the reverse strand, counting down.
TTGTGACTTGCCTCTGACCACATCACGTGCAGGTCCCTGAGAGCCTGCCCCATGCCCCAGTCCCCACGACCTGTGACTCGTAGCGTCAGAAAGGCTCCCCCTGCCCCCTGCCGCCTGGACCCTGCCCCCCGCCCCCTCCCCCCTTCCCCCTGTCCCCACGCCCTCCTCCCTGTGGTGCCCCCGCTGGCTGGCTTCCCAATAATCACATCTCGTGCATGTGGCTGCCTTGCTTGCTGGCTGGCTGGCTGGCTGGCTGGCTGGCTGGCTGGCTGGCTGGCTGGCTGGCTGGCTGGCTGGCTGGCCGGCTGGCTGGCCGGCTGGCTGGCTGGCTGGCTGGCTGGCTGGCTGGCTGGCTGGCTGGCTGGCTGGCTGGCTGGCTGGCTGGCTGGCTGGCTGGCTGGCTGGCTGGCTGGCTGGCTGGACTGGCTGGCTGGCTGGCTGGCTGGCTGGCTGGCTGGCTGGCTGGCTGGCTGGCTGGCTGGCTGGCTGGCTGGTTGACCCATGCCACATACCCCACGGCCCAAGCCTCGTGCCCCATGTCCCCTGCCACCCTGCCTGCCTACACATGCAAAGGAAAGTTTCATGGCTCGTGCCCCAGGTCCCTTGCCCCGTCCCACCTGCCCACTGTGCCCCTGCTTGTGACTTGCCTCTGACCACATCACGTGCAGGTGGCTGAGGGCCTGCCCCATGCCCCAGTCCCCACGACCTGTGACTCATAGCTTCAGAAAGGCTTCCCCTGCCCCCTGCCGCCTGGACCCTGCCCCCCGCCCCCTCCCCCTTCCCCCTGTCCCCATGCCCTCCTCCCTGTGGTGCCCCCGCTGGCTGGCTTGCCAATAATCACATCTCGTGCATGTGGCTGCCTTGCTTGCTTGCTGGCTGGCTGGCTGGCTGGCTGGCTGGCTGGCTGGCTGGCTGGCTGGCTGGCTGGCTGGCTGGCTGGCTGGCTGGCTGGCTGGCTGGCTGGCTGGCTGGCTGGCTGGCTGGCTGGCTGGCTGGCTGGCTGGCTGGCTGGCTGACCCATGCCACATACCCCACGCCCCAAGCCTCGTGCCCCATGTCCCCAAGTTTCATGGCTCGTGCCCCAGGTCCCCTGCCCCGTCCCACCTGCCCACTGTGCCCTTGCTTGTGTCTTGCCTCTGACCACATCACGTGCAGGTGGCTGAGGGCCTGCCCCATGCCCCAGTCCCCATGACCTGTGACTCATAGCTTCAGAAAGGCTCCCCCTGCCCCCTGCCGCCTGGACCCTGCCCCCCGCCCCCTCCCCCTTCCCCCTGTCCCCATACCCTCCTCTGTGGTGCCCCCGCTGGCTGGCTTGCCAATAATCACATCTCGTGCATGTGGCTGCCTTGCTGGCTGGCTGGCTGGCTGGCTGGCTGGCTGGCTGGCTGGCTGGCTGGCTGCCTGACCCATGCCACATACCCCAAACCCCAAGCCTCGTGCCCCATGTCCCCTGCCAGCCTGCCTGTCTACACGTGCAAAGGAAACAAACATGGCCCCGCTGGCACAATGCAAAGCACACCTGGTTGATCAGGTAGCGGGCACGCCAGTGTGCAAGCCAATGGGGCCTACGTTTGACAGCAAGTATGATGAATCCATGTAGAAAAATATGGCACAACACATGGTTGCCCACCTGCACGTACAGCCCAGTAAAAATTCACGTGCAGCAAACTGTCTACCCATGCGTGAATTTGGCTTCAGCCCAGTAAAAATCTGCACAACACAAATATTGCACAGCCATTAGAGCAAGTCTAACTTTGGATATGCTGGATGGAAGCAATATAGCACAGCATGACACACCCCTAGTTGCTCACCTTCACCCATATAGCCCAGTGAAAACCCACGTGCAAAGCAAGGCAGCTTATCACACGCAAAACCACCATCAACGTCAGGAAGCACAGCAGTCAACGGCTCCCAAAATCGGTGCATGAGAAATCATCCATGAGCAATCATGGGCTTTCCCTGCCCAGTCTGTTCCAGAAGAAAGCAACACGGATAACGTGGCAATGACATTCCCAAGGAGAATGAAGAGGACGCACCCCACGGATACGACAATGGAAGACAGACTCTTCGTCCGGTATGTGCACGCTGCGACCAAGAAAATTCGTCTGGAAAAAAGGAAATTGCATAAGATTACGGTAAACGTAAATCACATTAGATAAAAGCAGATACATTGACCACATCTTTGACACAAATCGCCATCGCCAGCGTTCGTCCCGTGCCAAGCCATCCAGCGCTCAATCGCAACTGTCTATGGTGACACCAGACATTCGTTTGCCCCATCCCACGTCTTCCATGAACAGCAAAACTGATTTTACAAGGCGTGAAATACGTAAAACTGAAAAATGACGACACTGAAACAAAACAATCTGATGACGACGTTCAATTTCCAGGTCGCTGGCTATTATACAGCAAATGCCATAGCGACACGGACCTCTCCCACGCAGGTTGCACGGGGTTGACGCCCCGCCAGCTCAGAAAGTTTCGTACGTACTCTTCCAATACAAAATTTTGATGTATAAAAGCCATGAATTCGCATTCCCCATCCCAATTTCACATGCTACGTCGCCCGCCATCGCCAGCCAGCAACAACTATGGTTGCTTCCGCAGCACGTCGCTTTGTTTCATTAACATTTTTTGCCGCTTTTGTTATTCACGTTCACTTTACCCATTGCCACTGCCCAGCCTGGTGCGTTCGACGCGACGCTCGCCCCGCCCTGCATGCGAACTAAAATTTGGTACGGTTCGACCGGTCCAACTTTCCCCGTTCAACCTGAACACTTCAAGTACGTATTCTTGTCAGGGTCCGAGGCGGGGGGGGCCAGCGGGAGCCCGAAAATTTCAGTTTCGTACGGCCGTTAGGCGGGCTGAGCCCCCTGCATTTCACAGTTTCGAGCCGTTTTTTCCCATGCTCCCCGTCTGAACACGTTCAGTTCACTCATCTCGCAAAAAATTGCACGGAAATTGCGTGGGAAGTAGGCCGAACCGAATATTGAACAAAAAACCCGTTCAGAAATGTGTTCGAACTCAATTTTCGTTCAGTCTGAACACTCGAAATTTCCCGTTCAGTCTGAACCCTTAGTAAATCAAGTAGGATGTTTTGTAGATTTAGATTCGGCAAACAACATCCCCCCCATCCGTATATGCCCCCCGGCATTTCTCGCGCATTTTGCTGAATTCGGTTTCTGTTCAGAACACCTCAGACTCGATCTTAGGAGGGTGTGACGGCGTTCAGGCCGGCGGTTACGGGCCGTAACTCGCGGCTCCGCAGGATTTCAGGATTTGCCCTCGATCGTGGGGGTGCGATCAGGCCGTACGGTACGGCGCCCGCGGCGGTGTCAGGATGTTCGGGGTTCTCCCTTGCGCAACACGATCGTAGTTAAGTAGTTGACAAGTTGGGGGCCCCTGCGGGGCCCAGACTTTTTGGCGCCTGAGCGGGCGATTGGCGCGTACACCCGCGGGATGCGTCCTCGGGAACGCCGGCGCCACGCGGGGTGCGCAGTGCGAAGGGGCAGTGGCCGAGGGCGCCGAGGCGGGGGGGCCAGCGGGAGCCCAAAAATTTCGGTTCCGTACGGCCGTTTTTGGGGCTGAGCCCCCTGCTTTTCACAGTTTCTAGCCGTTTTTTGCCACGCTCCCCGTCTGAACACGTTCAGTTGTGTCATCCCGCTAAAATTGGCACGAAAATTGCGTGGGAAGTAGGCCGAACCGAAAATTTAACCGACAAACCGTTCAAAATAGGGTTCGAACTAAATTTTCCGCACACTTCTCGTTCAGTCTGAACAGTCGAAATTTCCCGTTCAGTCTGAACCCTTAGTATTTCTAGTATTTTGTTTGGAGAGAGATCCTTCGTGTATAAACTCTTCCTCCCAGCCGTATATGCCCCCGGCATTTCTTGCGCATTTTGCTGAATTCAGCTTCTGTTCAGAATAGGTAAGACTCGATCTTAGGAGGGTGTGACGGCGTTCAGACTAGCGGTTACGGGCCGTTACTCGCGGCTCCGCAGGATTTCAGGATTTGCCCTCGTTCGTGGGGGTGCGATCAGGCCGTACGGTACGGCGCCCGCGGCGATGTCAGGATGTTCGGGTTTCTCCCTTGCGCAACACGATCGTAGTTAAGTAGTTGACAAGTTGGGGGCCCCTGCGGGGCCCAGACTTTTTGGCGCCTGAGCGGGCGATTGGCGCGTACACCCGCGGGATGCGTCCTCGGGAACGCCGGCGCCACGCGGGGTGCGCAGTGCGAAGGGGCAGTGGCCGAGGGCGCCGAGGCGGGGGGGCCAGCGGGAGCCCAAAAATTTCGGTTCCGTACGGCCGTTTTTGGGGCTGAGCCCCCTGCTTTTCACAGTTTCTAGCCGTTTTTTGCCACGCTCCCCGTCTGAACACGTTCAGTTGTGTCATCCCGCTAAAATTGGCACGAAAATTGCGTGGGAAGTAGGCCGAACCGAAAATTTAACCGACAAACCGTTCAAAATAGGGTTCGAACTAAATTTTCCGCACACTTCTCGTTCAGTCTGAACAGTCGAAATTTCCCGTTCAGTCTGAACCCTTAGTATTTCTAGTATTTTGTTTGGAGAGAGATCCTTCGTGTATAAACTCTTCCTCCCAGCCGTATATGCCCCCCGGCATTTCTTGCGCATTTTGCTGAATTCAGCTTCTGTTCAGAATAGGTAAGACTCGATCTTAGGAGGGTGTGACGGCGTTCAGACTAGCGGTTACGGGCCGTTACTCGCGGCTCCGCAGGATTTCAGGATTTGCCCTCGTTCGTGGGGGTGCGATCAGGCCGTACGGTACGGCGCCCGCGGCGATGTCAGGATGTTCGGGTTTCTCCCTTGCGCAACACGATCGTAGTTAAGTAGTTGACAAGTTGGGGGCCCCTGCGGGGCCCAGACTTTTTGGCGCCTGAGCGGGCGATTGGCGCGTACACCCGCGGGATGCGTCCTCGGGAACGCCGGCGCCACGCGGGGTGCGCAGTGCGAAGGGGCAGTGGCCGAGGGCGCCGAGGCGGGGGGGCCAGCGGGAGCCCAAAAATTTCGGTTCCGTACGGCCGTTTTTGGGGCTGAGCCCCCTGCTTTTCACAGTTTCTAGCCGTTTTTTGCCACGCTCCCCGTCTGAACACGTTCAGTTGTGTCATCCCGCTAAAATTGGCACGAAAATTGCGTGGGAAGTAGGCCGAACCGAAAATTTAACCGACAAACCGTTCAAAATAGGGTTCGAACTAAATTTTCCGCACACTTCTCGTTCAGTCTGAACAGTCGAAATTTCCCGTTCAGTCTGAACCCTTAGTATTTCTAGTATTTTGTTTGGAGAGAGATCCTTCGTGTATAAACTCTTCCTCCCAGCCGTATATGCCCCCCGGCATTTCTTGCGCATTTTGCTGAATTCAGCTTCTGTTCAGAATAGGTAAGACTCGATCTTAGGAGGGTGTGACGGCGTTCAGACTAGCGGTTACGGGCCGTTACTCGCGGCTCCGCAGGATTTCAGGATTTGCCCTCGTTCGTGGGGGTGCGATCAGGCCGTACGGTACGGCGCCCGCGGCGATGTCAGGATGTTCGGGTTTCTCCCTTGCGCAACACGATCGTAGTTAAGTAGTTGACAAGTTGGGGGCCCCTGCGGGGCCCAGACTTTTTGGCGCCTGAGCGGGCGATTGGCGCGTACACCCGCGGGATGCGTCCTCGGGAACGCCGGCGCCACGCGGGGTGCGCAGTGCGAAGGGGCAGTGGCCGAGGGCGCCGAGGCGGGGGGGCCAGCGGGAGCCCAAAAATTTCGGTTCCGTACGGCCGTTTTTGGGGCTGAGCCCCCTGCTTTTCACAGTTTCTAGCCGTTTTTTGCCACGCTCCCCGTCTGAACACGTTCAGTTGTGTCATCCCGCTAAAATTGGCACGAAAATTGCGTGGGAAGTAGGCCGAACCGAAAATTTAACCGACAAACCGTTCAAAATAGGGTTCGAACTAAATTTTCCGCACACTTCTCGTTCAGTCTGAACAGTCGAAATTTCCCGTTCAGTCTGAACCCTTAGTATTTCTAGTATTTTGTTTGGAGAGAGATCCTTCGTGTATAAACTCTTCCTCCCAGCCGTATATGCCCCCCGGCATTTCTTGCGCATTTTGCTGAATTCAGCTTCTGTTCAGAATAGGTAAGACTCGATCTTAGGAGGGTGTGACGGCGTTCAGACTAGCGGTTACGGGCCGTTACTCGCGGCTCCGCAGGATTTCAGGATTTGCCCTCGTTCGTGGGGGTGCGATCAGGCCGTACGGTACGGCGCCCGCGGCGATGTCAGGATGTTCGGGTTTCTCCCTTGCGCAACACGATCGTAGTTAAGTAGTTGACAAGTTGGGGGCCCCTGCGGGGCCCAGACTTTTTGGCGCCTGAGCGGGCGATTGGCGCGTACACCCGCGGGATGCGTCCTCGGGAACGCCGGCGCCACGCGGGGTGCGCAGTGCGAAGGGGCAGTGGCCGAGGGCGCCGAGGCGGGGGGGCCAGCGGGAGCCCAAAAATTTCGGTTCCGTACGGCCGTTTTTGGGGCTGAGCCCCCTGCTTTTCACAGTTTCTAGCCGTTTTTTGCCACGCTCCCCGTCTGAACACGTTCAGTTGTGTCATCCCGCTAAAATTGGCACGAAAATTGCGTGGGAAGTAGGCCGAACCGAAAATTTAACCGACAAACCGTTCAAAATAGGGTTCGAACTAAATTTTCCGCACACTTCTCGTTCAGTCTGAACAGTCGAAATTTCCCGTTCAGTCTGAACCCTTAGTATTTCTAGTATTTTGTTTGGAGAGAGATCCTTCGTGTATAAACTCTTCCTCCCAGCCGTATATGCCCCCCGGCATTTCTTGCGCATTTTGCTGAATTCAGCTTCTGTTCAGAATAGGTAAGACTCGATCTTAGGAGGGTGTGACGGCGTTCAGACTAGCGGTTACGGGCCGTTACTCGCGGCTCCGCAGGATTTCAGGATTTGCCCTCGTTCGTGGGGGTGCGATCAGGCCGTACGGTACGGCGCCCGCGGCGATGTCAGGATGTTCGGGTTTCTCCCTTGCGCAACACGATCGTAGTTAAGTAGTTGACAAGTTGGGGGCCCCTGCGGGGCCCAGACTTTTTGGCGCCTGAGCGGGCGATTGGCGCGTACACCCGCGGGATGCGTCCTCGGGAACGCCGGCGCCACGCGGGGTGCGCAGTGCGAAGGGGCAGTGGCCGAGGGCGCCGAGGCGGGGGGGCCAGCGGGAGCCCAAAAATTTCGGTTCCGTACGGCCGTTTTTGGGGCTGAGCCCCCTGCTTTTCACAGTTTCTAGCCGTTTTTTGCCACGCTCCCCGTCTGAACACGTTCAGTTGTGTCATCCCGCTAAAATTGGCACGAAAATTGCGTGGGAAGTAGGCCGAACCGAAAATTTAACCGACAAACCGTTCAAAATAGGGTTCGAACTAAATTTTCCGCACACTTCTCGTTCAGTCTGAACAGTCGAAATTTCCCGTTCAGTCTGAACCCTTAGTATTTCTAGTATTTTGTTTGGAGAGAGATCCTTCGTGTATAAACTCTTCCTCCCAGCCGTATATGCCCCCCGGCATTTCTTGCGCATTTTGCTGAATTCAGCTTCTGTTCAGAATAGGTAAGACTCGATCTTAGGAGGGTGTGACGGCGTTCAGACTAGCGGTTACGGGCCGTTACTCGCGGCTCCGCAGGATTTCAGGATTTGCCCTCGTTCGTGGGGGTGCGATCAGGCCGTACGGTACGGCGCCCGCGGCGATGTCAGGATGTTCGGGTTTCTCCCTTGCGCAACACGATCGTAGTTAAGTAGTTGACAAGTTGGGGGCCCCTGCGGGGCCCAGACTTTTTGGCGCCTGAGCGGGCGATTGGCGCGTACACCCGCGGGATGCGTCCTCGGGAACGCCGGCGCCACGCGGGGTGCGCAGTGCGAAGGGGCAGTGGCCGAGGGCGCCGAGGCGGGGGGGCCAGCGGGAGCCCAAAAATTTCGGTTCCGTACGGCCGTTTTTGGGGCTGAGCCCCCTGCTTTTCACAGTTTCTAGCCGTTTTTTGCCACGCTCCCCGTCTGAACACGTTCAGTTGTGTCATCCCGCTAAAATTGGCACGAAAATTGCGTGGGAAGTAGGCCGAACCGAAAATTTAACCGACAAACCGTTCAAAATAGGGTTCGAACTAAATTTTCCGCACACTTCTCGTTCAGTCTGAACAGTCGAAATTTCCCGTTCAGTCTGAACCCTTAGTATTTCTAGTATTTTGTTTGGAGAGAGATCCTTCGTGTATAAACTCTTCCTCCCAGCCGTATATGCCCCCGGCATTTCTTGCGCATTTTGCTGAATTCAGCTTCTGTTCAGAATAGGTAAGACTCGATCTTAGGAGGGTGTGACGGCGTTCAGACTAGCGGTTACGGGCCGTTACTCGCGGCTCCGCAGGATTTCAGGATTTGCCCTCGTTCGTGGGGGTGCGATCAGGCCGTACGGTACGGCGCCCGCGGCGATGTCAGGATGTTCGGGTTTCTCCCTTGCGCAACACGATCGTAGTTAAGTAGTTGACAAGTTGGGGGCCCCTGCGGGGCCCAGACTTTTTGGCGCCTGAGCGGGCGATTGGCGCGTACACCCGCGGGATGCGTCCTCGGGAACGCCGGCGCCACGCGGGGTGCGCAGTGCGAAGGGGCAGTGGCCGAGGGCGCCGAGGCGGGGGGGCCAGCGGGAGCCCAAAAATTTCGGTTCCGTACGGCCGTTTTTGGGGCTGAGCCCCCTGCTTTTCACAGTTTCTAGCCGTTTTTTGCCACGCTCCCCGTCTGAACACGTTCAGTTGTGTCATCCCGCTAAAATTGGCACGAAAATTGCGTGGGAAGTAGGCCGAACCGAAAATTTAACCGACAAACCGTTCAAAATAGGGTTCGAACTAAATTTTCCGCACACTTCTCGTTCAGTCTGAACAGTCGAAATTTCCCGTTCAGTCTGAACCCTTAGTATTTCTAGTATTTTGTTTGGAGAGAGATCCTTCGTGTATAAACTCTTCCTCCCAGCCGTATATGCCCCCGGCATTTCTTGCGCATTTTGCTGAATTCAGCTTCTGTTCAGAATAGGTAAGACTCGATCTTAGGAGGGTGTGACGGCGTTCAGACTAGCGGTTACGGGCCGTTACTCGCGGCTCCGCAGGATTTCAGGATTTGCCCTCGTTCGTGGGGGTGCGATCAGGCCGTACGGTACGGCGCCCGCGGCGATGTCAGGATGTTCGGGTTCTCCCTTGCGCAACACGATCGTAGTTAAGTAGTTGACAAGTTGGGGGCCCCTTCGGGGCCCAGACTTTTTGGCGCCTGAGCGGGCGATTGGCGCGTACACCCGCGGGGTGCGTCCTCGGGAACGCCGGCGCCACGCGGGGTGCGCAGTGCGAAGGGGCAGTGGCCGAGGGCGCCGAGGCGGGGGGGCCAGCGGGAGCCCAAAAATTTCGGTTCGTACGGCCGTTTTTTAGCGGAGCCCCTGCTTTTCACAGTTTCGAGCCGTTTTTTTTCCATGCTCCCCGTCTGAACACGTTCAGGTCAGTCATCTCGCAAAATTGGCACGAAATTGCGTGGGAAGTAGGCCGAACCGAAAATTGAACAAAAACCCGTTCAGAAATGTGTTCGAACTAAATTTTCGTTCAGTCTGAACACTTGAAATTTCGTTCAGTCTGAACACTTGAAATGTTTGCTTCGGCAAGAAACTCTTTCCCCTGCCGTATATGCCCCACGGCATTTCTCGCGCATTTTGCTGAATTCGGATTCCGTTCAGAACTCCTGAGACTCGATCTTAGGAGGGTGTGACGGCGTTCAGGCATTGAAAAGAGGTTCCGGGCCTAGACGTCAGACAGAACCTATTGGGGCTTGACGGCAGTATCTGGAAGATCGGCGCGCATGTCGGCGCGCCTGCACACAAACTTGCCAGCTTGGTAGCGCAGCTAGGTGAAATTGGTCTGAGGACGATGGACTCTCTCTCTTTGGTTTGATGATTAATGAAACGAGTGTTGACGACTCTCTCAGACCAAGGGGCGGTGACCTAA
>RPFO01000080.1:10679241-10736448 GCA_009746045.1 Mesostigma viride | reverse complement strand
CGCGGTTTACGCGGCCGTAAACTCGCGGCTCCGCAGGATTTCAGGAATAGTAGCCGTTTCGTGGGGGTGCGATTCACGGCCGTTACGGAACGGCGCCGCGGGCGATGTCAGGATGTTCGGGGCATTCTCCCTGCGGCAACACGATCGTAGTTAAGTAGTTGACAAGTTGGGGGCCCTGGCGGGGCCAACTTTTTTGGCGCCTGAGCGGGCGATTGGCGCGTAACACCCGCGGGATGCTCCTCGGAACGCCGGCGCCACGCGGGTGCGCAGTGCGAAGGGGCAGTGGCCGAGGGCGCCGAGGCGGGGGGGCCAGGGGAAAGCCAAAAAATTTCGGTTCCACGGCCGTTTTTTGGGGCTGAGCCCCCTGCTTTTCACAGTTTTCTAGCCCGTTTTTTTGCCACGCTCCCCCCTGAACACGTTCGATTGTGTCATCCCGCTAAAATTGGGCACGAAAAATTGGCGTGGGAAGTAGCCGAACCGAAATTTAAACCGACAAACCGTTCAACAATAGGTTCGAACTAAATTTTTCCGCCAACTTCTCGTTCAGTCTGAACCAGTCGAAAATTTCCCGTTCAGTCTGAACCCTTAGATTTCTTAGTATTTTTGTTTGGAGAGAGATCCTTTCGTGTATAAACTCTTTCCTCCCAGCGTAATAATGCCCCCCGGCATTTCTTGGCATTTTTGCTGAATTCAGCTTCTGTTCAGAGATAGGTAAAGACTCGACTTTAGGAAGGGGTGTGGAACGGGCGGTTTCAGGGGGAACTAGGCGTTTTACGGGGGCGTTAACTCCGGCTTCCGCAGGATTTCGGATTTGGCCCCTCGTTCTGTGGGGTGCGATCTTCTCTCTTTCCGGATGTCATTTGCCTCATGACATGGCGTGTTATATAGCTAGATCAATTAATCATCCTTGAGCTAAGTCAGGCTCAAGGCTGACACGGTAAGGCCTAGCTGAGGATAAACCGCGGCTCAGTTAGTCAATTTACTGCGATCTTTGCTTGCTATCGCGGTACGCGGATGCGCGGCTATGCTGGCTTATAAACTGCACCTTACTAGATTAGATCTTTCGCACCGTCCGGCTCGGGATGTAACACTGGATCGGAGGTAGTTTTAGAGGTTTTCCACAGGTGCTCGCGAAGAGCCCTTGTGTTTAAGCCGCAAGGTGCATTCTTAATAGTGCAGGGCCTGCGCAGGTCCGGCCCAATATTTAGCGAGATAGAAAGCCGAGTTCGACCCGCCAGCCTGGGAAACTGGCTGTGGTGAACGGCGGCATCGTCTAGCTTAAAGGGCGGACATAGTGTAGGGCTTAGAAGCATCTCCTGTCGACTGGGCACCGACGGGGAGCTCGGCTCTGCACCACACAAGGAATCGGCGCCACAAGCTAGGGAGGAAAGTCGGCTGCGCAACGCCAAGGTATGTTTTGTCATGCAGTATGTGGTAGTCGCTTGCAGCCAACCGCCTTGCTCCGTCCCTCTTAGCTGCACGCGTAGGAGGTGAGGTTATGTGCGCCCATCCTTGTCGTTTTGTTTGTGAATTGTCGTTTATTGTGACGTATTGTGACTAGCGTCCTGGCTGCGAAAGCCGTGGACGTTGTTAGGGTGGTTTCCGTGGCTTCGTCCTTGCAAAAAGGCGGGCAGTTATCACGGAGGCTACCCTCTTGTATGGAATTAGGAGCGCGAAGCTCCTGATTTCTGTGATAGTGATTAGAGTAGAGCCAGTTGGCATCCCCCCCCCCTGTGACAGGTCACACACTAGAGGTAAAGAGGTTCCTTTCTCTTTTCTATCTCTGTCTGCTGGCAATAGACGACGTGTGTGATGGCTAATACTAATAATAGAAATAATATTAGATATAATGAAGCACTTGGGGTTTGGGATAGTGATGTATCTAAACAACTTTACTATGCTGTGGCACATGATGGAGGCACAGGGAAAGTAGGTATTGTCTATAGCTGGGTAGACTGCAAGAACTATATAGTGGATAGGCATAGGGCTATCTTTAAGGGATTCAAGACAGCATGGGAAGCAGATAGGTTTATCCAGGAATACATGACACGTCCAGTAGGCTTGCACGAGAGCACCACCTCAGGAGATTAGGACTCGCCCAATGCCTAGGGGCCATAGCTGTGCACCCCATAGTGCAACAGTAGAGAGCAGGACGGGGGACACACAGGCTGTCACAGTCACGTTCAGCCAACTCACTGTCAGTACCCCACCTAGGCAGCCACCTAGTTTCTAGAGGAGTAGAGTACTAATTATAGCTTACTATATAATAGCTACATTAGCAGAATAACGTAGGGCAGTCGCTTGGTTGATTGCTTGTGGGCATGTGCATGGCATTTTCCTCCTTCCTCTCTCCTTCCTTCCTTCTCTTGTGGATGTGGTACTGGTAAACATGCCGCGGGGTAAAAAGAAGGTACGCGGCACGGCTAGTTGTCATTCCGAGGATGGAGGTGTAGACTTGGATAGGCAGGGCAGCCCAGAGTACCAGGTACAGGAGGTATCACAACAGGGCTCGTCCTACCAGCAAGGCAGTCCTGTAGGTCACCCAGGTGAGCTGGCTAGTACCTCTCGTGAGCCGCCAAGGCCACGAGGAGCGGATAGGATGGATAATAGGGAGGAATACCAGCCGCAGCGAATGCAGGCTGAGTATAACCAGCTGATGGAACGGGTTGGGGAGAATGAGGCCCGGCCCAGATCGAATCCCACGAGTGCAGCCGAGCACCAGTCAGTGCAGCCGCAGCAACACCCGCCCGGGCAGCCGCCGCAGCACCCCGTGCAGTCCCCACAGCAGCATTCGGAACAGCAACAGCCGTTGCCGCTGCAGTGGCAGCAGCAGCCAGTACAGCAGCAGCAGCCACCGCCGCCGCCGCAGCAACAGTGGCAGCAGCCGCAGCAGCTTCCGCCGTTGCAGCAGCAGCAGCAGCCGCTAAGCCAGCCGACCGGGTCGCAGATGTTTGGTCCGCTTAGTCAGAACGCGACCTATTATCACGCGCAACGTGCCCAACGATTACCACATCCCTGGGCGAGCGGTCGACGGGTTTCTTTTGGCGGTGACCTGCAGTCCAATGCGACATCTTTGTGGACCCAGGACGAGGCTAGGGTCCCACCGCCGGTATACGATGAGGGTGGTCGGCCAGTGCGACCAACTCGTGTTGGTAAAACGTCTCCGTCGTGTCGAAGAGACCCGGGACCGGAGTCGTCGGCAAGGGTGAGGGCTCACCCTCGCAGACCTGGACGTCAACCGGGACGTGCCGCCCCACCGCCTCGGCCTCCGTGAGGCCGGCCGCCTCCAGGAGCACCGGGACGGCGGAGTCCCAGCCCGCCCGCAGAGGGACCAGGACGGGGGCGTCGTCCGCAGGGTCCTGGAGGGTCCTAGCATGATTTTTATGATGGGAAGTGATGCCACCATGTGCACATGGCACCTAACCCCCATTTTTACAGGGGAAATGCTGTCAAAATTTTATTAAGGGTCCTAGCCTGATTTTTATTATGGGAAGTGATGCCACCCGTTTGCACATGGCACCTAACCCCCATTTTTACAGGGGAACTGCTGTCAAAATTTTATTAAGGCCCCTAGCCTGATTTTTATTATGGGAAGTGATGCCACCCATTAGCACATGGCACCTAGCCTCTAATCAAGGGCCTCATCAGCAAGCAAAAAATCACAACCATTCCCAAAAAAAGGACGAGGGGTGGGGGGTTCGTCGGGTAGAGGAGCTGGCGAGTCTGGGGGGGAAGGACCCATAAGTCCGGGCGTCAGGTTAAAATACATGTCAATCACGTCCTGTGCGGTTAAACGTTTTAATCTCCTTTCCGGGGTGTCGACATTGATAGAATCGTCAAAATCGACCTGTAACCCTTGCTCCGGTCTGTATCGCCCTGGTACACGAGGTTCGTCGTAGTCGTTCTTACGCTACCTGTCGTCTCTCATATAGATCTCTCTAGGGTAAACGCCAAACGTTGTCGGCTCGTTATACTCGATAGGGCTCCTCTTACTTTTCGCTCCACTCTCGCCTCCTTGTCCTGAACTCTCGCCATCACCCCTCTTACGTTTCGCTCCACTCTCGCCTCCTTGTCCTAGACTCTTTTCCTCTACCGAGTCCATTCGCATTCCGTGCCGTGCACGCGACCGCGTGCGTGCTTCACCGGCTTTTATAGTCCGTGCCTTGGAATGTACCGCGCAATACAAAGACCGCGCCGTGCGTTTGTTTTTACATTTCTCCTTTGTGGCGGTCAGTGCGCCGCACCGCGGCATATAAGGCTTATACAACACGTTGGGAATAAAATATTTTTAACGCTTAAAAAATCATCATGGGACTTAGCCGCGTTTGTTGGTAGTGCCATACACCCGCCTCGTGTTGTACTGTCGACCTAACGTTATTTAGCGAATGCCGTCGCGTGTCGTGTGCGTGTATGTGTATGTGCTTCAGCCCCGGCGGATAAAAATCAACACGCGTCTGTTCTCGTCGTCCTCTGGTGGTGGCGGTGGTGGCGGCGGTGGTGGTGAGGTGGGGGTGGGGTCCTCTCAGTCGGCCGTGACGGTAGTCCCGACTGTCGGCGCTTCGGCGAGGGCTGACGCCCCTGTGGTGGCCGACACGTCCCCACTGCTTTTGTGGGCTCCTGCCGTGCTGGTGGCCGACACGGCCCCACTGCTTTTGCCGGCTCCGACCGTGCCGGTGGCCGACACGGCCCCACTGCTTTTGCCGGCTCCGACCGTGCCGGTGGCCGACACGGCCCCACTGCTTTTGCCGGCTCCGACCGTGCCGGTGGCCGACACGGCCCCGGCTGGTGTTACTTTGCCGGCTCCTTCCGTGCTGGTGGCCGACACGGCCCCGGCTGCTGTTACTTTGCCGGCTCCTTCCGTGCTGGTGGCCGACACGGCCCCGGCTGGTGTTACTTTGCCGGCTCCGGTGGCCGACACGGCCCCGGCTGCTGTTACTTTGCCGGCTCCGGTGGCCGACACGGCCCCGGCTGGTGTTACTTTGCCGGCTCCGGTGGCCGACACGGCCCCGGCTGGTGTTACTTTGCCGGCTCCGGTGGCCGACACGGCCCCGGCTGGTGTTACTTTGCCGGCTGCTGCCTCGCCGGCGACTCTTGTGGTGCGTGGGGTGTCCGGCGCCTCCGTGGTGACCCCCCTCCTCAGCCGCGTGGCCTCGGCGTTTGCTCGGCCCGGCGAGGCGAGGACGCCGGTGGGGTGGGGCAGGCGGTTGTCGGGCGCGGGTTCGGGGCTTGGTGTGGGGGGTGCGGGGCCCAGTGCGTCGGGTGGGGGGGCGGGGCCCAGTGCGGGGCCCAGTGCGGGGCCCAGTGCGGCGGGTGGGGGGGCGGGGCCCAATGCGGCGGGGGTGGGTGCGGGGCCCAGTGCGGCGGGTGGGGGGGCGGGACCAAGTGGTCGTGGCGTGGGTGGCCGCGCGATCACGGGTCCGGCTCCTAGGCGGGTTGCACCGGTGGGGTTCCTACCGGACAACGCGATGCGGAGGAGGATCGCCAACCCAGGTGACAGGGAGAGGTACCTGGCGTCCAAGAGGGCGGAGATGGACAAGGGGGTGCGTGGCGGGGGGCTTCGGGGTACGTTCGAGGATAGGTACATCCGCGCAACCCGGTACACCTTGTCGCTGCGGCAGTGCGGGGCCCCGCACTACCTCACGGTCTCCTACCTGTTCTGGGGGGATGCCGAGGACTTCCTCCCATGGGTCCGCGTCGCCCGCGTCGGGGAGGACGGCACCACTGGCGCGTTCGCGGCGCGCCCTTTCCTGGAGGGCGCGTACGCGGGGGAGGCTGGCGGCGACCTCTGGGGGCCGGTCGGGGAGGACGAGAGGATCCCAGTTTCGCTGGAGATCCTCGACTTCAGCGGGGACTCCCTCGGCGTTTTCGCCGTCCGTCGCGGCGTCCGGCCGGACTTGCAGCAGGATGAGATCCTGCACGGATGGGTGTTCCCGTCGGTTCGGGACTTGGCGGGCGGGCTCTCCATGGCCCGTCTGTCAAGGACCCCGAACACGTGGTTGTCGTGGCAGGGGCACGCGATCACTAGCCGGCCGGTCCAGCTCGGCGGCGAGCTGTTCCTGCGGTCCGACCTCCAGGGCAGCACTGCCACAGACCAGACGGTGGTGGCCGAGCTGGAGGGGCTCGGGCGGCGGGGGTTGGACACTCGGTCCAACCCCAACTTGTACACGCGGCTCCGGGTGGCGGGGTTCTCGGCCCGGAAGGTCGCAGGCGACTACGCTAGCGTTTCTGGAAGGTCCAGGCGCTAGCGTAGTCGCCTACGACCTTCCGGGCCGAGAACCCCGCCACCCGGAGCCGCGTGTACAAGTTGGGGTTGGACCGAGTGTCCGACCCCCGCCGCCCGAGCCCCTCCAGCTCGGCCACCACCGTCTGGTCTGTGGCAGTGCTGCCCTGGAGGTCGGACCGCAGGAACAGCTCGCCGCCTAGCTGGACCGGCCGACTGGTGATTGCGTGCCCCTGCCAGGACAACCACGTGTTCGGGGTCCGTGACAGGCGGGCCATGGAGAGCCCGCCTGCCAAGTCCTGAACCGAGCGGAACACCCAGCCGTGCAGGATCTCATCCTCCTGCGACTGCGGCTGGGCGCCGCGACGGACGGTGAAAACGCCGAGGGAGTCCCCGGCGAAGTCGAGGACCTCAAGCGAAGCTGGGATCCTCGCGTCCGACCCGACGCCCCCCCAGTGGTCGCCGCCGACCTCCCCCACGTACATGCCCTCCAGGAAAGGCCGCGCCGCGAACGCGCCAGTGGTGCCGTCCTCCCCGACGCGGGCGACGCGGACCCATGGGAGGAAGTCCTCGGCATCCCCCCAGAACAGGTAGGAGACCGTGAGGTAGTGCGGGGCCGCGCACTGCCGCAGCGACAAGGTGTACCGGGTTGCCCGGACGTACGTATCCTCGAACGTACCCCGAAGCCCCCCGCCACGCACCCCCTTGTCCATCTCCGCCCTCTTGGACGCCAGGTACCTCTCCCTGTCACCTGGGTTGGCGATCCTCCCCCGCATCGCGTTGTCCGGCAGGAACCCCACCAGGGCAACCCGCCTAGGAGCCGGACCCGTGATCGCGCGGCCACCCACGCCACGACCACTGGGTCCCGCCCCCCCACCCGCCGCACTGGGCCCCGCACCCACCCCCGCCGCATTGGGCCCCGCCCCCCCACCCGCCGCACTGGGCCCCGCACTGGGCCCCGCACTGGGCCCCGCCCCCCCACCCGCCGCACTGGGCCCCGCCCCCCCACCCGCCGCACTGGGCCCCGCCCCCCACCCGCCGCACTGGGCCCCGCACCCCCCACACCAAGCCCCGAACCCGCGCCCGACAACCGCCTGCCCTACCCCACCGGCGTCCTCGCCCCGCCGGGCCGAGCAAACGCCGAGGCCACGCGGCTGAGGAGGGGGGTCACCACGGAGGCGCCGGACACCCCACGCACCACAAGAGTCGCCGGCGAGGCAGCAGCCGGCAAAGTAACACCAGCCGGGGCCGTGTCGGCCACCGGAGCCGGCAAAGTAACAGCAGCCGGGGCCGTGTCGGCCACCGGAGCCGGCAAAGTAACAGCAGCCGGGGGCGTGTCGGCCACCGGAGCCGGCAAAGTAACAGCAGCCGGGGCCGTGTCGGCCACCAGCACGGAAGGAGCCGGCAAAGTAACAGTAGTTTCTGGAACGTCCAACGCGGTTATGATTTTTTGCTTGTTGATGAGGCCCTTGATTAGAGGCTAGGTGCCATGTGCTAATGGGTGGCATCACTTCCCATAGTAAAATTCAGGCTAGGACTCTTAATAAAATTTTGACAACATTTCCCCTGTAAAAATGGGGGTTAGGTGCCATGTGCTAATGAGTGGCATCACTTTTCATAATAAAAATCAGGCAAGGGGCCTTAATAAAATTTTGATAGCTTTTCCCCTATAAAAATGGGGGTTAGGTGCCATGTGCTAATGGGTGGCATCACTTTCCATAATAAAATTCAGGCTAGGACCCTTAATAAAATTTTGATAGCATTTCCCCTATAAAAATGGGGGCTAGGTGCCATGTGCTAATGGTGGCATCACTTCCCATAATAAAATTCAGGCTAGGACCCTTAATAAAATTTTGATAGCATTTCCCCTATAAAAATGGGGGTTAGGTGCCATGTGCTAATGGGTGGCATCACTTCCCATAGTAAAATTCAGGCTAGGACCCTTAATAAAATTTTGATAGCATTTCCCCTATAAACATGGGGGTTAGGTGCCATGTGCTAATGGGTGGCATCACTTCCCATAATAAAATTCAGGCTAGGACCCTTAATAAAATTTTGACAACATTTCCCCTGTAAAAATGGGGGTTAGGTGCCATGTGCAAATGGTGGCATCACTTCCCATAATAAAAATCAGGCAAGGGGCCTTAATAAAATTTTGATAGCTTTTCCCCTATAAAAATGGGGGTTAGGTGCCATGTGCTAATGGGTGGCATCACTTTCCATAATAAAATTCAGGCTAGGACCCTTAATAAAATTTTGATAGCATTTCCCCTATAAAAATGGGGGTTAGGTGCCATGTGCTAATGGGTGGCATCACTTCCCATAGTAAAATTCAGGCTAGGACCCTTAATAAAATTTTGATAGCATTTCCCCTATAAACATGGGGGTTAGGTGCCATGTGCTAATGGGTGGCATCACTTTCCATAATAAAATTCAGGCTAGGACCCTTAATAAAATTTTGATAGCATTTCCCCTATAAAAAACAGGCCGTTGCTGACAGGAATCTGATTCAGGACCTTTTGAGTCCAAGTCACGTCCCACGCACCATCGCAAGGTGGCAAGCCTACGATGTGACACTAGAGCTGTTTTAGAAACTTATAAATAGCTCCGCCGAAGCTGGCCAAACCGCCGGAGTAGCGCCCCATCCTTCGCCCATGTAAAAAAGACCCGCAACCGGGGAAAACGACATGGGGGTAAATTTAAATTTTCTTTCCGTTGCACGACCAACTATGCTATGCTTGGTCGGACAACTTAGCGGTTGTGCCACCATCTGCCTCGGCTACAAGACAGATGCAACCCGCGCTAGAATGTGCAATTTTGCACAGGCGGCCATTGCCGCCATTGGGAAAGAAACAATTGCGGATCATTGCCTGCCTAGCTTGCTTAAGGCATGGCCCGCCGACACACAAGCTGACATCATCCTAAATTAATTAACACCGGCATGCGTCACGCGCCGGCCTGAACAGTGCTGAAAACGCCACTACAAACAACGTGGCCACGCACCCCCAGGCTAGTGCGTTAACCGTACAGGTAGTTGTACAAGGGTCCCAAGACTGACAAACATAAAACTCGCCCATCGACCCCTTGGGCCGGTCCGAATCCACTATACAATAATTAATCACGACTCACTAAAGAACCCAAATCAGCCAAAGATTCGTTAAGCAACCAGCCGACCCTACAGGTCCCCACCTAACCTCAGCTGGTGCAACCAAACACGAATCTTTGCAAGCAAGTCGTATAAAACCTACAATTAATTTTCTCGGACCGCTAATTAATAGCCACCGACCCTTATAAACAACCGGGTCATCCAAGGAAAATTCGGGCGAGCAGGAAGCCCTTTGTACAGATTGAATTAGTCAGCCCATGTCGCAGACAGCCTTCCACATCCAGGCCAAGGCATGGCGGCCTTATCTTTCCCGCATGCGTTAATTAAACTATATTCAGAGAAAACCGAATAAAGTTCGCCAAAATACAGCATCATCTCATGGCGTACACTCTGGTGCGACAGGCCGCACAAATCGGGGAAATCCTAGCCGAGGAGTAACGCCCATTAAGCCCTATGTTGCCTACCCAGTCAACGGACCCCAGTGCGCTACTATCCGCCCAGGCGGAGTTCAGGGACTCGTATCACTCCACATCAGTGATTAGAATCGCCCGGACGGAGCATCGAGAGTAGAGGGTTGTAACGCTGTTGACAGCAAGTATCTGCAGGGTGGTGCGGTGCCATGGTCGCATGGTGAAATAGTTTGGTACCATACTGGATTGCCAGGTGTGCGTAACTGTCAACTATTGTCCTATTGTCTTATTCCCGTTGCGGCGAGGAAATTAGGGATGTGATGTTTCTGGCCCTGGCCCACCGTGAGATTGCCTACGTATCTACGTGCAAATTGCCATTCACTTGCTCGTTTCCATGGCCAGGTAATGAGCCAAAAAGAAAATGGTGGAGTGGGAGCTGACTCATGAAGATAACTAACTTCTAAGATTCATGGAAAATGATATATACTGCTACTTTTTATCATTACATTTTATTTGCACAGAAGACTTGTCGATCGTGAAATTCTTTTCCAGGGTTGCAACGGACATCTAACCGTGAACTGTTAAGAGCTTATCCATGCACGCCGCACGGAACTCGCATTCGCCACTAACCTTGTCATTCGCCTAGCTGCTCATTGGCACCCTCGCAGCAACAGCACGCTCCAATTACAGCAAGCGGGCCTTTCGCAGATGTACGGGCTTCTCCAGCTGCGCGCTTAAAGGGCAAGAAAAAATCCCATCAACAGGCATCAAGATGTGGAGAGCTCAAAGTTTGGTTAGGGGGGTGCTAGGAGGCATTCCACAACAGAACAACCTCTTACTACTACATGACATACTGAGAAGAAAATCAAGGCTCACGCTGTCCCGAGTTGGGAGCTCAGGAGTTGCACTTGCCGGAAGGTAACTAGTTGTGTGTATCTGGCGGCGCAAAGAATTTGCGAAGCCAATTTATGGACAGCTGCATGCACACAACAAGTTTTTTTGCAACGAAACTTTCTTATTACAAAATTAAAGTCTTATTACGAAAGTGTATGAATCCAAAACTGCTCTCGGCGCCTACTTGGCGCCTTAAAATCATCAGAAAATTTGTTTGGCAACTGAGGGCTTACAAAATTCCTGGGTAGCGCAGGTAATTCTGTCTTCCCTTGAAACTGCCCAGCAGGTTTTTGTTTGGTTTCTTTTTTCTCTGATGCGTTGAAGAAACCCTCTCGTCCAGTGCCTGCCAAATCCGGCAAGTGAATGGAGGCCAGATGTCATGCCGCTATATATGCCAATCTTACCTCCGCAATTTATCATTCTCAATGAATATATGCCACCATCATATATATACATAGATTAATAGATAGATACATAGATATGCCACATATACATCTGTATCTGCTACTAAATATGTTTGCTACTAGAGAAAGGTGCAGTAAATGGTGCTGTTGAAGCGCAAGATGCCAAAAGGAAAATCATGTCATTTTCCTCTTCATGTGGCGATGTTAACGAGTGATCCACAGCGACAATTCCCAAGTCCACTATATCGGCATATGCCATCAATGCCATGCCAAAATATAAAAAGACTCTTGCGCCCAACTCCCATGGAGCACAGCGCGGCGCACAGTATGTGGATGCACGCACCTGTGCTGGCGTTTGTTGCTTCCCGCCCCGCCTTGTTCCTTGTCCCAGTCCCAGATCTAATTGTGGCTTGGCCCACATGGCCTTCCTCGCATACTAGCCTTCTTCCTCACCACATCTCCTGCCGGACCTTCTCCCCCCCATTCCTTCCACGCCATGTCTCCTTCCTCGCCACACGTCGTTCCTTGGGCCCCCCTCTCCTTCCTCCAATGCAAAACCTCCTCCGCAAAACTCCCCCCTGGCCATAAAAAAGTTGATGCTCGCCACTTCCCATGCCCCACCGTGACACATAGGGAGAGTGTTGACACATAGGGCCTGGGTCAACAACGAACTATAAGGCCCCTGGCGCTTGCCACAACGGCATCCCCGCGATGAGGAGCCCTTGATCGTCCAAACTAGTTCTGGTATAGTAGTAAGTGCACAGCACATCACAAGCTGGGCTGGGCTGGACTTTATCCAAGCTTCTTTTATTGTTGGCCCATCCTGATGAAGGGACCAGCTGAGCGGGTGGCCCGCGGCGGGATCCAGCGTGCCCCGCTGTCGCCTCACGCCAGCAGCCAGTGAACACATCGTTTGCTTGCATGCCACCTCGGCAGTAGCCCGAGATACGTTGAGCCTGAATGAAAACCTACTGAGGCACCATGAAAACTCGCTTGCTGGCATAACGCGATAACTATGACGGGGCGTAGGCCCTTCTCCAAGGCGAGGACACCCCTGCTGGGATCCGGGTTGAAACACCGGCAATTCTTGCGCCCGCACACCCAGGGTTCAAAGTCCATGAATGTGCATACCCTTCTTCTGCCCATCTCTCTATGCTCTCTATGTATATTGGGCAACCTTGGGGAAGACAAAGGTCGTCATCCTCGACTGGCCGTTGTGGACGGTGGCAGTGAGGTTGTCGATGGTTGTAGTAGTTACTTTCCCCCCCAGCAGTTTCACGATCATGGCCAGTACAGTACCCGCGGTTTTTATTGCTGCTGTTGCTGCGCCGCCGCATCCGGTGGCTCGCAAGGTTCCTCTTGACCGTGACGTCGGCAGCGCTTGGGCATATCTCATGGATATCATCGTCTCCTTGGTATCTGCTCCGAAACAACCCCCGCAAGCTCGCCGCTGCTGGCCCTGCCGCTGCTGATGCATCAACCTTGCATCGAATGCATCAGCGACGACGCGGTCATGTGCTTCTAAAAGCGATGCATCATGCATGAACAACAACAACGACAGTGCTGCTGCCAGGCCCAGCTGCTGCAACCTGCTCAAGCTGCCCAATGCTCATGCATCAGGAACCAGGAAGCTCAATGGTGCTGCTCCAGCTCAAACTGGTCGTGGGTGAAGTGCCGCAGCGACCGTGACGGGTGACGGTAGGCCTCCACGTGGCCCCCCGGCACGCTCCCCGCTCGCACGGCATAGTCACACACTTGCTCGGGTGTCAGCGTGAGGAAGGCGATGCGCACGCGGCGCCACGTGAACACCATGGCCATGCCGCCATCAGGCAGGGCGACAACCGACTGGAGATAACAAAGAACAAGAAAAAGGATGAATAGGGACAGAAGTGGACATGACAGTGGCGGGGTAGTCAGGCAGGGCGACGACCGACTAGGCTAGACGAGGTTGGTTTCTGATCGCTTTGGAGGCAAAGCGCACAAAAGGTGACAAAACGCCAAACAAGGGTCGAAAGGGACCAGAAGATGGGAGATGGGACCCTGGTGGAGCCTACGTCAACCCCGCCTGCCAGTTAGGCTCGAAAAGGGTCGCAAGCATCCCACCCCACGTGCTACACACACCTTTCCTACGGACACAGCACCCGCTTCCACAGCTTTTTGGTGGAGCGCATGCAAACCTCGACTTGGTCCCGTGTGAAACAGGCTTTTCCTACGGACACATCACCTCCACAACCTTTCAGTGTAGGCTCTCGAAGGGACAGCGATTGGCCCCAGACCGCCAGAGAACAAGACAAAGCGACGGACAGAAACAGGAGATTACTTAACGAAGTGGTGAAAATTCCACACGCTGATAAGGGCAGAGATTGTCAGAGCACATACCAGCACATACCAGCCACCGTGACGATAGACCACTTCTGGGAGCGCGCATGAGTAACCTAACGAACACAATCCCATGATGAATGATAAAGCCTCGTAGGCCGATCATTAGCAGGCTAGTCGTCCACTGCTGGCAGTCGCTGTATGCAGACGTCCCTGCCATGCCACCTCACCGGGTAGCCGTACTCGCACTACTGGGAATATTCATGAACGCACGCTAGCACACAACACACAGTCATGAACACACGCTAGCACACAACACACAGTCATGGACACACGCTAGCACACAACACGCAGTCATGAACACACGCTAGCACACAACACACAGTCATGAACACACACTAGCACACAACACACAGTCATGAACACACGCTAGCGCACAACACGCACGCGCGTGCACACTAGCCCAACACTAGTACACATCCTTGATCGTTGGATACAGGAAAGACCGTCATGTCATGTCCTTCCCCCCGCGCACCGCGCAGCTCCACCCGCCCCTTGCTGGATGTCCCTAGGAACACATTAACTATAGTGCACACACGGATAAGTTTAGTGTACACACGGATAAGTATAGTGAACACACGGATAAGTATAGTGTACACACGGATAAGTATAGTGCACACACTAAGTATAGTGTACACACGGATAAGTATAGTGTACTCACGGATTCCGCCGTTGCGTGACCCAGTGCGTACTACTCCTACTTACATTCGCCCCCGTGGGGCTAGCTGTTAGATTCGATCCACTGGTTCATATTGGAGAATTTCAGACGCAGTTGCACCGCTCTCCGGTAAAGCGCTTTTTCGCAGTTGGGCTATCGCTTGGGATGCCTGCGGATCGGGAGACCCCTATAGCCCCGAAATCATGCAAGAGGTCCTGTGTTCGAATCCAGTATCGCACCAATAAAAATTGCACAGCATCCTAGAAAGCCTCTCCCCCCACGCACCGGGTACAGCGAGAGTGTCATTGCAGAGGTACTCGCCCAAATCTGGACATACTCATGCATGCGCACACGCTGCTATAGGAGTACTAGTACGCATTCTTCTCCCCCCACTCGCACTGGGTAGCTGTACTCACCCATTCTTGGGAACCCTCAGGAATGAATATTCATATAGCATATCATATAGAAGTATCGTTTACAGTATGCACCAGTAGTCGCTCTCCCGCCCCACTCACCGGGTAGCTGTACTCGCCCGGCTTCTTGCCCACCTCCACCAGCGGCTGCCAGCTGTCCCCGTTGTCCCAGGAGAGGGACACCCGCAGCGGGTAGCGGTCCCCCCAGTTGCTGCTGACCGGGTTGTGGCACAGCACCAGCGGCAGCACTCCTGTCCTGCTGGCATCCACGTCCCCCGTCCCTGCCATGCCAGCATCGAGGCCCCTGGTGCCGGCATCAGCATTACCGGTCCCTGGCGTTGCACTGTCCTCACCGGTCGCTTGTTTCTGCTTCCCGTCACTCGCCCTTCCCTTCGCTTGTTCACTGTCGCCTTGACCGGCCACTTGCTTCTCCTTCCCGTCACCCGTCGCCCGCTCACTCTCCCCTGGACCAGTCGTTTGTTTCTCGTCATCCGACAGAGGCATGTCAGGGAACATGGCGGAAGTGGGCAGCGCCAGCTGGGCCACGTCGAGTCCGCTGTTGTTGTTGGGGAGGCGCGTCTTGTAGACGGGGCGCCAGCTCCTGCGAGTGATGAGCAACGGCCTCCGAGTGTTGAGTCAAATGAGCCGATGGCTTGCAAAAATGAGAGCAACTAAAGGTCGCAGCATTTTGTTAGGGCACCAGCCCTGTGGGTGGAGAGAGACGGTTATATGGACGGTCAAATAAAGGCACATTGGCCCAGAGGCAGGTCATACAGTAGAGAGATGTCATTTAGCAGAGAGAGACGGTCCCATAGCAGCGCATTGGCCCAGTCGTAGCGCACCACGCCAAAAGTCATACTGGCGCACGTCAAAAGTAATACTTGCGATACTTGCAGGCACCGGCTCCTGCGGGTGTAGGGTGACGCGCTGGTCAAACAAAACCTGTAGCAAATAATACTATGCCTATAGTTTGCAAACACGGTAACACCTCAAGGTCTACATTCTAGCGGTCATTCCCAATGTGGGCACCACAGAAGAAAAATCATACTACTAGCACTTTGGTACTAGTATGACTAATGCATAACTACTCTATGACTACTGTTTGACTACTGTATAACTACTGTATAACTACTGTATAACTATTGTATAACTACTGTATGACTACTGTATAACTACTGTATGACTACTGTATAACTAATCTATGACTACTGTATGACTACTGTATAACTAATCTATGACTACTGTATGACAACTGTGTAACTACTGTATGACTACTGTATAACTACTGCATAACTACTGTATAACTAATCTATGACTACTGTATAACTACTGTATAACTACTGTATGACTACTGTATAACTACTGTATGACTACTGTATAACTACTGTATAACTACTGTATAACTACTGTATAACTACTGTATAACTAATCTATGACTACTGTATGACAACTGTATAACTACTGCATAACTACTGTATAACTACTGTATGACTACTGAATAACTACTGTATGACTACTGTATAACTACTGTATAACTACTGTATAACTACTGTATAACTACTGTATAACTACTGTATGACTGCTGTATAACTATTGCATAACTACTGTATAACTACTGTATGACTACTGTATAACTACGGTATGACTATTGTATAACTACTGTATGACTACTGTATAACTACTGTATAACTATTGTATAACTACTGTATAACTAATCTATGACCACTGTATGACTACTGTATAACTACTGCATAACTACTGTGTAACTACTGTAGGACTACTGTATGACTAATCTATGACTACTGTATAACTACTGTATAACTACTGCATAACTACTGTATGACTACTGTATAACTACTGTATAACTACTGTACAACTACTGTATAACTACAGTATGACAGTGTATAAATACTGTATAACTACTCTATGACTACTGTAGAACTACTGTATGACTACTGTATAACTACTGTATGACTACTGTATAACTACTGCATAACTACTGTACAAGAACGGGGGGGCTTCGCCCCCGGGCCCCCGGTAGTAACCAATATTGCGCCTCTCCGGCGTTTGTGGCCGGTCTCCCGCCGGACACGTCACCTACTCTACTACAACCGTCTATGGAACGTGTGCACATTTAGGGCCCACTGAACGCGAGCAAATATTCCAGTCCGGGCGACCAAATTGAGTGAAAATCTGTGAAAATGGCACGCTAGTTCCCGGCCAATCGAGAGATTCCGGAGACTTTTGCCTTTCCCATTGCGCTACGGAGATGTGCGACTGAGACCGTGTGCATTTGTAACCGTGGGCGTAACACAGCTAACACTTGCCCAGTGAACAATACGAGTTCAGTGTGCGATGTTCAGAGACATCTACAAGGAATGGTTGTAGAACTATTCGTGCGCCAACTGACGAGCACTGGACTACATTCCATAAATGATAGCGGGATCATTTATGGAATGTAGAACCTGGAGAACCTCATTCTACATTACATTGCACGGGGATGGGCATTATTAATTCTCGAGTTTTACCTGGCAGTAGGCGATGAATTGCCGGCGTGTATCAATGGATAAGCGATAAACATCATACAAGTAATGAATTTATTCACACTGGTATTATTACATCAAACAGACAAGCAGCAGAGGCCAGCAATATGTATAATCCGGACCATCGTGGCGCGAGGTTGCTATCATGTAGCAGTTGAGTTGACCGTGGACAGTGAAATTATGGCCGGATAACACGTGGGTGCTTCAATGGATACAGAATGTCGGATGTTGTGAACGCGGGGGGGCGTTGGGAGGGGAAGCGCAAGGCCGCAGCGACTTTCGCGGAGGACTACTTCAAAGACAGAGCAAGTACTTCAAGTTGGGGACGTAGTTGTCACGAGTGGGAGCTGCGGGGAGGAAGTGGGGGGGCTTGCGGCATGCCACAGGTAACAGTCGGCGAAGTGCGTGGTCGCGGCTGCGAAATCATATGGCTGTTTCTGACGCTTCTATATCTTGTCGCGCCGCTGCCGTTGCGTTGTGGGTCTGTCGGGAATGGCAATGCAGGTGAAACGATTCGCAACACCGTTCGACTTCTCCGATGCAGCCAAAAACTTCCCAGTGCACGGCGACCCGTGGAAGAGATTGGCGGGTATCGATCGTATGGTAGAGGAGCTCGACAAATGGAAGAAGGCGAGCCCCGCGTTGTGGAAGAGCATACATTTCCACGGCGTGGAGAACTATGGGAGTCCGTGTCAGACGAGAAAGTTGCAGGGCACAGTAGCGGTGAGTCGCTGACGTTGTTGATGGGCAGGGACTTGTGCATGTGATGCACGCATGGTAGTGGCAGCATGCAATGCCCCCCACCACCCACGTATGGGTTATGAGTACAAGACTAAGCTTGCCTTCACTGACCTTCCCACTGTATGGTTGCTATCGTTAGTGCACTTCTTGACGGTAGTGTCATCAAACGTGGATATCCGCTTGTATGATGCAGATTACACGCCTGAATAGGCTACGCACTCACTCGCGAGGGAAGCAAGCGGCTGCGGAGGAGGAACTGATACCCAGAGATCAACCGGTGGAACAGCCAGCGAGCGTTCCAAGCGCAGCGGATGCTCAAGACAAGGAGGCACGTGTGGGGCAACCCGTGCAGGGTGGGCAAGCCAAATGTCAAGGACAGGGCGTGCTGCTACAGCCATCCATTGTCACGATGGCAGTCAGTCTGCTGGATGAAGCACGGGCCTCTGTTCCATGGCTGGCAGCCACGGACGAGGGAGTAGCGCATGTCGAGAGCTCGTTCGCCGAACAAAGCCCTGCATCCATCGAACTGCTGCAGACAAAAGCCCTATCCCTAGCCGAACACGCATTGCGGGAGGCGTCGCGCTCCCTTCGTGGTTACTGCAAGGTAAGGGTTGCCCCACACGTGCCTCCTTGTCTTGAGCATCCACTGCGCTTGGAGCGCTCGCTGGCTGTTCCACCGGTTGATCTCCCGGCATCAGTTCCTTGAGCAAGCATCGTAGATTACTGAATTAGTCCACGCAATATTTACATTGCACAGCCCAGCCGAGGGCATTTCCGGACTTCGACAGTGCAGAAGTCGTCCACGAAAATAGGAACGATAATACATTTTGCCCTACACCCCAGCCATCAGGTTCTGCAGGTTTTCTATTCCATAAATGATCCTGCTATCATTTATGGAATGTAGTCCAGGGTTCGTCGGATGGAACACGGAGCGTTCTACAACTATTCCTTGTGGATGTCTCTGAACGTTGCACACTGAACTCGTATTGTTCACCGTGCAAGTGGTCGCTGTGTCGCTAATGTACATGTCATCAGGACTGGTCGACGACTAGCCGTCTAGCTGCGCGTCTTTATTCGTATAGGACCCGTGGTGGGTAATTGGTGCTCGTTCTACCGGTATCATGGATGTCTCTGAACATCGCACAGCGAACACATTTTGTCCACTGTGCACGTGTTCGCTGTGTCGCTACTGCAAATTTAATCAGGACTGGTCGGCGACTAGCCCTCTAGCCCCGCGGGTCTCAAGGACCGCCTACTAGTCTTTATTCGTATAGGACCCCGTGGTGGGTAATTGGTGGTGAAGACATGGACACAATCATACCGCTTCAATCGCAATTCTGTGGTCAATACGCCGCGCTACTCGAATACGGAAGAGTTTACGCAACACTTTTGGCGAGAGTTTGGGCAAACAACTTTCAGCAGGCCAGCCAAAATCACGTAGTTTGCTGTCCCACAAGATTTTGGCCCCAATGGGACACAAATGGGACACACGTTGGTGCGCAACCAGTGGACGCAACCAAGCCCACGGCAAGCATGTAATGGAACCCCTACGGTTGACCCCCCAATCGCGGTCGCCGCGGCGCGCTACTCGCACGCGGCAACAGTTTGCGGAAGGGTTTGTGCAAACTTTTCACTGTCTAAAATCGTAGTATATAGGGCAATAATTACTGTATAACTACTGTATAACTAGTGCATAACTACTGTATAACTACTGTATGACTACTGTATGACTACTGTATAACTACTGTATAACTACTGTATGACTACTGTATAACTACTGTATGACTACTGTATGACTACTGTATAACTACTGTATGACTACTGTATAACTACTGTATGACTACTGTATTATGAAAACATATTACTGCTAAATACTGCTACTTTAAACATCAGCCCCTTGCCACCGCACTACAATACGCACAGCCACGCAACCGCAATGCTTGTGTTGTGCATACCATGACCCAATTTGACGTGATAACAAAGAACAGCGACGGCGATTGCACCTTGAGTCTAGCCTTTTTTTCACTGCGGTCAACCTCACCTGACTATTTATCCTAGCAGCCCACGGGCAAGCCACCAAAAAAGCCAACCTAGACAAGGTCAGCCAATTACACGGATGGCAGCATAAAAGCCCTCCAATGTGCGTTGAGCTATGTGTGTAGCATGTTTTTTACGTGCTCTATAACTTACAAGATAGAGCATGCATACTGATCGCAAGGTCCGCTGCTCTATAAAGGTCTATAAAGGTCTCTATAAGGTCAGCTGCTCTATAACTTACAAGCTAGAGCATGCATACTGATCGCAAGGTCAGCTGCTCTATAAAGGTCTATAAAGGTCTCTATAAGGTCAGCTGCTCTATAACTTACAAGCTAGAGCATGCATACTGATCGCAAGGTCAGTGACGAAACTGTTGGTAGGTTTATAAAAACAGTCTGTAGAACAGGTGGTGGACAGATAGAAACAGTTGGCAAGATGGCTGGTAGGCACAAGCACTGGAAAGCGACATCCAAGAGACACAGCACCCACCTGCCGTCGTCATCCAAAGAGTACTATGGTGTAGCTCTAGACTAGCACATGCTCTACCGGCAGAGTACGATGGTGTAGCTCTAGACTGGCACATGCTCTACCGGCAGAGTACGATGGTGTAGCTCTAGACTGGCACATGCTCTACCGGCAGAATCAACACAACAGTGCGCAGGATGAATGTTCAAAGCACCCACCTGCCGTCGTCCTCCGAATCCGACCGGCACACAAACCCGCAGTCGGACCGCATGAGCATGTGCACCCTGCCCGGGGCACTCTCCCACAGGCTGGGCTGGATGACCCCCGTGTCTGGCGGAACCGCTCTACTACTGCTGCCGCCTGCCCCTTTGCCTTGGCCACCTCCTTTCCCTTCCTCGGCCCTCTTGCTTCCTCCCGCGTGGTCATTGCCTCCTTTCACCCCTGCGGTCGCCAGCGGCAGGAACGGCGTCCTTGTCCAGGTGGCGCCATTGTCCTCGCTGCGGTCCAGAAATACCGACCACTGGCCCTTCTCGTCAGAGGCCGGCGCGAGCCAGTGTCGCGAGAGGGACGAGACGATCGGCTTGTTCTTTACGGGGCCCCTGCAGGGGGGGGGAGGAAGAGGGATGGTTGGGTGCGGAGGGGGTGGACGAGAGCAGGTGGGGGGGATGAGAGCAGGTGGTGGGGATGGGAGCCGGGGGGGGGGGGGATGAGCGCAGGTGGGGGGGATGAGCGCAGGTTGGGGGGACGAGAGCAAGTGGTGGATGGTGGAGAGGGGATTAATTAACTAATTAATTAAGAACATACCTCCATGGGGAGGATATGTAACACATATCCCAGAGAAGGGGCATATGGTTTTCATTACATTCTAGGCGACAACCTGCAGGTGGTGGGTGTAAACTGCCACCTACTCGGGGTGCACAACTATGGTGCACCTGCACCACCATGTATTCCAGCAGCTCTGCAAAGTTGCGGACATGGGGTGGAAGATGATCATGGCTAAGCAATGGCTAGGGCATGATGGCGTCTCAGCAGAGAGTGGCTCTCTGCATGGGCAAAGCATGGCTGACTCATAGCGGATGCAGTAAGGCTGCCCCATGGTCCAGAGCCCACAGTTAGGCTTGGAACACATTTAGAGGCGCCGGTTTGGGAGAATCGAAAGGCCTCTCCCGGAGCCTGAGGGTTTTTAGGGGCATACCCAGGGTTAACCCACAACCCCCAGAGAGGGGATGAGGGGGGGATAATGGGGTAGTGCTCGGGGGTAACCATGTCAGGGGGCAAACAGGGAAGATCCGTTGCACTTTTACACATTCTGAGAGGCCGTGAAGAAAGTGCCAACAACAAGCAACTGGACAAGACCTGCACTTACACGATGGTCCCCATCAAATTATTGCATCTAATAATACCAGGGTGAGTCATGCCATACAGCACTCTAAGAACATCAGGGGTAGTCGTGCCAGACAGCAGTCTAAGAATATCAGGGTGAGTCGAGCTCTATACCGCACTTGCTTTTGACCAACAAAGGCCGGAGCTAGGCCAGAAGAGCGTTCGGGACCAAACTAACATCCCCAGGGCAAGACTTGGCAACTTGCAGCCCACGTGGACTTCACACGCAGCTATTTTCAATCTTCTTCTATTTGCAAATGACAGCGCTTCAGATGCACCCTCTCTGACTGACTGAATGCTGCAAAGAAGCACTGACTGGTCGCAACTGGGTGGCCGGCCCTTGTCACATCCGGATTCCTCCTTTTCTTTCCCCTTTCTACTTTCTTTCTTCTTCTTTTTTTTTTTCCCCTCAGGTTTTCGGAGTTCCAGCCATCACTCAAATGTGGCATGCCCTTTGCTACGGACCTGCCTCCCACGCCCTCCTTGCCCGGGACAAGCTCTCTCGGCGCGGACCACGTGTGGCCTTCATCAGTGGACTTCACGTAGTAGGTGACCCAGTGGCCTGAGGACGCGAGCAGCCAACGCGATAGGGGTGAGGTGGGCAGTAGTGGGGATGGATCAAGGTGAGCCAGTGGCCTGCGGACGCGAGCAGGCGACGCGATGGACGCGAGGTGGGCAGTAGTGGGGATGGATCAAGGTGAGCCAGTGGCCTGCGGACGCGAGCAGGCGACGCGATGGACGCGAGGTGGGCAGTAGTGGGGATGGATCAAGGTGAGCCAGTGGCCTGGGGACTCAGACCGGAACAGCGCAGCAGGCATGTCCTAGTCAGCACAACACGGAGCAGGGTAGTATCTCATACCCAGCGGTGGTGAGGTCTATGTGAAGTATAAGTGAGGTATATGTGAGGTTTATGTGAGGTCTATGTGAGGTATAAGTGAGGTATGTGAGAGGTATATGAGAGGTATACCTAGCCTATTGGCAGCGCACGCCAGGCGAGGTAGGTGAAGAAGAGGGCGTGAATGCGTGGCCGGGTGATTGACCCAGTGGCCTGGAGATGCCAGTAGCCTGCACGTGCTCGGCGGGGTAAATAGGAGAGGGCATGAACCAGGGGGTGGGATGTTGACTAACGATTAGTAGGAAGGTGAGTGCTGCTATACTGACTGTGCTCTTTCTTGGCACTAGAGGTAGCTCACAAGCTACCATCGAAGGTACTGATAATTCCAACAGGTTGAGGACGTGGGGCGTCGATCCGGACGTACTGATGCGGTTGCCCACTTTGAAGAACAGCCAGAGGGAGCCGTCACCGCCAGGGTCCCTGGCCAGCACCGGGTTCCAGTGGGCCGCGTCGCACACCTTTGCGGCGCACGTCGGCGTCGACCAGGCACCGGGCGCACTGCGGTGGGACACCCAGATGGCCACGTCGTGCTCGCCCTCACGGGAGCCTCCTGAACGGTGGTTTAAGCAGGGCGGTAGGACATTCATGAAAAGAAAGAAAAGGCGGTTCGACATACCGAAGGCGGCCAAAGGCAGGTGGTAGGACCTAGGAAGGCGGCAAAAGCAGGCGGCCAAAGGCATGCGGCATAAGGAAGGCAGTAAAAGGCAGGCAGTTAAAGGCAGGGCCACGAATGGGGTCGAGTCCTGGGTTAAGTCCATAGGAAGGCGGCAAAGGCAGGCGGCAAAAGGCAGGCGGCAAAAGGCAGGCAGTAAAAGGCATGCAGTCGAGGGCAGGACCGCGAATGGGGTTGAGTCCTGAGGTTGAGGGAAGCACGGGAAACCTTAATCCCTGGATTCTAAACGCTTCGAGGGGCAGTACAAATAGAACTAAGCAGCAGCACCAACGGCTTGGCTGGCCAGATAACGGCATCGCCGAACTTGCTAGCACGGACAATGCACGAGGCGGCGAGAATTCCCTTCCACAGCTGGACAACTGCAGCAGGCGAGATAGGCCAAGAATGTCCAATGCTGATGCCGGGCCGGCGACCCGTCAGGGTCACCTCTCTGTCCCTGTCGACACATCGTCAATAAAAGCTGCCTCACGGAGTCTCATCCTTCATCGCTAGGCACCCGACGCATCCGGGGAATAAATTCACTGCCGCGCACCCTATAATCATCGACGTGGGCATCGGGCACCGCCCACGCACGGAGCATCCGCAGCCCTCACCAAACCACGTCACGAGGAAGGTTCCACCAGCGGTTGGGAGGATCGAAGCCGCATGGCAGCTGCTGCAAGGAGACTTCTTTTCGTCAAAGACAAATTCCAGCTTGTTATCCACGTCGATTGCAGCCATGAGCCCCAGAGCGTGCGGACCCAGTCAAATGCCTCAATGCCCGTAATGTGCTTCTGGACTCGCTCCTTTCGCTCCGCCACACGCGACGCAGAATGCTCGTGAACGTTCTTCGCCTAGCCACTTGGTCACTGTTCGCAACGTGAGCAGTGAATGGCGAAGGTTACGGGAAGTTCTGATGATCACGACGCCAGCAGCCCAGCAGTCCAGCATCCGTGTACACGTGGCGCGTTTCTGCAGTTTGCAATTACACATTGCTTGTTCGAGACGTACACGTGTACGGCATTCGGAAATTGAGACAGCAATGAGTTTTCACATCGCAGCTACAGTAGACGTCCTACATTGTAAGGTTTGACGGGCAGCAGCTTCGAGTTCGCGGGATTTTAACGATAAAAAGGAGAAAATTTTAGCGTGCCTACAACAGCACGGCAGATAACTGTAGCGCAGGCTGCCATTCTGTGCACTGTGCAGAAGTGTAGCGCTAATATTAGCAAAATTTCACAATTCACGAGACGGTTTAGATAACGCCATTCGGGTACTTCAGCACTTCTATGCTACGCCCCCAGAAGTCATATGCCCGTGAAACGTGAAGAAGACGACATACCTTTATGAACGTCGCCAACGAGACGGTTACGGGTAAATTATCGGCAGGAAATATGCCTCCATGTTCTCCGGTGCCCCGGTTCAGGCAGTAATCGATGTCCGCCTCAGTTGATTTAACCGGCCAAGAGGAAGGCAACACTCGACCTCGCGGCATTTCCGATGCTCAATGGGAGCGGATACAAGTGAGTCTTGCCGCTCACCCATAGCTCATAGGACCGGTGTTGTCTGCCCCGTATTCCCCCAATTACGCGCATCATCTAAACACGTGGATTCCTTCTTACGCCTGCATCCTTCCGTATGATCCAGGCACTTACTTCTCAGCGCCAGGCTCTCCACGAGAAGTACCTGACGAGCTGCGCGAAGCGAGAGAAAAGAAAGGCAGGCAGCGACGCCATAGTCGGGAGCACCCCTGGCGGCTCCTCGAAACTAGCCAAGGCATCAATCACTGCCGAGAAGACCGCGGGCGCGACAAGTCATGCAGGTCCTGCAAAGGCAGTGGCAACAAATATAGACGCTCCCGTGAAGCAAGAGCTGCAAGCGCATCTGTTGGAGCAGCAACGCTTCCGGGGGACGTCCCATGGAACCTTGGACGCCCTCACGGTGAGTCTTCACTCGTTATGTTGAAAAATTCGTAGACTGCAGGTAATCTTCACTTGTTACGTTGAAGAATTCGTGTCGGATGGGCCGAATCTAGGCAGACTGCTGGTAGTCTTCACTTGTTACGTCGTCTAGGTGGATAGTGCCACTTTGCCCATTCACATGGCGTACTTGCTGCGCTGTTAAAACCTTGAAACGTTGGTTGTGTTGATGTTTTGTGTCCATGCCTCAGTTAGTGCAGCCTGCAGTAACTAACAACTCTGTAACACCAACCGGCTGCCTGCCGGAAAAGATGCTATGCATTACCATAATTCACAGTGAAGGTGCTTCATTGGGTATACCACGGGGCCACAGGGCATTCAGCTGCTTTTACAATTGAGACAAGTATTTCAGTACCGACTCAACTGTGGCGGGGTTTCATATGCATTTCATCAAGGGTTTTCTATGGCTTTCAATTAACTTAGGTGAACGTGCACAATTGATTAATGGCCACGCTTGTTCCCCTCCCCCAGGGCAAGGGCGGCAGCGTGCTGGAGAAAGCCGTCGAGCTTGCGATCGAGCGGCGTGACTACGACGCGGCCGCACACTTGAATGACCAGCTGGCGCGATCGCAGCATAGGAGGGAGCTGGCGCGGGCGGTGCAGGACCACGAGTTCTCCCAATCGCTGCAGGTGGGGCAATGGTCATGATTAAATAGGAGGCGATAAGATAGCAGGTGTTTGTAACTAGATTAGGTTGGATGTGACTGTCTGCAGGACCATGAGTTCTCCCAGCGCTGCAGGTGGGCGATATCTACAGTTAAGTAAGAGGGGTATAAGGTTTTTCTGGTAGCATAAACTAGCACATACAACTCGCGAGTGCCACTCCTCGAGAATCAGATAGAATCAGATAAGACTCTTACAGTTGTGTGCAGGACCACGAGTCGTCCCAGGCGCTCCAGGTGGGGGCCCTTCTATAACTAGGCAAGGTGAGCGAAGCTTAGAAATTAATTAGGAAAGATGGATACTGATGTGTGCACTCCTGTCTTTAGTGCGGGCACCATCTATGGCTGGTCCACTTATTGTAGTTTATTACTTATTGAAGTTTATTGCTAATTGTAGTTTATTACTTATCGTAGTTTATTAATTATCGAAGTTTATTAGTTACTGCAGTTTATTACTCACTGTGTCTAATTGTTTGTGATTACATGAAGTTTCCATGATCAAATAATCCCGCGGCTCTCATATGGCGAGGGATGGCAAGTCTGGTTCTCGGAACATAGTTTCTTGGTGGTGAGGTGGAAGGGTAGCCGCTGTAGCTTGGGATCTATCACCATCACAGTCTGGCCATGCGGAGGCCATGCGCTGGCCATGTGGATGCGGTCCTGGCCCAGCAAGCATTTACGTCTTATTCCACCTCTGCCGTTGATCCTTTTTTGCTGTACTATTGTCGAACAGCCAGCATCATCATTCATTTATTGATCTCCGTATTATTGGAGATATTTCTCCAAGCCTTGCATCATCATATTATGGTTTCTTTATCCGCCAGCTTTGGACACCCTATGTCAACTTTTTCTCATCGATTCAATTCTTTTATCCGTTTGATAACGTTTCGGTTATGGTATAGCCTTGGATTGATGAAATTTTAGATATTTCTGAAATACACAGACCAAATGTGTTGTTAAGATTTTAAACTGATCTGAGTCTCATGTCTATTATGGCAGATGGTATTGCTGCTCACATGTCGTAGTTATTATGGCACATGCTATTATTGACATATTATATATTATTGTCATAATCATATTATATTATTGTCATAATCAGATTTGGGCGCTTGCGTTTTCACGTTTGTTGCTTTCTGAAGAAAACACGTCATAATCTGTCCTGTTTCATCCCTTTTTTTCTTATCTATCCTCCTCTTTGTCTTCGGTGGCATGCAGGCCAGTCAGGCAGAGCGAAACGCCCACAAGAAACCCAAGCTAAAGTGGGGGTATGTCCTTTATCTATTCATAGTTATCACCTTTTGTGATCCCAAGCAGTGAAGTAGCATCCTGAGCTGTTGCCAGCTCATCATGGCTATGTCAGTGGGCAGATATTTCTTGTGTTCGGCCAAGGTTCATGTAGAAACTGTTCGCGTCCTGCTTTTTCGCTGTTCTCACCATCAGTGACGGATGCCTCCTATGCCTTCTTTGGTCAGCGCAGCTGCCTTATTTTGCTTCTGTTCACAAGATCGTTAACCGTGGCTGCCTTGTTGGAAATATGTGGACCCACCATGCCTGCTTGTGTGTGACCCAGGTTGGAGATGAAACGTCGATGGGAGATGAAAGGCAACATGTAGTGCTCATCAGAATGTAGTGCTCATGCTTGGACATCGCCAACTGGCGGGTGCCGTATGCAAAAGTGCATACCCTCCCCTCCTAATTTGTGAACTGATGTTGCACATAACCCTTACAATGTCATTTGGTGCTCGATTGTGAGCTGGTCTACTCAAATGAAAACGTTGCTCCTACTAGTATTGAGTATGTATCGAGTTTGACAGGCATGCATGGAAACGAGTAAGGATGCACCTTGATTGCTCCGAACATCCCCGGCAGCATCGATTTTCTCGTACTGGTGCATGAGTCTATGGCCTTGATGACATGTGTATCATGCGATTTACACGTAAAGGAAATTATGAAATGATCTCGCAGCAAATTCTGAAATTAAAGATCGATGCCATCCATCCATAATTTTGTGTCGACGTACAAAATCATTCATGCATATTATATTAGATCGATAATAACGGCAGGCTCGAGCTACCATGGTCCGGATTCTCCCGATTTCTGGCCTGCGCTGGTGTCTCTTTGATAATGTCTTGATTGGCAAGTAACGGAGTATGAACCATTTTTTATGGACCTTCTGCAAACATCATAAACGGATGACAGTGCCATATGCGTTTGACGCAACATCCGTAGCCATGGCTTTTGTTTGTTTTCCATTGCCGCAATGATATATGCCATGCCCCTAGCGGAGAGGTTTGAGACCACGTACTTCATGCCCCTGGTGGAGAGAGCGCTCTGTGGCCTGCCCACTTGTGGCGCAGTGAGAGAAGCTAGCTAATAAATTAATGCCCCTGGCTACTAGGGTCTTTTGACTGGTCTATATTGTCATTTGTATCGGGCTATAGATCACCCAACCCGATCGATGCTTGGGCCGGAACCCAAGCCATCTTGGTCTCCAACCACACGAATAGGTTAGGTGGGGGGTTGGGGCCGGTGAACCCTGGGTATGCCCCTAAACATGCACGTACCCTCAGGCCCCGCGGGAAAGGCCTTTTTATTCTCCCAAGCCGGCGCCTCTAAATGAGTTCCATCCACGCCTATCCGTGGCCACTGGACCATGCATACGTACTGCCTCCGCTATGCTTTTGTCATGTCGAAGCTTTATTGCACCCATGTACAGCAGGTGCTAGACTCTCAGCAGTTTCATTGAACCTCTGGCCTGCCCTTTAAAGGCAACGAGAGAAGGGGGGGGCTCCCATGCCCCCTTCTTGCTGTGCATCAAACAGGGATCAACTTGGTACCTACTGAAATAGCCGGTACCCCGTGACTCTCCCAACGGAGTCGCGTGAATGGATGAATGAATGAGTGAGTGAGTGAGTGAGTGAGTGAGTGAGTGAGTGAGTGAGTGAGTGAGTGAGTGAGTGAGTGAGTGAGTGAGTGAGTGAGTGAGTGAGTGAGTGAGTGAGTGAGTGAGTGAGTGAGTGAGTGAGTGAGTGAGTGAGTGAGTGAGTGAGTGAGTGAGTGAGTGCGTGAGTGCGTGCGTGAGTGCGTGCGTGCGTGCGTGCGTGCGTGCGTGCGTGCGTGCGTGCGTGCGTGCGTGCGTGCGTGCGTGCGTGCGTGCGTGCGTGCGTGCGTGCGTGCGTGCGTGCGTGAGTGCGTGAGTGAGTGAGTGAGTGAGTGAGTGAGTGAGTGAGTGAGTGAGTGAGTGAGTGAGTGAGTGAGTGAGTGAGTGAGTGAGTGAGTGAGTGAGTGAGTGAGTGAGTGAGTGAGTGCGTGAGTGCGTGAGTGCGTGAGTGCGTGAGTGCGTGAGTGCGTGAGTGCGTGAGTGCGTGAGTGCGTGAGTGCGTGAGTGCGTGAGTGCGTGAGTGCGTGAGTGCGTGAGTGCGTGGGTGGGTGGGTGGGTGGGTGGGTGGGTGGGTGGGTGGGTGGGTGGGTGGGTGGGTGGGTGGGTGGGTGGGTGGGTGGGTGGGTGGGTGGGTGGGTGGGTGGGTGGGTGGGTGGGTGGGTGGGTGGGTGGGTGGGTGGGTGGGTGGGTGGGTGGGTGGGTGGGTGGGTGAGTGGGTGAGTGAGTGAGTGAGTGAGTGAGTGAGTGAATGAGAGAATAAATAGGTTACAACGGTTTCAGATCTGCATGACGACAGTCGTGCTGTCATGGCGTCTGGAAAAGACAATGCCAATGGCATCAGGACATCCTAATTTTTGAATCATATGCCGTCGGGCTAAAGGATTTTCCTGGCCATAGCATCACACAAGGGGATGCGCTGCTTTCTGGATCTCACATTCAGTGGCCTCATGATTTCAGACCACATTAGTCCATTCGGTTTTCATTGTTACTCAATCCGGTATCCATTGTTAATCAGACAACCTGTCCCTGTAACCATGCTCACTGCGCCACGCGATGCTGTACTTGTTCCTTGATGTTTTTATCTTTGGGGCAAAGAGACCCCTAACCCTCCGGGTTTCACCCTGGCAAAGCGTTGGACGATGACACCAGGTGCTCGCATCACAGGCTATTATGTTCGCCTCATCATCACATGATGGTGCCAACGTAACGGTGATCGCATCACGTGATTCTGCCATCTGTGTGGCTTGCGTCTGGCACTCATGGCATTCATTCCGTCATAGCGTGATACCGCCGATGTAATGGGCACGTCACACGACCACGCTGTGTGGCTTGCACGCGACCACGCGCCCCTGCGGAGGCACGCTCCTCACGCGCGCGAAGCGTGACGGCGGCCAGACCACGTGGCTCACGCGGGCCTCGATCAGCGCCAGCGGGACCTGCAGGGGCGGTGGAAAAGCCATGAGCGGTGGAAAATCCACAGCAAACAAAGCAACAGTCAAGAAAACATTAAGGAGAAGTGCAATTTGGAATGCGTCGAGAGGAATGCTGGCTGCGATCAGGGGGACCTGGCCACCTGGGGGACGGGACAAGGTAATTTTTATTGCGTGGTAGACAGCAATCCACTACGCAAGGGATTACTACCAGTGGCCAGCCGGACCTGTGCCTAAGCCCTGAGGACAAGAGCGATAGAATCAGTATCCTGACAGTTGGTATTCTTGATGTGACAAGTGGCATCCTTACTGCGATCAGTGCCCCTCAGGGGCCTATAAGGAAACAAAGTTACCACCTTGGACAAACGATGGGGGGTGGGAATAGAAGAGAGAACCGGGACACAGAGTAGAGGGCATGCGCTTGGAGGGGCCGGGCCCTGCTCAGGCTACAAGAACTGTAGAAAACCAAACTATCAGGACCGGTGGTATTATTCAGGCAACAAGGACGGAAATCAACCCCGAAGTACCTGCGAGGCCGTAGTGATGCAACGAGCGATATATCAAAGAGACAACCAAAGAGATATATAGTTATATTTATGCATAGTGTGCTATAAAGTATGCGGGATATCAAGGAGACAACCAGCGCAGGCCAGAAATAGGGATATAGTTGTATTGTGCGCTGGGGGTGAACTGCCACAGACTGTCCTTGGCCAAAGCGGAACAAGTGGAAGGGAACAGAGTCCAGCCAAGGAGCACCAAACATGGACCTCCGCAACGGGTGCAATGGCAGAGAGAACGTACATGATGACGTTGCGGGGATGATGCACAGTTCGGACAGAAACTTGTCACTTAACCAACTTATTTTAGGTTTGTTGTTCCTGATATTGGCGTGAGGGTCCAAAAGGTAAGCTATTCGCACCGGCCCAAGCACGGCTCAGTCTACCAGCACCTTTCGAATAGGTGGGAACGACCGCGCCCCAAAACAAATGCATGTTAAGAAATTACTATACAACTACTCTAAGAGTGTGAAGGCGAGGTGAACCCACCTGAGCCAGCACACCAGAGTTCTCCAATACCTTGATAGGACCACAACTTTTGATACAGGCAGAAACTCTAGCATCAATTCAGTGGGTCACGTGGCTGCGATACGTGGGTAACGATCAAGGAACCTTCGACCCCTATACATAATGATAAGGACGGAGGGCGCCCTAGCTTCTCCGCTGCCTAAAGTGGGCAGGCCACGGAGGACTCTCTCTGCATCATGGTGCAGGCCCATGTCTAGCATGTCAAGGCAACAAAAAATCTAAGGAACTAGAAAAATAAGGGGAGAAAGGCAAGGGGTGAACGTACTGGCCCCAGCACGTTGGAGTCCTCCAAGACCTCGCCCTCTCCCCGGCCCTGCACGGCCGGTAGAAACGCCGACTGCCATCCCCCCTCGCCACGCCCCCCCATCCCTTCCGCCCGCGCTGATAATGCTGCCCGACGCGATATGCCCGCCCCCACCTCCACCGCCGCCGGTCCCCCCTCCTAATGCCCGCATTCCGGCAGGAGCATGGCTGGCGGCGAGCCCCCCCCCGTGCAGGCGCTGGTTATCTCCCTCAACCCAGCAATGGCCTTTCGGGACGAGGACGATCTCGTGCTGGTCGGGCACAGCCACCCAGTCGCCCTCGAGGGCCACGATGCGGGTCACCAGTGAGGCACTGGCGTTGCAGGGGGACCTGGTGGTGAAGTGGGTGGGGTTGGGTTGGGTTGGGTGGGGTTGGGTTGGGTTGGGTTGGGTTGGGTTGGGTTGGGTTGGGTTGGGTTGGGTTGGGTTGGGTTGGGTTGGGTTGGGTTGGGTTGGGTTGGGTTGGGTTGGGTTGGGTTGGGTTGGGTTGGGTTGGGTTGGGTTGGGTTGGGTTGGGTTGGGTTGGGTTGGGTTGGGTTGGGTTGGGTTGGGTTGGGTTGGGTTGGGTTGGGTTGGGTTGGGTTGGGTTGGGTTGGGGGGCAGAGCAGGAGCCACACGGAGAAAGGTCTGAAAGACGAGCATCCGCCTTGTGAATGAATTGAAATGCGCAGAATTGGAAACAAGAGTAAGTTTCTATGGGAAATGCAATGACTGTCGGAAACAAGGATAGAAAAAAAACTCACAGGATGAGCCCCTGAAGGGGACGCAAAAGACAAGGAAGGAGAGAGGTCTATCGTTGTAGTGCAAAAGGTGGCCTTCATAAAAGGTTGTAAAAGGTCTTGTGAATTGCATTGTTGGTGGTCTTGGTAACGTTGATGGTCAGTACAGGGTCTTTGACACATCTTTGTAAATAATAATAATAATAATAATAATAATAATAATAACAACAACAACAACAATAATAATAATAATAAAACAATTATTGTAAGGAGTTATGATTGGATTGCCAGGCCTTGAAAAGAGCAAAGGTTTCGTACCCAGTGCTCTCCCTAGATTATCCTCATGGTCCTTAACCCCTAAATGGTCTTGCTGCCGATTTTCCGCCAAAAATCGAGTTCCAGCCGATGCATCGGCCCCTTCTCGGGGGACCAGATGCCGCGAAATCTATTGAGAATTAGGAAAAGTTTAGCTGAGAAGATCGAAAGTTTATAAGTTTCTTCACAGCATGGTATATGGGTTTGCATACTTCTGACAAAGTTATAGAGGTGTTCTGGCCGGTCAAAGTACAAGGGGTCAGGGTACTTTTTCACGTACAACGTGCATTCCGGAAAACGACGACCTGGCCATGGCGGCTTGCGCCCACGCATGGCATTTACGTTTTCGTTCGAATTTTCTGACCAAACTTAGGATATTGATTTTATACGTCCTAAAGATGATACAGGCCAATTTTTGGTTCGCGGGAATGCCATTTGATAGGTGTCGGCAGCGTTCTTGCTGGAAAAAACTGCGATCAGGCCGGACGATAGAAACGTTGACAGCAATAGCTTTCCGGCGTATTTTAAAGGATATATCGGTTTCTTTGTACTTTTTATGATACATAGTAGTCGTAAACGTGCAAGGGTGGCCAGAAATCGCCGAATCCAGCGACCGTGCTGCACAACTTTGGTGTGCCGAAATGCGCCATTTTGCGGCCACCGCCTGGGCCAA
This sequence comes from Mesostigma viride, assembly GCA_009746045.1. Lineage (NCBI taxonomy): Eukaryota > Viridiplantae > Streptophyta > Mesostigmatophyceae > Mesostigmatales > Mesostigmataceae > Mesostigma > Mesostigma viride. The sequence continues at coordinate 10,703,202 of RPFO01000080.1, read as the reverse complement.
GGTAACGCCATCCATGCCTGGTAAAGCTTAAGCATCGTTTTCCTATCGATGTTTGACGTTTATATGTACGTTCTAGCTTGTGTAGCACATTCTTTTTGCATTATTCATGCTCTTTCTTGACCCTGGCCTGGCCCCTTTCTAAAACACCCTTCTTAGATGCTTCCCTCAGTCAGTTGACCTGCCACAGGGTGATGGTGATAAGTTTTAGAGGCTGTATGGGTTTGAATACCTCCATATATGTTTGTTATACATTTCCCATACACATATTGCATGAGTGTGAGGCAGTTGGCTGGTCTCTGTGGCATCATCAAGCACGTAACTGGTGAGTAAAAGCTTCCCATTGACAGCATGTGCCACCAGGTGTGCTGGCCATCACCTGGCAAGCTATAGCAGCTTAGGCCTAGTTTATCCTTGCTAGGGCAGGCTGAAATAGGCTCAACATCATTAGTTTGTTGGTGGCTGCCTCCTAGAATGCATGCCTTGCGTAGGGTATCCGTACCACGTTACCTACGTGCATGGACAAGGTAGCACCTGCACATAGGTGCCATGTAAGGGCAGTGTGATGATGCAGTTATGTTTTCCCATCATTGTGGAAGGGAAATGTATTGTTTGGCATGGTTGGTGGCCATATTAGTAGGTAGTATGCCCACCCCTACCCACTTGGTTGCTTTTTACCAACGGTACCCCTAAGGGCTGTACTGGGTGTAACTGCTGGTATACCCACCCAAATGATGACCCCAATGGCTCAAACTGTTCAGCAACTAATTGTTTATCATCCCTGAAGTGGTAGGTGCCTAGGTCTTATAACATAATTCAAAATGCACATTCTACCAAAAATGAAAACGCGCGTCTTGACCCCCCTGACTTTGACGGCAGTTATACATGGCCTACCCTGCATATATGTGAGGTTGTGATATACCAACCCGAAGGGCAACTCATGGACATGCTTGGCCCCCAAGGACAGCCATTGGATATGGGTAGGTTGGATGGCATCTGGTTTGCAAAAATGTGAAGATCCAGCCGATTTATCGGCAGGATCTCAGACCATTTAGGGGTTAATGGTCTCAAATTGATCTTACAAACGGTTGCATAAATTAGGACGCAGATTTCTAGAACCAATAAAAAATTTACTTGAAATATTTTGAAATTGTGCGAATAAGATTAAGCGGTACGCACGTCAACTAGGCAATACCGTATTAATTAGAAGCCTGCCTGCGTGTCCCGAAATTAGTCAGCAGATCATCAAGAAATCCTGCTGCCAATTCTGCATAAACCAAGCGTAGCGAGATAATGGAAACCATGTCGCCCTGTCTCCCATTAAAGTATTTGACGACACAATCGGCAACAGTCGCGGGCACAAGTAAGCGTGAACGCGACGACGCATACCTCATGTAAACGACGTCGCCACGCGTGTAACTGAAGTCCCTCGAGTAGGTTTTATCCAATAAAACGAAATCCCTACCATTGCCTGGATTAAGAGTGGGCTCCATGCTGTTTCCCGACAGTGGCGTTACACTGGCTACCAAATCTGCAAAAGTAACTACTGGGGGTGCTGAAAGCACCACAAACTTTCCGAGAGATCGCAGAAACGCGGCCATATCCTCCTCGGTCCCGGCAGAGCAGACACGTTGCCCTTTCAATAAAAGTCGAAATTCACACGTAAAAACTCTCTGTGGACCATTCTTGTGACACAAGCCCTTCAGACTGGCCGGGACTTTTCCATGATCCACTGCCGCACAGGCATCGCTCGCGTTGTCTGAATTCTGGGGCTCATGATTTGTTTATCACATATCATATGTACTCATACGGAAGTCGAAATGTGCACAAATTACTGAGAGTAAATAGTGGGGGCGTAACTGAACTCTTCATGCGTTCTGGAATCGCGCCATTTCACCGGTGATAATTCAGCAGCGTGTTCGCGGACACTACGTTACACGGATTGTGACTTGGTCACAAAAAAATGTTTTCCATGCACACTCCATCGCCTGTGTTTTGCGAAGGTTCCCGTTCGCCTTGGTTTTCCTGCTGCTGGCGTCTGCTGTCTGGACGTCTGATTTGTCACTTGAGTGATTTCTGAACGTTCAGCAATCAATAGGGTTGTTGTTGTTGTTGTTGCCCACGCCGCACATGGGCAGCAGAGATGTGGAAAGGCCGAGGGCCAGGACTGTAGTCTGGAGTCTGGAGTCTGGACAGCTTCCGCGCCACGGCGAACCGTCTCCGTGCAGTATGCCTGCGTGTGCTACAAGTATCTTACCACGGGAGACGAGGTTACTGAGGTGGACGCACACTGAGCGCCTATTTTCAGTCAGCGAGCAGATCGACTTTGAGCCTAGGATCCGGAAGTCCCCAGTTCAAACCCGCGCAGGGGCTAGCGGTCCTAAGTTTTCTGCATGTTCCCATCAGCTGCTATCTACAGTGCCGTAAGCGGAACCGCCCACACTGACTAACCGACTGACCACCAAGAATGTTCCCTCCGTTGATTCCACGTGTGTGTTTGCTAGGAAACAGCTGAAGATTTTTGTGCTTGCCCTTGTGCCATGGCCGATTATCAAAAGGATGGCTCGCATCGGTGCGTTTGGGCGCCAAATTTCAAGGAAACTGGAGAGAAAAAAAGGTTTTGGGCGCAGGAGAGCCATAGTCGGGGCTTCTGCACTTATGTGAATGGAGACAGGAGGTGTGTTCACGGCATCCGGTAGCCAAGTGGCCACGCGGTCGACCGGATCCGCCTATTGCAATGCCAGGACGGCTGTCGTCGCTACCTTGCCTTACGACAGCCAACAAACGGCGGTCGCACAACTCGTCTGTTTGTCGATGGGCCCGGCCAGAGTCTTCCTAAGGGAGGAATTGTTCGGCGCAGAAGAGGCCCGGAGTGACGTGCCTTATTCGCCCGAAGAGAAAATTACGCGAAGGCTATCGAAAGGCGAGATCGCTGGTGAGAAATGGACGCATTGCGTTGTAATCACGACGTTGGAGGAGATCCCTGACCCGGAGCTGATCGCGACACTGAGCGGTTTTCCGGGGCGGAAGTCCATGATCTGGCTCAAGGTGCGAGTCAACATCCCTGTCCAGCCACCTCAAGGTTGGGACGTATACACCATTCCCAAGTCCCTGGAAGACCAGTATGGCCCTTCGGACGAAGACTCTGGGCGCGGGCCTAATTCTAGGCAACACGGCCGGGCGTCCGCACACGCTCGCTTCCTGGGCCGACTGGACGAGCCGATTCTCGACGCGTTGGGATCGCTGGACATGGTCAAGGCCCTGGATGTCCTGGAGCGGATGCGGACGCTGGCGCACACGAGCCGGCGGCAGGCACCAGCGGCGATGATCTTTGAGCGAGTGGAGAAAATCGCGCGGGCCCAGCGCACGTGTGGGCTGGGTGTCGCGTCCAAGGGTGTGCCCAGGTGAGTGGCAGGGGCCCAGGTGAGCACCAAGCATCAGTGAGCATCCTCAGGGGGCATCATCTCTTTGTGTTGCACTGGTAGAAAGGGTTTGTGAAACCAGGGTGGTTGAGGTTGAACGCGTGGGCAGGTACCCTGGGAGCCCACAGCTTGTCCTATGGAAGCCAGGTCATCGACCCTGGTAATGTATAACCCCGATGACCGTCAGCGTGTGTGTTGCACATTATGCGGACTTTGATGAGTTCGTTTTCATTGGAGTATGAGCCATCTTTTTTTGTTGTATCTTATCATATCTTATTATTTGTTGTCTCTTTGATATCTTATCTCATTTTCGCAAATCTTTGGTGAAGTAAGGGCGTAGGATGATGTCTTTCATGGCCATTAAAAGCATGGTGCATGCCCAACTCATATAATGCATGACAGTGCCTCTTTGGGTGGCTCGGACCCTTTGGTGAGTTTTTCCTGTTCCATCGCCGCACCCACCTGGTGGATGGTACTGCGTCCAAGTGCAGGCATGGCATCACTATATACTATAGTGACCAGGATATCCATGAGACAACCCACGCAGGCCAGAAATATGGCGATTCCAGAGATCGTGTCTTATGCCTGTGGGTGATTTTTTATTTCTTTTTCTTTCTTTCTTTCTTTCTTTCTTTCTTTCTTTCTTTCTTTCTTTCTTTCTTTCTTTCTTTCTTTCTTTCTTTCTTTCTTTCTTTCTTTCTTTCTTTCTTTCTTTCTTTCTTTCTTTCTTTCTTTCTTTCTTTCTTTCTTTCTTTCTTTCTTTCTTTCTTTCTTTCTTTCTTTCTTTCTTTCTTTCTTTCTTTTTTTTTTTTTTTTTTTTGGGGGGGGGGGGGGGGCACCGTTGCCTGCTGTTTAGTCTCTTACAGTTGCCCGATATTACATGACTTGTCACTGTGACTTTCTTCCTTTTGTTTTATGTTATACTGCGGTAGCTCCGTCGATAGCTCTCCCCATCCGCCCACTGGCATCCATGTGCACTGCTCTTCTCAGCATCTGTATTCCCCATTTGTTTATCAAACTACGTGTTATGTGTTGATATTAAATTATAATATACTTTGTATGTTCCCCATCTGCCTAACAAGTCCAATTCGCGTCTATTTTTCGTTCCCCACAAACCCTTGCAGTGGGCTGCCCGGCTAATCTAATCTGTAGTCAACAAGACAGGGCTTTGGATACGTTTCTTTACCTCAATAGCAGGGGTTGGTTTCGAACGCGTCCTTCGTTCACCTTCTTCCCTCCATCATACGTGGTACCTCCATCATCCGTGGCCCTGCTTTTCTCCTCTTCTGTGAGGTCACTCTACGTATGCGGGTCACTGTGTCGCTGTGTCCCTGTTCACTGTGTCCCTGTTCACTGTGCCATTGTTTACTGCGCTGCAGCAGCATCCGCATGGACTTGGTGTCTGTTTGTGGGATCACCCATCTACTGTGTGTGAGTGCCCCGTGCATCCGTGCACATGCGCGGCGCCACTGTGCTGGCCGTGTGAAAAAAATAAAAATAAATTGCAAACTGTTTGCAAAATGCACATGCGCAGGAGCATCCCCATCGACTTTGTGTGGCACGACGGCCGCTGCTTCCTGTTCTCGGAAGGGGGCATCAAGTTCGTGCACCTGCTGCGCAATCCACACGCGAGCGCGACCATGTTCGACTCCACCAAGGGTGAGAGGGTGTGATGGGCCTAGCGCTGCATGTTTTCCGCCATGCTTCAATTTTTGTATTACTATGTACGTATTTGTGCGTATATATACACAGCTCATATGCAGCTCAAGCGAGCGTGTGTACAATGAGGCGTGCACGATCATGCTCGAGTCCACCAAGGGCGAGGCAGCTTGGCTATGTCATGTTACTTGCTCAACATGGCATCTACCGAGCTGATACTGATGACGTGAGAAACAAAACTCTTTCAACAATTTCCTAATCCAGCCCCTTCGGCGTAGTTTGTCACGCATACACCGCCACACATGGTTGGCTGTACTCCAGTACAACCTGCCACACATCATCGTCAGGCTTTACTCCAGTAACAAATAACACTTGCACTTTCTTAGCACTTACGCATGGTGCACTTGCATTGACGTCCAGGGATGAAACCTGGCGCGCGCAGGGTGGTAACGGTATTCTATTAACACTAGGTACATATGTGTCACTGGGGTAGGTCCACTACTGCCGCTCCATTGTCAATCCGCCGCTCCCTCATTAGCGCTGTTTGGGAATGATATTACTAGGTCAATATTAGGTCAGCTGTCAGACCTTTGATTGATGGTACGGGCCAGGCCTTATCTTAGCCGCTGTGTTGTTGCCGTGGGCGATCGCAGCTTAATGCCTTAATCCTTGGAATGAATAATGTACGATTCCATATTGAGGATTGCAGTCTTATTCATTACTAAAAGAATGTATTTTCTTCTTTTTTTTTCAATAACTCTTCCCACCACATAGCACGCATGCATGCGTGCGTATGTGCGTGCAGACTCGCACAACCCTTCTCCTTTCTCATACCGCCTTATAACGGTTAACACACGAGATCAAACTGAGGATAGCGTCACTATATTCTTTTCGCATTCTCCCTCCCACGCATGCTATGCTTGCAGACTCGCGCAACCCCGTGTCGCTTCAAATCCAGGGACCCACCCAGCTGCTCAACTACCACGAGCGGCTGTACGGCGAGGTCATGGCGCTCTGGCCCGGGAACAAGCGGAGAGGGGCCGGGGCCACTTCCACGGATGACAAGAACAACACCATCAACAGCAGCACGGACAAGGGCATGTACGCTGATGCTGCCGCCGATGCCATTGCAGTTGGTGCCGCCCAGGGCGATTCCGGCACCGACAGGGTCGCCAGAATCGCGGCTGCTGCCGGTGCAGCTGCTGGCGCTGGAGATGCTGCGACCACATTGGTGGGGGACGATGCCAAGGGCCCCCCGGTGACGGGAGACTTGGCCGATGAGGAGCGGTTGGAGGATAAGGACCAGGTCTGGCGTTCGATCCGGATCACCCACGACGACGAGGAGGACGAATCCGCGGCGGCCCTTCGGCGGCCGCTTCTGGCTCCGTCCCCCCCTGTGATCGGTCGAGCAGCCCAGGACCAGGGGACACCTGGCAGGTGGGGCCAGTGGACGCCTGGCGGGGACGTGTCGCCCGGCTGGCAGTTGCCGGGCCGTGTGGGGATGACATCACCGAAGGCCACCGGTGGTGGGGTGTCGCCCCCGCCGGGATACGTGGAGCAGGCGACAGGGACAATTAAGGTAACGGGGGAGAACGCTTTTGTGGAGGGTCGAGCTGAGCGCGCAGCAACTGATGATCAGCGTGGCATGTCTAGTCCCGTGGCATCCCCCGACGGCCGATCCGGTCCAGCTGGGTCCACCTCTCCCGGCCCATCATCAGGCTCCTCTACGAGCTCCTCCGCTGGCGACGTCAAGGAAGCGGGCTCCAGCGCGGGGGGCCTGCACATCTCGCATGCGCCCCCCCATCTGGAGGGTGTGCGGGATGAGGCGGGGCCCGTGCCGGTGCCAGCATACACGGGCCACATCCAGGAGGACGCGGTGCCCCTGCTGGGACCCGACCGCGTGCCCTCGCACCCGGTCATCACCGCGGTGTCGGGAAACGATGCCATGGTCGAGGGCGTGGTGGCGGGTAGGGCGGGGGGGGATGATGTCAATATCAATGGCATGGCTGGGCCGGGTGGTGAGGTCAGGCGGGGGGTGTTGGGAGGCATGGACAATTATGATGGAGAACTCGGGAGCTCGTCAGAACTGGGAACTAGCTTGGTATCGGATCGGTTCCTGATTGGCCTCCACATCGACCCATTCACCGGGACAGACATGGGGGTGGGGTCAGGGAGGGGGGTAAACGAGTATCAGGACTTGGCCGCAAGTGATGTCGCGGGCGATGTTGAGGTTGGCCCCTGGAAGTCCTTCCAGGCGGCACCGGGAGCCCGGGCGCTGGAGGGGCCTGCCGTCGGGGAGTTTATGCAATCGGGTCTGGCAGGGCAGGCTGCTGGCCTAGTGCCCCCGCATGGGGCTGTCTTCATGGCGGAGGCGGGAGTGGAGGAGGACCCTCATGACGCGGAGGCTGGGCTGGAGCCGCTGATGCACGTGGAGGAGACGCATGTGATAATGCTCACGCCGTCACACATCGAGCTGCGGGATGCCAGTTTTATCGCGGACGGGTACGACGTGCGCCAGTTTGTCCAGCTGGCGCCGCGCCCGGGGGATGCAGAGGAGGTGCCGTCGGCGTGTGACAGCCCCTCCCAGATGGATGATTGAGCCGCCAGGCAGTATCGCGTGCCGCGTTGCGCGTCGAGTGCGTGTTGTGGCCTGCACATATGGTTCTATATTACTTCCGGCCTGAGAAGGCGTATATAAGGTTGTCTCATTGATATAAGGTATCCAACAGCTAGACGACTGCTAGTAGGAAACATTAGTAGTACATGTCCTCGAGGCCACATCGAGGTAACAAATAGTAAACCTTTTATAGTGTATGACCATGAGCTGGCGCGTGCCCTGCGTAGGATGGCATGAGTGGGTGTCACGAATGGACGGCACCTGCAGCTGCATGTGCATGTCTATAAAACAGATTAACCCATGAAGTTTAGATAGATATAGAAGGCCTGCATGCACATGCTTAACCAATATACTTCCAGCCTGTACACACGGTCTGCTGATTCCTACTTCAAGCCCGCACGATCGAGTATATTGATTTTAAGTGAGACAACTATTCGATCCCTGGACGCATGGCGGTCCAACGTCACGTGGAAGGACGAGGTAGTTGTCGAGAGTAACAATATCAAATAGTAGTATATAAATAAATATATATTTAAAAATATATATACTTACCGGCTTTCTGCCTTTGCACCGTGTGCAGTTCTTGGACGTTTGGAATCATGGCATGGCTAACGTGATGACTGACTAGCTAGACCTTTTCAGTGGTTTTCCATTTGCGGGTATTTCCTCGTAAATGGTGGGAGAGCGATCGCAGCAATGGTGCTCACCACTAGACACTCCCGGCCAGTTAGGCTCGAAACACACGCCCTGATCAAGCATGCTGTTTCCGGCCCCACCGTCTAGGTCATCTAGTCGCTCTACACGTAAGCCAGCCATAATGTCAATGCACAAGGATACACATTTCCATCACCATTCATCTTCATCATCCTGAACGACTCGAACACGCGGACAAGATAACGGCAGGCTCGAGCTACCATGGTCCGGATTCTCCCGATTTCTGGCCTGCGCGCTGGTTGTCTCCTTGATATCAATTCTCCTTGATATATACTTACAGATCAGAATACTTACATCAGAGTAAAGGCACCCACGTAAAAATAAACAAAGCCAACACTAACAAGAGATGTTGTGGGTAGCTTATGTGGATAGATTAGACCGGTAGGACTGTTTGCACCCATCCATTAATTAATAAGAAACATAACTCCGTTGGGAGTATCTGTAGCAAATGTCCCTGAGAAGGGGCATATGGCTTTTAATTAACCATTCTAGGCTACTTCATGCAAGGCCGGGTGGGAATGTAAGCTACCCTTGCTCTAGGTGCACCAGGGCACCTGCACCCTCATGATCTATCACGCTATTCTGATTTGGCACGCCATTTCACGAAAGGTGAAAACCATTTGCGTTCAGTGCCGGTCCGCAGAAAACCCAATCTGCAAATTAATGAATCCAGGCCGGAATCGAACTGGGGACCTCTCGCACCAACTTTTGCTGACTATAGGACGGACGTCTCCTCGGATCCGAAGGCATCGCCAGCTGACACCTACAGTCAAACCGCAAAAGTACTCCTTTCCGGGGAGTGATGCAAGCCATTCGGATTTTGCACTAGATTCTTCACGCTATGCCCAGCTAAGGGGGAGCATGTCATGTGGGGCCGGAAGATCATCATGGCTATATACAAGAGCTAGGGCATGGCTTCGATCTCAGCAGGGAGTGACTCCCTGCATGGGCGCTGCACAACAAAATAAAAGCTAGGCATCATCTGGAGGGTGGCTCATCATAGGCACACATGTACATGACTAAAAATGCTAGGCCGGCTCAGCTGGTATAGTGCCTGTAGTAGGCGGGCATGTACACGGCCACTGTCTAACTATTCTACACTACTGCTGCTGTATTCCCCTAGGCTGGGGCTTCTGGGGTCGCTGGGGCCGCGGTGGTCGAGGGGGTCGCGTGCCAGGGCTTGTGGCCGACGTAGATCGGACTGCCCCCTTCCAGTACACCGGCTGGCCCGCCTTGCATGGTCTGCCGGAGCTGGAGGTAGGTCGGCCATAGCTCCCGTCGCCGTTGTTGCTGTGCCAGGGTCAAGTCGTCGTCCACGGTGAAGCGAGTCTTCTCGAGCCGCTTGCGGCGTCTGAGAAACGAAATCTTGTCCGCTGGGCTCTCAAAGATGAGAAGAAGCGGACGCGCCCCTGCACCTTACCCCGCGCGCGGGGGAGGCGGTGGGCGGTCAGCTTAATCTCACCAAGAAGGCCCATGCGTGCAAGGATTTTGCTCTCAATCGCACGTGCAAGCTTCTCGGAATTCTCACCTTCCTCCATGTCGAAGTTCTTGAGTATGGCGTTGAGGCTGCGCTTGGCGAGCTCGGCCTCCTCGCGGAGGTCAAGCGTCTGCCGCTGGAGCTGGGCTGCGACGGCGGAGGTGGTGCATGGTGGTGGTATGTTGCTTAAGCATGTCCGCCCAGGTCGTGATGGGAGGAGCATCGCCGGCCAGGCCAGCAGGGGCTGGCTTGGCGGCAATGTCCTTCACCACCTAGGGGGTGAGGCCTGCGGTGTTCTGCAGGACCTCGATAGCGATTGCATTATCCTTGAGGCGCTGGTCGATGTCGCGGAGCTGGGCGGTGATGGCGGCGGAGGAGGGGATGGTTGCGGTGGAGGAGGCGAGGAGGGTGGAGGTGGCGGTGGAGATGGTGGAGAGGAGGGGGAGCTCGGCAGTCAGCGTGCTGCCCATGGTCGCCACATCTGCAGCAATGGGGGCCACGTGCTGCTCGAGAGCCTCCTTGAGGAGTGAGCGGATGGAGGATTCGGTTAAGGTGGTGGTGAGGGGCTTGAGGGGCCAGAGCTCCTCGACGGAGCGGCCAAGGAGGGAGAAAAGAGCGAATTGCTGAAGGTGGGGGCGGCGGGCGTTGAGGACGTCCTTGCCGAAATAGTGCCTCTGGATCGAGGAAGGCATTGACAAGGCGACCTTGGTCGGAAAGCTGCTTGCACAGTTCTATAAGAGAGGCGTGCGTCCCGAAAAACACGTAGGCCAGGATGCGATCGTGTGTGAGCTTGTCAAAAAAGCCGGGCTGGCTGGCGTCAAAGTCGTACTCGTCCAGCAGCCCGTCAGGGCGACTGCGCTTGGGTTCAGGCGACGCTGCTGGCGAGGCGGGCTCAGCAGGGGGCTGGACGACCACTAGAGCTTGGCTAGTGGCGCCGTTGCCTTCTGGGCCGGTGGGCGAGGCTGCAGCCGGAGCTGCATGCAGTCGTATTTTCATTGCCGAGCGCAGCCGCCAGGCTGCGTTGCGTCGAGGGGCGTTTGCTCATCGAATATTGCGCAATAGCTTAGGAAAATTATATCAGCATGTGCGTCGTAGAAAGACGCGTCGATTGTGATATTCACGGCTAAATTCGGTGCTCAATCGTGAAAGTTATGAGCTCCGCCGTCAGCCATGGCTACCTCGTGGCTCGTGTCTCGTGTCGACTCGTGGACCCCCCATGGATCGGGGTTAATGCTCGGCGTGCACCCATCCATCCATCGGGGTTAATGCTCCGTGACTCCCCAACGGGAGCACGCGTCTAAGTAATTAATTAATTAATTAACAAGAGATTAATTAATTGAAAGTAAATCCCAAGTTGGAAGCACCGACTTTATAAACAACGAATGGATTCACTGTAATTTATTAGTTGCTGCAAAGCAGGGGACTTCAAGTGGGAACAGTGGGTTAGACACTGGTCTTGGAGGTAATCGCACAAACCAGGGCAACTGGTTGATAACTATCTAACGAAACTACAAACAATAGTTGTCTCACTTACTACGAGCTTAAGCCATAGTTCATAAGATTAGCTGACGCCATAAAGAAAAGAGGGTACAGTGCAGGGCCCCATTTATCACACCAAATGAGCAGCAGCGGGCGGTAGGCATGCTCCCACATGCATCCGTGCCAGCGTCCCTGCAGGTTTACTAGTCCATTCTGTCGCACCTTGTCAGCCAAGCTAGAAGCCCCCTGGCGTGCGTCATGATACACCACGTCAAGGCTCAAAGGCCCCAAACCTGTACTGGCAGTGACAGGAATCGCCTTGGCATGACCAGCCAGTCCACAATCCTCCTCTGCCACTACTTCCTTGGCCGCTGTGCTACTAGTGCACACTTGCCACCACACAGTGAATCCACAGCTACAAGACACCACCGCTCCCTGGCAGGGCCTGAAGCAAAAATTCCACCGCGAGCGGTTCACCCCGGCTGCCATCCCATGGGACAAACGCAAGCACAAACGGCCCACGCTCACGACCCAAACCCATCATAACAACTAGGCTCGTAGCTGCACACTGGGCTCATAGTGCCAATAGCGCCCCGCCAGCCGAACCCCTATGCGGCGAATCCCCCGCTTTTCCGGCGTCCTTAAAGAGCAGCCAGTCAACACCCACGGCAATGCGGGCGGGACCTGGCCACATTCCTTGCCTCTCCAGGAGCCATCGCCGAGGGTGAACCACTAAAGTGGGAGCCCCAGGAACCCACACCATTGCTTGCTGTCCCAGCCTACATGCGAGCCTCGGGCGGGGCGACTTGCAAGCGAGGCCCCCACCGAGAGTTTGAGAAAAAAGTTGCCTTCAAAGCTGTAGGCCCATGCGCGTCCGAGACAAGGTGCACCCCTGCACGTGTGCCGTTGACTGGAAAGCCACATCATCCACATCTGGTGATTCGCTGTCGCTGCCAGCTTAGGCTTTGGATTCCTCGGCCGTCCAAATTTGGGTTCCCAGATTCTGCATCCCGATCCCTCGGTCAGCATCCTCTGTAGCATCTCTCAGGCTGGGCCTGTAAGCCGCACAGACCATGCAAGCTGCTCCCCCCTTCTTCTCGTGTATTCCCTTCTTCTCGCAAACAGCCATATTCTTGCATACCCCCGTGAAGCAGCTAGAGGACACCCTCTTCCCTCCTACACCTTGCTCCTGGCCACAGCTCCTCCCCCTACGCCATGCCAACTGGTCCCTCCTTCGCCTTGTAAAGGCCCTTCCACCCAAAGAGCCCCCAGCTGAACGAACTGGTGGGTCACCCCTTTGCCGTGTAAATTCCTTCCCCTTGGAGACCTTCCCCTTGCAGACCTTTGCCTTCTAGACCTCCAACGTTCTCCGACTAGAGAAGGGGTTGCATTGCAAAGACAGCGTTCTGCTTCTAGACCTTGCTGCTAACCGTGCTGGCTGAGCGCGTCTTGACGAGCGGCGCCTTCTCCTCGTCTTCCTCCTTGTCGTCGTTCATGGCCACGAGCGACTTAGGTGCCATGAAGTACATCTGGAGCGAGACGCATGCGATCAGGATGCCGATGAAGAGCTGCAGGATAATGGTAGTTTTGGTAAGGGGGTGGTTTGGGTGGGGGTGGGGGTTGGGGCAGGGGTTGGGGGGTTTGGGTGGGGTTAGCGGGGTGGTTTGGGGGTCGGGGGTTGTTTGGGTGGTTTGGGGGTAGGGGGGTGGTTTGGGTGGTTTGGGGGTGGGGGGGTGGTTTGGGTGGTTTGGGCGGGGGGAAGCGTGGTGGGATGGTGATTTGGGTGGGGGGGCTGGGGGAGCGTGGTGGGTTGGAGGGGTTGATGTGTGATGAGGAATGGGTTGGGTAGTCGGATGGCATGGGTGATGCGATGTAGGGATGGAATAGGGGGATTGGGGATGGGATGGGTGATGAGTTTGGAGGGTCCCCATGGGCTGGTTCATGGGATTGGGGCATGGGTTATTGAGGACAAGTAAGGGTGATGGGATGGGTGATGGGATGGGTGATGGGATGGGTGATGGGATGGGTGATCGGATGGGTGATGGGATGGGTGATGGGATGGGTGATGGGATGGGTGATGGGATGGGTGATGGGATGGGTGATGGGATGGGTGATGGGATGGGTGATGGGATGGGTGATGGGATGGGTGATGGGATGGGTGATGGGATGGGTGATGGGATGGGTAATGGGATGGGTGATGGGATGGGTGATGGGATGGGTGATGGGATGGGTAATGGGATGGGTGATGGGATGGGTGATGGGATGGGTCATGCGATGGGTAATGGGTAATCGCATGGGTCATGGGATGGGTAATGGGTCATGGAAATGGGTAACGCTTGCAAAAGCCATGTGCGGGGAGGTGGTCATGGTGAGGAGATGCCAAGCAGGTTGGGAGGGATGATGGGATGGGGAGTAGAAGGGAGGGAGTAATGTGAGGGGGTGGGGGATGGGGACGGACGAGGTTAGGGGAGCAAACAGAGAACAGATGAGGGCACAAACGAACATTGGCAACAAAGGGAGCAGTGTGGCATGGGTCGGACGTTAGACTGCAGCAGTGGATGCTGGAATGCTGGCAAATCCCCGTGAACAAGAGTCACTTTCTCCACAGCATACCATTAGACATGCATAGGACGGCATCACTTCCTCCATAGAATACCATACCACATGCATGACACGGCATCCCCTTCACTCCCCACTTAACCCATCCCATCCCAACCCACCCCGTTCCACGCTCACCCTCGAAACATCCCAACCCAATGCGTACCTGGATTGTTTGATTAATTAGTTGATTAGTTAATTATTTGATTCAATAATTACACGTGACTGCGTATAAATGATTACACGTACCTGGATGGCCGGGGCGATGAGCAATCACAAAGAGTGCTCGCAGGACACTCTACGCTCACCTGGAAAGTCTACTACAATATCCACAAGAAAACAAAAAGTCCAAAACAGCCTGCCCGCAACCCTGGATGGTGGGCACGATGCGGAGCAGGATGAGCAACAACACATGCCTGCTCCAACAGGTTGAAGAATATTATTGGGCATATTTCTTTAGGATGGTTTAGTAGTTACCTGGTTACCCATAGAGGTTACCTAAATGAACAAAACCTCCCAAGCGATGTAGCGCATACCTGGATGGTAGGCACGATGCGGAAGAGGATGAGTGACAGCATCATCGTGACGACCATGGCCATCGAGGTGGCATACACCTGGGGGAGTGGGGTTTGGATGCCCGGGGGTGGGGGTGGGGGGGGGGGGGGGAGGCAGCCACAGCAAGGATGGCAGAAGGCAAGGACGGGACTAGCGGGTCAGCATGCGAGCACAAGGCAAGAAGCAAGCAACGCTAAACAAGAAAAATGCTGCTTAACAGTTTGTAGTCGTCGTTTGCGGCTTTACAGAGGGAGTATGTCGAAGTCGCCGTTATCCGCGGTGACAATACTCTACCAAAAAGTATGGCTCAAACAGTACCTAGAAAGTGTGGTGGATAATGTTGTAAAAATCCACGCACTCAGGCAGGCAGGCAGGCAGGCAGGCAGGCAGGCAGGCAGGCAGGCAGGCAGGCAGGCAGGCAGGCAGGCAGGCAGGCGGGCGGGCGGGCGGGCGGGCGGCGCGGGCGGGCGGGCGGGCGGGCGGGCGGCGGGCGGGCGGGCGGGCGGGCGGGCGGCGGGCGGGCGGGCGGGCGGCGGCGGGCGGGCGGCGGGCGGGCGGGCGGCGGGCGGGCGGGCGGGCGGGCGGGCGGCGGGCGGGCGGGCGGGCGGCGGGCGGCGGGCGGGCGGGCGGCGGGCGGGCGGGCGGGCGGGCGGGCGGGCGGGCCGGCGGGCGGATCGGGCCGGTGGGTGGGTGGGCGGGCGGGCGGGCGGGCGGGCGGTGGGCAGGCAGGCAGGCTCGCACACTAATCGGCGATGCTGTGACGATGATGATGACTCACATACAGGCAACCACTCACATGGGTGATGCCCCCCCCCCCCCCTCCCCCTCATGGATGACAAGGCTGGGATGCGACGTGCTATGGACTAGATGCAGGACAATGCCCTCATCCTGACAACACAATGCTCTCACATTGATCATGCCCCTTGCCTTAATTATGTTTTCACCCTGACAATGCCCTCACTTCACACACATAAAAATGAAAATGCCCTCCCTTCACAACGGCCCCCAGCGGCTTGGCCTGCCGGGGCAGCATATCCTGACCTGGCCTGGCCCCAAGGGACAAACCCCGCCGGGTTGGTAGACCTGCCATGAACTGTACAGATCAGTTGCTGGCCGACCTAGTGGTCCCAGCCCAGTTTGAACACCGCATTTCCTCCCTCTCTTTTGCTTGGACTGCAATGCAGGACAAGAAGAGGTGGCAGACCATTGTCCAGGCCCACACGCCCGCGCCTGTGGGCAAGCCCCCCCCCCCCCCCCAAGAGGAAGGGGCGCTTTGCTGGGTAGAGTAGTTAGGATTTTCTAGATTAGCTTAGAGTAAGCTTAGTTCGGTTTCGCCCACCTCCATCCATCCAGCAAGGGAATACGTGCTACATGATCTCCTCATGGAGTCATGTTATAATTTAATTTAATGTAATGTAATGCCCTCACTTCACAAAACAAGGCCCACACCCTGACAACGCCCTCACCTTGACATAACCATGCCCTCACCTTGACAAATGCCCTCACATCGATGATGCCCCTTGTCTTTACCATTTTCTCACCCTGACCATGCCCTCGCCTTGACAGAAAGATGCCCTCACCTCGAGAAATGCCCTCGCATTCATGATGCCCTCACCTTGATGATGTTGTCGGCGAACTTCATGAGCCAGGAGACCAGCAAGCCGCTGAACGCGAGCGTGCAGACCACGCAGTACGTGAGGAAGGAGTATCCCGTGAAGATCTCGCCATGGACCCAGAAGCTGGCCGACAGGTACCGCGCCGGCTCGTTGAACACGAGGTGCATGAAGTTAAACGCGACGCCAAAGGAGTACAGCTGGATGTTCTGCCAGTACAAGCAATCGTCGTTCTTCTTGAGCAAGTACTCAGTGTACACGCCGGCCATGCCGGACAAGCAGGCGCTCAGGATGCCCAGGAGGTAGCCCATGATGGGAGCCGAGAACAGTGTCCCCTGGCACCCGGTCAGCTGGGAGGACACGGCGGCGACCGTGAGGAGCAGGAGGGCGAGCCACTGTAGCATGCTGAGCCGCCGCTTGAGCATGAGCCGGAAAAAAATGCCGGTCGTGACTATTTTTAGGTTGCCCATGATCTGGTAGGTGGACGGGTCAAGGTAGTGGAGGATGAGGAATTGCAGGTTGTTATGAACCAGGTAAATCAAAGACGGGACGGGGAAGAGGCACCACGTCCTCCAATCCCCTGTCATTTTTATGCTGTGAGGGTCCTTCATCGAGTCCCGCTTCAACAGCACCGCGCTGACAATTAGTTTCACGGTCTCGGACAGGAGAGGCACCGTCGCTGGGTCATACAAGTACTTGCCCCCAACCTTGGTTGCTGTCGTGATGAGTCCTTGGGAAGATGTCACCACGGACAAAAGGACCGCAACCACGAACTTCTTCAGCCCACTGGGCCCTGCAGCTGGAACCATGGTTGCTATTTCAACCTCAGAAACAGATAGTACAGCCGCTACGCTTCGCTTATTACAGCGTCATAATATCGTAAACGAGGTAAGTTAAGGGCGCCAGAAGGTAGGCTGAGAAGCTGACGAAATACTTGGCATTGCGACAAAAATTTATGTCACCAATGCCACTAGCTTTATCATAGAAACCAGTCCAGCCGGGACTTAGTGCAATGTGCGCAGAATGCCTCACCGCGCAGAATGCCACGGAACCGCAAGCTGCCCGGTGTCCATGGACACGTCCATGCGGCCTTTTGGATTTGTTGCCGCGCCCCCGTGTCTGTCAAACCCCGCATCCAGCTTGCAGCTTACGGCTGCCTGCGTGGCGGCAAACCAGCGATCCAGAACTAACAGGGATTACGCAGGGCAAAACGAGTGAACGGGGGGCGGCGTTCTGGGTCCTCCAGATGGGTACAGATGGAGACGGTCCGAACACAGTGCAGGCTGGCATTGCATTGAAAATGTGATTCACAACTAGTCGGACTTCAACAAGTACCTGACCATGCCCCTAAATCCCGGAAGTGACGTCGTACATCTTAGCCCCACCACCGTTGCGGGTACCAATTGGTCAATTAATGAGCTCTGTGACGTTTGCAACAACCCTCTCTCTGTCTCTGCTCTGTACTATCTCTTACGCAGGTCTTACGTGGAAAATTCATGTCAGAGGCAGGACTCCCCGAGTACTAGTAATCCTAATCCTGCTGACTGCGGCGTGGGACACAACAACAACAACAATCCAAAGATTCCGGAAGATTTCTTGCGCTAGTATTTCCGCACTTGAAATACGTTGTCAGTTGTACTCCCACGCCGCGCCGCCAGCGCCGGTGAATATTGACTAGACCAGGACTAGACAGAGAATAGCAGGCCGAGGGCCGTATAATGTACGGACCGAGAGTGAAAGAAGTTTTATAAAAAGTGGTCTGCTGGCGGGCAACGTGAAGCGTTGCCATTGATCTTTACCATGAGTTATTATCAGGCGGAGCCAATTTCGGAAGAACCGTTAGGTTCGCCAGAATTGGCGAAGCTTATAAGGCCGTACACGTGAGAAAACATAGGAATAGGGGATGAAAATCCGTCAATCCATCCATCCATCCATCCATCCATCCATCCATCCATCCATCCACCGAATTTGTCCCGAATTTGCAAGCATAAGAGTGAGGTTCTTCCGAAAATTGGCTCCGCCGTAGAGTTTCAACGGGCAAGTTGCAAACACGCACGTTACTTGATTTTATTAACGTACAGGCATTCACGCCTTAAGTTGGGTTGGCTTAAGTTGGGTTCACGCCTTAAGTTGGGTCGCAGTTGGCTGCATGGCGAACCCAACTTAAGGCTGATGGCTGTACTAGGAAAAACCCAACTTAAGGCGTGTAGGGGCTTCTAGCGCGGTGTGGCACTGATTTTTTACTGCCGCGACTTGAGTTTTTTCCCGCGCCGGTGGTCCGACAGGGTTTCCGCGCCATCCAACATAAGGATCTATAAAATTCACTGCATGTCTTCGTCAGTTGGGCGCTGAAATCAGTCATCATTGTATTATCAGTATACAAGGGCAAAAGGCTTAACTCAGTTAAGCCTTTTTGTTTCAAACGCTGTTCGTAACTAGTTGCTGTTCAAACGCGTTCGTAACATTAGAACCCATCATAAATGCGACACAATGGCCGACAAAACTGATAAGGCCAAATGGAACGCACTGTTTTCGGGCCGGGCAGCGGGGCAGCGTCCAGCAAAAAGCAGAAACGACACACCACAGACGAGAAGGCAGGTGGCAAGGGCAAGCTGTCAAACCAGCAAAAATTGAACGGCTATGGCCTTCTTGTCGTAAGGGTTGCTGCGCTCTCTAACATGGCGACATATTTCTCCGGGATCAGCAACGTTGTTGGCATTCACGTGCACTAAACCGTTCACCGTTATTAGACCAGTCCTGGTGACAGTGGCCATGGACGGGATCACTGTTTGACTGAGTCCGGATGCTAGGGAAGACGAGGCTAGAGTGTAAATAGCCACGATTACCGCGCATAGAACGCGCATGCCCGGCCTATGCAGCACACCAAGTTTTGGCTAGCACGGTGGGGTGCTTCACCTGCCCTCAGCCGGTTTGAGGACTTTGCATCCAAGTTCCGACCCGAAATACGACTTTGATGGTGAATTCTTTAGTGCAGTTCGATCGGCCTTGACGAGAGCTTTCAAAAGACACCCTGAAGTCCTTCAGCAGGGCTGGGGGTCGCAAGTTATGGTAACGTAACGGCTTAAGTTGGGTTCACGCCTTAAGTTGGGTTGACCCCAAGAAACCCTCGAACCCAACTTAAGGCGTGAATGCCTGTACAAGGACTTGGTAAATATCAATCGGTGCTATTTTGCCATAATATAGTACGGCAAACCGTATCAAGTCAATTGCCGTAGTACAGCAAAGGCAATTCTTTCAAACTTTCTGGACTTCCTCTGCTGATTGCCACGCGGCGTTGTTGCGGAAATTTGCCTGGCGTGACCAGCAGGCAACAGGCGATAAAAAAGTTGGATCTCGATGGCGGAATTCCCGTCAATAATAACTCCGTTGACGCGATAGTTTGATTACCTGCTTGCCTAGTTTTAGAATTTCTATGGGCGAAGACTACGCGAAAGGATCTAATCCATCGCCGTACCCGGCAGCTGCGCCTCACATGCAGCCACCACCTCCGTACCCGAACGTAGGCGCTGGTCCTATGTACCCACCTCCGCCTCAGGTGTGAAGCCAAGCCATCTTGCAAATTTGCGCGCCTAACTGCGCAGGCGTTTTTGATTCCATAACAAAACGTTCTAAATCGCTTTGGTTGGGTCGATGGTTTAAACGGAGGCCCTTTTCTAGGACTACAGCAAACTTTGAGGATTGTCTTTTGTGCTCACGAGCAAGGGTGTCATACCCACTCATATTCCGTCTTGCTGCTGCTGTTTATCGCTGGTTGGATAATTGCCGCAGGCAGGAGCAGCCCCCCCCCCCGCGGCCCCTCCACCCTATACGAGTGCTTACCCGGCTCCACCGGTCGCAGACAGCGGCATGGCCGTCGGGGTCCCTGTAAACGCCGTGCCCGTCCAACCGCAGCATCACATGCCCACCAGCCTGGTGACCCTGGCGAGCCCGTCGCAGCAACCGCCGGGCAACATCGTCAACTACACGTTTCCTATCCTGTCGCCCGAAGAACGCCATCGGCAGGCGCAAGAGCGGGCGAGAGTGGAGGAGGAGCAGAATAAGGGTAAGAAAGGTCAAGACGGGAGGGGGAGCAACGTACGGGTAAGAAGGGGCGCGAGATATCCTTGTTGTATTCAGCAGCGACGGTCATTAGAGTGCTCGAGAGTTTAATATTGTGTGGACGGTCTATATGCATGTGGAGAGAAACATCTTGGTCAGGTCAGGGATGCTTGCTGGCCCTGCTGCCACCCCTACAATGCCTGCTCATGCCTGAATTGCTACCAACGTTCTAGGCTAGCTGTACCACGGCGTATGTTGCTACAACGGCTAGTGGTTATGTCATGGACGTTGGATGAGTCCACAAGGCAGAGGTGAAAGGATGGGTTGTCCTATAGGTGAAAGGATGGGTTTAGTATGTCTCTATAATCTGTGTCTCTAACTCTCTACTATGTCTCTGTGATTTTCTCCACTATCTCTTCTATTTTATCTTGTATCTATTATGTCTTTATCGTCTTGTCTCTATTGTTTCTCTACTATCTTGTCAGACTTGTCATGTTGCTGTTATGCATGGCAGGGCATGGCAGATGGACCCATTGGTTCATTCTTTCTCACGCGCCCGTTGGGGTGCTTGTGGGGTACAAACAACATGGGCACTATGGTTGACGGGCGCATCATTGATGAGTTAAAGGACGGCCGATGTCTGTTTATTGTTTATCTTCTGTGAGTCCAATCTCCTATGAGTAAACGGTCCTATTGTGGACGAGTAAAAGGACAGCTGATGTCTGTTTATGGTGTTTATGTCTCCCTCCCTCCCTCCCTCTCCCTCTCCCGCCCCCTCTCCCTCCCCCTCTCTCTCTGTCTCTATCTCTCTCCCGCTCTCTCTGTTTATGGTTTATCCTGTCTATTCTTTTCTTGTCACCTACATCCTATTGTCTATGTGGGCTCTAAGAACCATTGCTTTACGTCCCTGGGTTCCTTGCTTCCTCTCCTTTTCTTGTCACCTACATCCTTTTGTCTACGTGGGCTCTAAGAACCATTGCTTTAGGTCCTTGGGTTCCTTGCTTCCTCTCCTTTTCTTGTCACCTACATCCGATGGCCTACCTGAGATCTGGACACCTGACTGATCGATGCGTCGTGTCTGAAGGCAGGCCAATGCCTCCTCTCAGGGTGTAGGAAAACTTGGATACTTTGCCATAGCTGATCTGCTTGTGCGGAGGCCAAGGCACGGTTGCTACGCGCAGGCAAGAGTTTTCTGGAGACGCTCAGGTGGCTTCTCCTGATTGCTAATTTTTGCCATGTCGTGGAAGAGGCACGGTCGCTGTGGTGGCAGGCTAGGGCTATCTGTACACGCGCGGATGCCTCGTCTTTATCGATAACTAACTGTTGGGGGTCCAATGGCCGATGCCTGGTGTCTGCGCGCAGGCAAGGGTTTCCTGTCGAAACTTGGGAAACGGATGGAGAAGGAGCTGGTCAAGCTGGAGGACACCATGAACCACATGCACAGCCACCGTGGGTCCCTATCGCAGCATGATGGTCACTCTATCTCTTGTCCATGAATGATAAGACCCTCGCCCTGCTTTTCCATGCATGCCCGCGCTCCCTCCCCCTGCGGCTGCCGCCCCCCTGCTGCCAGTCAATCAACGAAAGGAAAAAGTTTTGTTTTGTTTAATGGATTTCATATATTGGGGTGTCGCCAAGTAGACGAATGAGATATTTGGTCATGCTGGCTGCTTAAAAAAAACAAAAGTAAATAAGTAATAATAATAATGATAATAATAATTAATTCCTCCCCCTCCCCGCAGCCCCCTTCTTGACCAATGCCCCTTGTGCCTTCCTGCCCCCAGTCCCCCCCCCCCGCCCCCCCCCCCCCCCCCCCAAACACCTTTTCCCCGCTAGTGCCTTCATTCCCAACGTCGAGCCTTTCCCCCCACCCTGCCCTTCGCCCTCTCCTGCATCTGCCGTCGTCTCCACAACCCCCCCTTTGCCACTGGCCCCCTGTTGTATCCCATCTTCCCCCCTTACTTGAACCACTGCCGCCTCCTGTCACCCCCACCAGTCAAGGCATCGGACCACATGCACGCCGACGCATGCTGCATCTCTTCTCCCCCATCATGCCTTTTCTCAACAACATACAATCTTGCACACTGCCTTGTCTTGCCCCCCATCCCCTCCCGTCCCCTTCCCCCCCCCCCCCCCCGGCCGCCCACACCCACACCCACACCCACACGCACCCACCCACCCACCCACCCACCACCCACCCACCCACCCGCCCACCCACCCACCCCGCCCGCCCGCCCGCCCGCCCGCCGCCGCCCGCCCGCCGCCCGCCGCCCGCCCGCCCGCCCGCCCGCCCGCCCGCCCGCCCGCCGCCCGCCGCCCGCCCGCCCGCCCGCCCCCGCCCGCCGCCCGCCCGCCCGCCCGCCCGCCCGCCCGCCCGCCGCCCGCCGCCCGCCGCCGCCGCCCGCCCGCCCGCCCGCCCGCCCGCGCCCGCCCGCCCGCCCACCCACCCACCCACCCACCCACCCACCCACCCACCCACCCCCACCAGTCAAGGCGTCGGACCACGCACACGCCAATGTGTTTGAGGCAGCCGTGGGCAAGCTGTCGACTGTAAGCAAGATCGCAATCGGTGGCGGGACCACAAAGACGTGGCGCGAGCTGTTCCAGCGACCACCCGAGGAGAACCTGCGCAACTGTGGGTGGGGATGGCACTAGACTGCTGTGTGCTCGTGTCCAGATTATTGTGGCCACTGTACATGGTCACTGTATGCATGGCTGGAATGGTTAGGCTGGCCTTGTATATATGTCCCTGTGTGCCGCTCCTTACATGATAGTATCCCTATAGATTCTACAGTTCTATACAGATCCCTAAAGGTACTAAATATGCCTAAAGAGACAAAAGATTTATCTAATAGGAATATGTAGGATGCCCCTAGGGTATGTTATATACCCGAGGGGTAACTTGCTGTAACTGTGGGTGCGTCTTATCCACCCCAACGCCACCGCTCACCCCCCTCTTGATCCCCTCTTCCCCTTCAGCATCCATCCTTGGACCACTGCCTCCCGTTTGGGCACCTCCCACGCACCAGACTTTCTGGCTCCCTCCATTCTTCTGGCAGCCCACGGCTTCAAGGGGATGAAAAAAAAAAAAAAAAAGAACGGCGTCGACAGCGGTATCGGCTGCCTTGTCCCCTCCAACGCACCCGTACTCCCCTCCCTTTGGTCCCCTCCTGCGGTCCTGCCGGTTGCCGACCCCCCGCTGTCCCCTCCTACCCTTTGTCCACCAGTTTCTCTTGTGTCGATCCCCCTACTCCAACTTTTGCATTCCTCTGTGCTCCCACCGTCCTTCAAGCGTCCGTTCGGGGGCCATGTCCCCTCCAACGCACCCCTGCCCACACTCCAGCTTTTCCATCCCCCGTCAACTCCCCGTCCTCCCTTCAGTGTGTTTTGCCATCGATCCCTTGTCCACCCCCACGTGCCCATGTTCCACTCCTAGTGTGTCCGAATCTGTGACCACTACGGGGAGATTGTGGCGGTTGGCAGTAGCAGTTGGCGTAAACCTGTCTGCCAACTGCCCCACACCAGATATCGTACGCTGCCTCCCTCGGGTGGCAGTATCGGCTGCCTAACAAAGCTGCCCTCCAATGCACCACCGCTCCTCTCTCCGCCTCCCCTTGTTGCTTCTTCCCACCCCCACGGACCAGATTTCGCCTGCTCCCTCCATTCCTCGGGCGGGGGTGTCGGCGGCGTGCTGTACGTGGGCACCCTCTCCATCGCGTTCGCGTCCGACCGCCAGATCAACTTCATTGACCAGGCGGGCAACCAGGTGTT
>RPFO01000080.1:10354241-10676741 GCA_009746045.1 Mesostigma viride | reverse complement strand
CTCCTCTCCTCCTCCTCCTCCTCCTCCTCCTCCTCCTCCTCCTCCTCCTCCTCCTCCTCCTCCTCCTCCTCCTCCTCCTCCTCCTCCTCCTCCTCCTCCTCCTCCTCCTCCTCCTCCTCCTCCTCCTCCGCCTCCTCATCATCATCATCATCGCGACCGCTGGCGCCACCTCAGCTCTGGTTCACTGGGTTCGTCAACTACGAACTGGCCGTGTACACGTGCGACCTGGCCATGTCGGAAGCCCCTTACTACGAGGGGGGGGGGCGGCCCCCTAGTGCACAGGCACCAGCATCATCCGCAGGAACAGGTGGCGTGCCCACTGGGGGCGCGGGATCCTCGGTGCCTCCTGCAGGGGTGGTGCCGCCAGCATACCCTGGCCTGCCACCATCGCACACAATATAGATGGCCTTAGTGAACTATGCACGTGGCCCCGTGTATTGTTGATAGCGTTACCAGCATTGGTGGAGGGGGAGGGTTGTTTACCGCATTCGGCTGTCCAGCCGTATGTCATGGTACCTGCCAAGTGAGGCGATGGGCGCTGGAACTCTTGACGCATGCTGAACATGACGTGCGGAATCCCTTGCATGACACTTATCAAGAGACAACAAGCACTTATTTTGATCTGGCGGTACGGATATGTGGTACGAATGCATGGCCTGCGCTGCTTGTCTCTTTGATAGGACATGGATATCCCAGTGTGGAGCCTGTGCTCATAGTAACCTAAGTAATCTATAGTTACCTCAGCTACGGTCACGGTGACAGGCTCGCGGACAGGACTCCCGGACTGCCAGCCCGATCTCTTGACTAGCCTGGACGGCAGGTCCCAGCTATCTTTGGGCCGGCAGCACTGCTCGCTTTCCCAGGAGGCTTTCCAAGAGACGGTGGGTGTTGTATTTCAAGAGCCATGAACTGCCTTGAGGCTTCCAGATCTGCACGCTAGGCTTCACAAAGTCCCACCCGTCAGGGCCCATTGGGGCGAGGGCCTATTGGGTGTCTTGTTACCTAGTGGAAGCCGAAGATATTATTACTTCGGTGGGCACTTGTTACTTGTACAGATGCACTGATTCCAGAAAAGATAGCACTGCAGTCACGTATCTATTAATAGCACTGCGGATGGTTCTGATATAAATGTTACCTGTGCTACTTGCAGACAGTGCCAATTACGAAATAATGATTCAATGGGTGTTACCGTACCGTGTTGTTACTGCCCGTTTGATCGTGCGGCTATCGATTTCATGCACTTGGCTTCGGCTCACCAAGCTTGATATCTAAAGTTGGAGAGATAATGATATTAATTAATTAACTATCAACATCACTCTGTTGGGAGTAGAAGTAGCACATAGCCCTGAGAAGGGGCATATGGCTTTTAATACATTCTAGGCTACTTCATGCAAGGGTGGGAATGTAAGCTACCCCTGCTCTAGGTGCACCAAGGCACCTGCACCCTCATGGTCTATCACGCTATGCCCGGGTAAGGGGGGAGCATGCCTGTGAGGGAGGAAGATCATCATGGCTATACAAGAGCTAGGACATGGCTTCTCGACAGAGAGCATCTCTCTGCATGGCATAGCATGGCTAAATTCTTAATGCAACATCCATGGGGGTCCCATTATAGACAAAGCATGGCTAAATGTTGAAGGCATCATCCATGGGGGCCATTATGGGCGCACATGCGCGTGGGTCACATGCTAGGCTAAGCCTTACTAATCTACACTACTGGTATATATATTCCTAGTCTGAGGTGGCAGGAGGGGGCTGCCAGGGCTTGTGGTCAACGTGGATGACCGCCCCCCTCCAGTATACCGGCTTCCCCCTTGCGCTCTGCCGGAGCTGAAGGTAGGTCGGCCGCCATAGCTCGCGTCGCCGTTGTTGCTGGGCCAGGGTCAAGTCGTCGTCCAGCGTGAAGCGAGTCTCCGAGAGCTTCTTGCGGCATTTAAGGAACGCCAGCTTGTCCGCCATGTACTTAAAGGTGAGGAGCACGGGTGCCGGGCCAGCCTTCCCCCGCGCGGGGGAGGCGGACAGCCGACATGTCCAGCTCACCAGTGAGTAACATGGGGGCAAGAATGGCGCGCTTAAATGCCTCAAGAAGGCTCGTGGAGGTCTCACCTGCCTGCTGGTCGAAGTGCTTGACGATGACATTGTGGCTGCGCCGCGCGATGTCGGCTTCCTCGCGAAGGTCGAGGGCTTGTTGCTTGAGTTGTGCCGAGATGGTGGAGGTGGTGGAGGTGGTGTGCTGCTTAAGCAAGTCCGCCCAGGTGGAGGGAGCATCGCCGGCCGGGCCAGCAGGCGCCGGCTGGGCGGCGATGTCCTTCACCGCCTGGGCGGTGAGGCCGGCGGTGTCATGCAAGCTCTCAAGGGCGTTGGCGGTGGCTTGAAGGCGGTGGTCGAGGTCGAGGAGCTGGGCTTTGATGTCGGCAGTGGAGGCGGAAATGGCAGTGGAGGTGGACTGAGGCGGCGGCGGTGGAAATGTGAGGAAGTTCAGCAGTCAGCGTGCCGCCGATTGCTGCTATGTCGGCAGCAATAATGATATCCTCTCTACAAAATGACCACTAAAGTTGCCAAGTTTTATATGACATCGGCGCTCATGCCGCCATTCCCGTAACATACGAAGGCACGTGACGCAGTCTACGTGTTAATTAATTCATGACTGCTAATCGCTATAAGCTATGCGTCAGCCTACCTATCATGGTCCACCACCTCAGCCAGTGCGCACTTCGTATATGGGTCAGTTGGTTCTGTACGCCACCATGCCCTCGATCAGCTTCCAAAGCTAGGGGTGTGTGGCATGCAGGGCTGCGTCAGGTCGAGATCGCCATACCAGTGTTCGAGTCATTGTCGTTAACTATGTAATGATACAGGCGCGCGCAAGCGTTTTGCTCGTGTGGCGCGTAGGGAACCCGGGGTGTTAATTGGTCGCCAACCGGCATTAGCACGACCTGCAGGGGCTGACACGCAGATGATGCTAGCGGTAATATCATTTACTCCGACGACACCACCCTCCTCAAGGGTACACTGGTACAGAGCATTATGCAGACCTGGCTTGACTGCCTGGCCATTGAGGCCCGATCGGTGGGGCTCGAGATCAGCAAGAAGACTGTCACTGGGGCCGGGCCCTGGCGGTCGCTATCAGCCTCCAGACCTCTTCCTCCGCTTGATGGCGTCTGCGTCCCTTACCGGGCCAGCGTCAGGCTGCTGGGCAGCCTGCTTCCCAGCAGTGCATCTTCCTCGCCTGGCACACCCTCGGCCGGGCTCTGTGCATGGCGCCGGCTCTTGGGCAGGCTCGAGAAGCAGGACCTGTTCAATTAAGGTCCTCGATCGTTCTCCCGTGGTGCTCACTTTACGGCGCTGAGACGTGGACCCTCACCGACGCACTCGAAAAGAAGCTGGCCAGCCTCGGTCACCAACATGTTGGGATCCATTTCATGGTAGGGTATGCAGCCCATGTGCGTCCGTAGAGAAGATTTGTATTTTAAAAGAGCATCACCCCTTATCATACGCCCCATTAATTAATTAAAATTAATTAATAAATTAATTAGGAACATAACTCCGTTGGGAGTATCTGTAGCACATAGCCCTTGAGAAGGGGCAGATGGCCTATACTACATTCTAATAAGCTACTTCCTGCAAGGGTGGGAATGTAAACAACACTTGCTCTAGGTGCACCATTAGCACCATCAAACAGCGTAGATTACAGCTAGCTGGGCACTTGGCTCGTACAAACCATTTAGATACATCGAGGGGCCCAACCGCAGCTGGGCTGCGGCCCGCACAGCCGGCCAGGTAGGGCATTAATTAATTAATTATCAACATCACTCCGTTGGGAGTCAATGTAGCACATATCCCTGAGAAGGGGCATATGGCTTTTAATACATTCTAGGCTACTTCCTGCAAGAGTGGAATGTAAGCAGCACTTGCTCTAGGTGCCTCAAGGGCACCGGCACCCTCATGATCTTCACTACTATGCCCAGCTAAGGGGGAGTATGTCATGTGGGGGAAGATCATCATGGCTATACAAGAGCTAGGGCATGGCTTCCGTGACTCCCCAACGGGAGCACGAGTCTAATTAATTAATTAATTAATGGCTTCTCGACAGAGAGCATCTCTCTGCCTGGCATAGCATGGCTAAATTCTTAATGCAACATCCATGGGGGTCCCATTATAGACAAAGCATGGCTAAATGTTGAAGGCATCATCCAGGTAGGGCATGCACCTCCTTATAAGTGGGACAGGCCCAGAGATTTTACACTTCGGGCCGTCTGGACCTTCAAGGAGCAGCTAACTATAGAGGACATGAGGGGCTTAGGCCTCTCCGTGATATGGAAAAAGATCGATGCATGACAAGGCCATCTGGGCCCAGGTTGTACGTATAGAGGACAATGATCCCCCCCCAGTGTGGAAGAAGCACGTCTCCCATCATGGGAAGAACGCCCCGCCTGACCGCGCTAGAGCTTGGCACTACCTGCTAAGTGGCATGTCACTTGGTTTGTTAGTCAGTTGCACCCAACCCACTGGCAAACTTGCGCGCGCCGGGCACCGGCGCGGCGCGACCCGGACCTATGTGACACAACTGCTTGAAGATGCAGGGCTTCTGGGACTATCCGTACTCCGCGCCCGCATGATTGACGAGGAGAAATGGGCTGCCATCTGCGATAAGCACCTTCCTGAGGGGTATGCTCCTGTTTCCTCCCCACGAGCCCCGCGGCCCGTTGCTAGCCAGGGTAGAAGTCCGCAGGTGGAGGTTATAGGTCCTGAGGATAGCCGCTACACTACCGCCTCGTCTGCCATTACAGTAGAGGACAGCTCGGATGAGGATTACATCCCCATCTAGTGCTTAACGGTTGGGGGATGATGCAGACGATATTTGTTTAAACTTTTGTGTAATTATTTTTCTAATGAGATTAGCCTAGTACTCCGTGGCATGCCTTTGCGCATGACATGCAAGTACTTACTTACTTACTTGTTAGTCAGTTAGGCATTAGATCGACTTACAACCGGTAGGATTGTTTGTCCATCCATCCATTCATTGGGGTTAATACTCCGTGATTCGCCAACCGGAGCACGTGTTAAGGGGTTGAAGGTTCCTTCACTCTGGCACACACGTGAGGCGCGTAACCCTAGGGTACGTCACGTGCTTATTGATTAATTAGTTACTAATCGCCTGTCACACGGGCTCAATTGAATTCATACTTCCGTGGGGAGGATATGTAACATGTGCAAATCCCTTAGAAGGGGTATATGGTTTTATTTATATTCCAAGCGACAACCTGCAGGTGGGGGATGTAAACAGCCACCTGCTCTGGGTGCACAAGGTGCACCTGAACCACCATGGTGTATCATGCCAAAAAGACCTGACATGGGGCTCAATGCTCTCCATCTCCTCCTCACCAAGGCATTCTAATTTGCTATTCACTGCGAGTGTCTGAGAATGGGCGCAACAATCAGGTAGCTTACTTGATTTACACTATATAGTATAACGCGGAATGTCCGCCCACAACCCCACCAATGAAACCAGTTTTCCTACTAACCATTAGTGTTCCTACTAAGGGAGACAACCTAGTCAATGTAATCAAGCCACCACCGCTGCTGTTGTTCCAGGGCATTGGCCCCTACCGCGGGGTGTCTGCCCATGACCCCACCGATGAGACGTCGCTCATCACACCTCCACCGATGCTTGAATCCCCCTCGTCATGCACCCCAAACCCCGCATCCCCTAGCTCGAGCCGCGCGAGGTTTGCCAAGTCCTGGCGGAAGGACGCCACCGCGGCCGTCCACGGCTCCCTTGCCACCCCGCCAGAAGGGTCATTGTCCATCCAACCAGAAGGGTGCATTCCCCCACCAGGGTGGTGAATGCCGCCGCTAGGGTGGTGAATGCCAACCGCGTGGTGGATACTGTAACTGCTGCCGCCGTCACCACCATCGCCGCTGTGGCTATGATCAGGGCCGCTCGCCGTGGCGGGGGCATCGTGACTGCGCGCGTCCCGATCTCGAAGGGCATCATCATCGCGACTGGCGGCCACGCCACCTGGCGCGACTATGAGTCCATCCCTCGCGTGATGCCTCACGAACCCATCCCGACTCAGCACGCGTCCATCCTGGCGCGGACTCCCTACTCCATCCAGATCCTGCACTCGTTCATCGTCGCCGCCATCCAGCACTCGTTGATCCCTAGAGCGGCCACTACCCTCCGGCACTCGTTGATCGTGGCCCATGTCACTGTCCCTCACGCCGCCACTGCCCTCCGGCACGAGCTGCCGCTGCCACGGCCCCGCATCCCCCCACGCCGACTGCCCCGCGTGCCGCCGCAGGAGCCTCTCCCTCGCCCAACGGACTTCCTCCTGCTCCTCTTCGGTCAGGCCCATCAATGCCAGATCGTTGTGACCACCCCACACACTAATCGTGCCGGATGCTCGTCGCCGCGCTCCCTCCCCCCCCCCTCTTCCCCCTACCCTCCCGCCGCGTTCCTCCGGCCTCGGCCCCCTTTCTCCCGCGCTGCCCCTGCCGCCCTCATTGCGCATCCCCACCGCCGGTCGACCCCACCCCCCGGGAGAGACTTGACCCCCTGCGGATTCTGCAGGGCCCAAACGGGGTTCCTCAACCCGCATCCGCACATCACTGGCAACCGCCCCTTCCCCTTCCCCTTCCCCTTCCCCTTCCTCCCCGACGACGATCGCCGACGCAAACTCCCGCCACCCTCTCCCAGAGCCCTCCTCTTCCACCGACGTCCGCAACCTCTGGGGCCCCACCCTGCCAGGTGACCTCCAGATTCCCCGTGCCCCTTCCCCCCCACGGCCCCGTCCGTTCCCTCCCCCGATTTCCCCCCCACCCCCTCCACCCCCACCCCCGCCCCCATTCCTTCTCCCATCATCCCCCCCACGGTCCGTCCCCGCCCCCGACGCCCCCCGCTCCCGAGCCCTGGCCCTCGCGCGCTCCTCGAGCTCGCCCTCCTCGGCAAACGCGACCAGCATGCTGAGCAGGCTGCTCAGATACGCGGGCGAGAAGCCCGGGTTGTGCCGCTGGAGACGCCCCAAAAGTGTATCCGGTGGCCTCTCCTCCTTCATCCGGTGGCGCCAGGGGTCGTGGAGCTGGTTGAATCGACCCAGGAGTGCCTGGGGCGGCGGGGGTGGCGAGCGGCGCGCGCGGGGCTTGGCCCCCGGGGCCCGCTTGGCCAAAGGAGCCGACCCTCGCGATGAGCCTCGACCAGTTGCCACCACTGGGTTACCCGCGGGGTTACCGGCAGGATTATTGGCAGCCAACCTAGTCGGGACATTGGCAGGGTAACTCGCCGGGTTATCGGCAGGCATGACTCGATCGGCAAGATCGCCAGCATTTCCATGTGCTGAACACCGGCCCGTGGCGACTTGGGGTGCGATGCGGACCGCGGGGTCGACAGGGGCGGCGCCACGGTCGGCAGAACTACCCCCGACTGAGTCCGAGGAGACCCGAGCCAACCCAGGTCTAGTCACCGAGGGAGAGCTACCTTCGGGTGGGGAGACTTGGGGTGACGCGAACGGGGCCGAAACGCGAGCGGTTGACACCGCGGGGCCATTGGCCGACATGATTGGTTCGGCCGAGAGCGGACCGATCGAACGAATGGTGCCAGTATCGGCAGAGACGCGCCTCGCCGGGACTTGGGGTGGGGGGATGTTGAGTGGGGGGATATTGGGTGGGGGAATGTTGGGTGGGGGGATGTTGAGTGGGGAGGCGTTGGGCGAGGGGGCCGCTGTTCCACGGCCGACGTTCGGCATGCGCGTAGGGGGGGGGGCCAACAGGGCAGTCATAGGTGATGTGTGTCGATAACCTCTGCCGGGCGATGGCGGCTGATGGGGCATGCCGGGAGCGGCCGTCTGACGCTGCGTGCCTGCGGCAGATGGCGGTTGATAATACGCCATGCCGGAGGATGTGTGATGCCGTGTCAGGCGGGATTGCCGTGGGGTGGCCGGTGATGCCGGTCGAACCAGACTGCCGGGAGGAATCTGTCCTTGACTGACTGCGTCTGCCGCGCTGGCTTCAGCTGCCGCGCCTGCGTCTAGTTCAGCTGCCATGCTGGCTTCAGCCATACCTGCTTCTGGCCTGGGTGGGAGGAGTCTTGCTTCTGGTGATGCTGGGAGCATGTGTGCGTCAGCCGCACAAGCAAGCCCTGGTGCAGCCGCAGATTCAATCGCGGCCGCCGCAGAGTCAGTCCCCGCCGCCGCGGAACATATGGATGACCCGGCTGCTGCCATAACAGACAACCCTCCCGCCGCGTTAAGACTCGGCAGAGGGGCCGGCCACGATTGCGCGCGCGCCAACCCCTCCCCCTCGCCCTCATCATCATCCCGGCTGCTGCGTTCCCGCTTCCCTCGTCCGCTGCGGCCGGGGGATGCGACCGCCCCAGCTGTCGCCGTTGAATCCGATACCATCCCACCCGCCATTCTGCCACCGTCCGTCACCAGCCCACCCGCCATTCTCGCATCCATGGGGGGCACCACCAGCCCGCCCACCACGCATCTGCCGCGAGGCGAGGTGGTTGCCCCTGCTGTCGCTGTGGCATCAGCCACCGGCCCACCCAAACCTCCCCCATCCGCATTGGAACCTCTACCATCCGTCACCAGGCCACCCATCCCCGCGCGCCTGCCCACCGGTGAAGCAATTGTTGCTGCCGCCGCCGCCACTGCTACATCCGTCACCCATGCAACGGCCCCACCACCCCCACTGCCCCCGCCCCCACCATGAGTGCTGCTGAATGCCACCGTTCTATCAGTCACCAAGGCACCGTGATCGCTACTGGCATCTGCAACCGCCCCCGCAGCGGCTCCACCGCTCACTAGACTGCCGGTGGCGCGCGTTGTCGGCACGTCGACACCAGAGCAGGTGATGTTGGCACTGGCATCCGCACCGTTGGCACCCGCCCATGCCCCAGTATCAGCCCCAGTACGTGCCCCGTTGGCAGTAGCCTCCAGCTGGTTCAACCTGTTCAATGCCCAGCTGGCACTCGTACATGCCCCGTCGGCGTTGATCAATTCCCTGCTGGAACTCGTGCAAGCAGACGCCCCGCTGGCACCCGTCACCGTACTGGCCACCACGTACTGGCCATCGGAGACGCACCAGCGTTCCGAACGTGAGCAAGCAGATGCCCCACTGGCACTGGCACCCGTACCCGTCCTCGTCTTAACGCCATCCGAGACACACAAGCGCTGCGAAAGGGAGAGGGTGTCAAGCCGAGCCACCCCCTGCCGCACCACCTCCTCCTCCCCCTCCTCTTGTGCGCCTGCGCCCCCTTCACCCAGACTCGCAGTTTCGGGGCTCCTGGCACTAGGACTGCTGGCATCCGCACCATATCCGGTACCTTGACCCATCCTGGCTTCCGCACTCCTGGCATCCGCACGGCTCGTGGAATCTCGACTACCCCTGCCATGTAAGCTTGTGGCACTTATCCATTCCAACTCTCCCCTCCCACCCTCGCCACCCAGTGACAGGTGCTCCCCCCTCTGCTCCGCTGACGTCATCCCTCGCTCAACCCCTGCCAAATCCACCCCCTCATTGGCCGACACCATGACCTCATCCACCATGACCTCGTGTACTCCCAGATCCCCCGCCCCCCCCCCAGTGGTGCCTCGCGATGATGTCAGCATAGCCCCCCCCGATGATGTCAGCATAGCTCCCCTGGATCTTTGAAGCATGGCCCCTTCCGGCAAGCCCACCTCCCCTTCTTGTGGCCGCCCTTCCTCCCCTTCCTCCATTGCCTCCCCCCCATCACCCCGCACCACAGACACCGACCCTTCACCCCGCATGACCGACATCACCCCTTCACCCTGCAGCCAGGGCAGGCCTACCCCTTGGCCCAGTCGCAGCCGTTCCACTCCCCCCTGTCCACGATCCTGCCCCAACTCTTCCTCCCCATCAACTCTCATATCCCCCAGCCCGTCCCCTCCTCGCCTCTCCTGCCATAAGCCTCCCTCCCCCTTCCCCTCCCCCTCCCCCTCCCCCTCCTCTCCTCCCTCCTCTCCCCACTCCCCTCCCTCTTCACCCTCCCCTTCCCCCTCCTCCTCCCCCTCCTCGTCCTCGATCCGTGCGGCTGCCAGCATTTCCGTGACCTGGTCATAACACCGCCCGCACAAGTCGTACCCGATCTTGTTTGTGCGCGCACAGTCCACGCACGAGTAGCGCCGGCCTGTGATCGGGTACTCCCCGCACACATCACATCCGACGCCGTAGAAGACCGGCGGGGGCGCCATGGTTGCTTGCGACTGCACCTGCTCCTGCAGCCGGCCTTGCAATTGCACGTCACGCTGCTGCCGCTGTTGCTGCGGGCTTAGCCATTGACCCTGCTGCAG
This sequence comes from Mesostigma viride, assembly GCA_009746045.1. NCBI lineage: Eukaryota > Viridiplantae > Streptophyta > Mesostigmatophyceae > Mesostigmatales > Mesostigmataceae > Mesostigma > Mesostigma viride. Next base: position 10,666,428 of record RPFO01000080.1, on the reverse strand, counting down.
TCGCCCTTCTTGTTGTTGCGGATCAGGCTGCTCTACGCCCTGCAACGACAAAGGGGTGTGGATTGTGAAAATGTTGGACCCTTGTGCAGACCCTTGCCTCCCAACTCTTGCGTCCCCTCCGCGTGTCTCGGTTTCCCCCCCTTCTGCCTCTTCTCTTGCAGCTGCCCCATCCCTCCCACTCCCTTGTACCCCCCCCGGCTCTCCTCGCTGCTGGGAGGGCCATGGTGACGGCCGACAGTCGCCAGCATCACCCGCAACGCCATCACCACCCCGGCAGCACGGTGGTACGACCGGCCTACCGCCCCTCTCTGTGCCACCCCTACCATCCCCCCTACCTGCCACCCCCACCCCCAACCCCACCCCCACCCCCACCCCCACCCCCACCCCCACCCCCACCCCCACCCCCACCCCTGGCTCGGTGACCCCCACCCCATTCGCGTCCCTGGGTGCGCCTGGGCCCGCCCAAACACTGACCGGCCCCCCACCACGTTCGCCAGCATCATGGGTGGCGGGACCAGCGCGGACATTCCTTACTTCTAGGGGTTGCCCATCCTGATTATGCTGGCGTTCCACCGGATAATGCTGGAGCTCCACAGGATTATCATGCAGGCGATTGTTGGATCTCCCCGCACCAAGACACACCTCCCCGGGAGGCAGCAGCGCGTCCCTCGACCCCTGGCTGGCAAACAGCCCTCCCCTGCCACCCTGGTGGACCAGCACCGCACCCTCCACACCCAAACGAGCCCCAGCTCCCGTCACGGCGCCTCGCGGGTAGCCGGCGGGGGGGGTGACTGGGGTAGACCCAGCAGCAGGGGTAGACCCCCCGGCGTGCCCACTCGTTGAGTGAGCCGGGCACCCGCATGGCATGGCCATAGAACGGTTACATGCACCAGGGGTAGATGCTTGACCTGCCACGGTGGACCCCGCGGCATGGCCAGGGGTAGATGCAGTATCTGGTGGATGAAGAACCATCCCCCGGAGTGGGTGGGCCGCCGCGGGCGGTGGCCACGTGAAATGGGTCGACATGACCGATGCCAGCATACGGCACTCCTTGACGTGCTCGTTCACAGCCCGCTCGTCGCCAAAGCTAAAATTAGACATCATGCACGCGTGCGGGCGGGCAGCCTGCCGGCCATGCGAGCCGGCTATAAACAGGTCGCTCGATCCCGGGGGCGCGGGGTGAGCCGTCTGGGGGGAGGATGGCGCGGGGGACGAGAGTGATGCGAGATGCCAGCTGTTTGCCGACGTGTTGGCCCCGGCACGCCGCGCCTGGGAATTCGGACGAGAGGGGCTTCTGCTATTGCCGCCCCCTGGTTGGGGGAGGGCCTTGTGGAGGGACGGGTTAGGGGAGGGCGCGGCAGGGGAGCGAGGGGCAAGGGTCAGGTAGGGAGTAGGGGCTGGTAAGGTCGATGCGATGGTGGCACTGTCGGCGTGCGCGCAGGGAACGCACGCCACGTGGCCGCAGTGGAGCACGCCAGGTGGCATCGCCCAGCCGCCACACAGCACGCATGCGAACGCGGCCGCATCGGCATCGCGGGGCACGTAGCACTCCGACGACACGTCGTCGTCCGCGTCAGCCGCATCAGCGCCCCCCCCGGCCGGATCCTGCCCTCCCCCAGCCCCGTCCATGGGCTTCCCTGCCGTCGCGCCCTCTGTGTTGCGTCTCTCTGCTGTCGCAACACGGTCGCGGTTCTCTGCTGAAGCTGCCCCTCCGGGGTTGGCTTGCTCCAGGCGCCGCGGCACGTGCACGTCCGGGCTGAAATAGCCCGACTCCCGCTCCTCGGCTTTCGTCTCGGCCTCGCGCCGCTCGAACGCCCGCGGGAAGGCGGACGCGAGGAAGACGTGCAGGCTCTCGCACACGCGGGGGAAGTAACGGTAACAGGCGCGGCAGAGCGGGCACGAGGACTGCTGCAGCGGGTTCATCGACTTGTGCGCGCACCAGAAGCAGAAGCAGTGGCCGCATGCGGGGATGATGCAGGGTTTGTACAGGAACTCCCTGCAGATTGCGCACTCGAAGAGAGCGGCCGACATGGGCCGGGAGGTCAGTGCCGACACCGTGCTAATCGGTATGTTCGACATTTTTAACGGGAGTCCCGGCGATGCTGAATTTTCCGGGGCTAAGACAGGTAATCGCCACAGGGCGGGCTAATCACCACCTTCCCTGGCCCTCCCCTGGTCATTGCCGCCTCGACAAGGGGGCAACCAAAGCCCGGTAAATTCCCACGTACGAAAGCGCATGGCCATTTTTCATAGAGACAGCGATTACAATTCATGAACCCGCGCCAGGTGAAAATGCGACAAGGTGGAGATGGGGAACCATCTGTTCCTTATTCGTATTAGGCGCCCAAAGTAAAGGATAGGACTTATTACGTCATTCGCTATCTATCCTCCCGCCGATTGTCCAAGCGATCCAGAAAACACCTCAGTGTCCTTTCCTGAAATGATGAAAACGAAAGCGGAGAACGTCGCTGCGAATAAATAATGAGCTTCAGTCGAATTTGCAACGAACAGGGGGATGGACGCCAGGCACTTGGGCTGATACCCAATCAAAAGCAAGGGAGACCAAGGGGAAATAAAACTTGAAGAGCAGTAAGTACAGTAAGAATTTTATTGCCACCATGACCGCGCCGTGACGACGATATTTCGTAGCTGCTGCCACCCCAAGCGGAAATGTTTGCTGACACGCTGTTCAGCGCCTGTCCTCTTCCTCCTGACTCCTGACGCACCTCTGAAGCGAGTCGGGATTCTACGGCCCTTGATCTTTCTGGACGAAAGGTACCAATAGAGAAACTACTTCAGCAACAGACTTATCAGGTCAACGTCATTTGCAGCTCCCTGGAGCTTTGACGTGTGATCATACAGTTGTGAAAAGGTGTGTTTTGGTTCCAAAGCTGACTGGGAGCGGCGTTCCAGCGTTGGTCCGTGGCGCCGTGCCCTGGCAGCAGTCCTGGCAGTGGCCTGGACGATGGGTTCACAGTGTTGCCATACATCAGCCCAGGTGCGGCGTGGGATCTAACTGACTGGCTGACTGACATCATCCCAGGCTGAGACCGCGCTGATCCAGGGCTGATCAGCTGTTGGTGAAATGTGTAGCTTGTCTCACTGGACCCGAGTGGGACCAGCGCTATAGTGGTCACGAGGGCCGACTTGTAGTCACGAACATGGCCCGAGTGACTACAAGCGTCCCGAGTGGCCACTAGAGCGCTGCGTCCCACGAGTGTCCAGTGAGACAAGCAGCTTGTCCACAAGTGGGACAAGTGCGGAACTTGGACCACTGCAGTGGGACAAGTACGAACTGGTAGATTTGTCCCGACATTTGGTCAGAATTGGTCCAAAGCAATGAATTTTTCATTTCTCGGACCATCGTGTCCGTAGATGGACATGAAATAAAGACGTTACGGAATCTACACCCTACACGTGCCCCGACTGCGTCGGGGGTTCAGTTTTCCAGGTAAATAGGTGTACGTTTATTCCAAATATAGCCAATAGGTAATCCCTGCTAAGCCGGGGGTTCAGTTTTCGGGGAAATGGGTATATTTTATTAGCCAATGATGGACCAAAGAGGTGAGAGGGGAAATGAGTATCAGCGAATCCTAATGAAGGTGGGCACACACACGTGTGGCGGTGACAGGTGAAAGGCTAATAGGGGGTTCAGTTTCCAGGGAGGCGGGGAAGTTGCCTTTTGAACCAGATTGCAGTACCTACCTGTTGTTTGTCCGCGTGAAAAGTTCAGTTGAACAGTAACCGCCTCGCGGAAATAAAAAAGGGAGAATCCAAGTTCCGGAGCAGTCCGGAGCCATGATTGAATCTTCAGGCCTTGTTCAGGCTGCCATTTTAGTAGAGATTGTCTCCCGGAACCAGAGTGGGCCAGACAATACCGATTCCGATCTAGAAAGTGTCCAGGCCCGGAAAAGAAGCAGGCTGCCCAGGGGGGGTGGAAAAAAACAAGAAAATTTACATCATGCTGGATTCGAGTAGATCTCGCGAAAACAAGCATGTTTGCCACTGGTCGCAACCCCAGGGGGTCTCTAGGTTAGCAGTTACAGAGCCTCAAAAACCGTTAACTTAAAGGGTAGGTAGGTAGGGTGCCGGGCCGATATGGGTTTTTTACAACAAAACACTTGGATTTTCTGCTAGCTCCCTCTATGGTCGGAATTTTGAAACGGTTTGACGGACAAACTGATAGCACTTGGCGAGCTGAACCCAAATCTGCAGTCAAAATTTTGGCAGGTACCATAGAGGGGGGGGGGTTGCCCGCAAGATGGTGCTGCCCCTAGGCACGGAAGTATGCTGCCGTCTGCCACCACTACAAGGCTTCGGCTGTCCAGCGCCGTGCCGTGCCAGTATCGCGTCGCGCCGGCCAACGACCCATTTAAGAAAACCGAAATTTTCCCATACACCAATATGCTCAAACGGTACAGCTGTAGAGCTCGCGGAGCTGATCATTTTGCACCCTAGGTCGACCCCTAAACCCTTGGGACCTCAGGGTTTTGCTAGGTATAGCGCCTAGGTGCTAGGTAGGTAGGGTCCAAGGGCCGACTTTTGGAAAATTTCAGCATGGTGTCTGATATTTTTGTTTTTTCCACCCCCCCTGGGCTGCCGGAAGAATATTCTTGTTGACCAGGTCCAGGCTGACAAATCCAGTGCGCGCCGTCATGGCGCCTTTTGTAACTGCCGCGGTTTCTTGGCCACCCCTCCACAACGGTTCAGCGCGCCTGTAGTCTGCCGCGGCTTCTTGGGGCGGGTTCTTAGGGGCCGCTGATTTAATTGATCCTGACGACAGACCTCTCGTTCTGGGTTTCCGCTCATCCAGTTTAACCGTCCGATGATTGATCTACGGCCACGCATACGACCGCGCCAGGGCGCCACCTTTTCCATAGTTTCCCCAAAACCACCAACATTTCAAAAGTGTCATACTTTTATTTCGAACCCAAGATCCGACAGTTCAGAATGGCGGGCCGAATATCTGACGGTCAAATCTGCGAGTGGTACCAGGCAAAAAGGAATCACAGTGATCGCAGGGAATTTGGCTGTGCACTTGTCCCACGCCGTGGACAAGTTGATGAGGACCACGACTGGCGACCCAGATGGCCACAGTGTTGTTGTTGCCCAGTGCCATGCCGCAACATGTTGTTGCTGTGGACTTGTGGTGGACTCACAACTGGTGGTGGCTTGTTGGTGCCCACGCACATGGGCACTTATGGGCAGCAGAGATTTTATAACGATTTTGTATATCTCCGATCAAACTTTAAACCGTTCCGTCGACACCATTGTTGAGTTGAGTTGAGTTGAGTAGACACCATAGTGGGAGACTAGGAGTTTTATAGTTCATTTCAGTTCAGTTGGATCCCACGCCGTTGTACTAAGTAGGGAACTAGTTATACGCTATTATTAAGTTACTTCTATTTAAAAATATTATTTTTGATTGGACAATCGACTAGATAGCAGATGCATGTACGGCGCCCACAAGCCGCTTGCAAGAGCTCGAAAGGCACTGCCGCATCTGTCACCACCGACAGACCCGCCATGCGCACTTACAGCAGCCGAAATCTCACTCAATGCCAATTGCCAAAACGAGCTCCCGGTATCGAAGTCGCGATTAAATATTCAGTGCAGCAATCAAGAACATTTTCTTCTGCCTGCACACAGTCGCCCTCGCGCTTGGCACCCTGCTATAGTCTTAGTTCAAAATTGAAGTTACCTGGGTATGGTGGTATTTGGAGGGCTGAACCCTGTGCGAGGGATTTGCTTCTGAAACGTGAATAGCGGGTCTTGGCGCGTCGTGCCGCTTTGGCCAACCTTGAAAAATCATAACCCAGGGTATCCCCACCTTTTTCATCCTGGTCGGTCGTTGCGCGAGGCAGCCTGTGTCTCCAGTGCCCACATTGGGGTTAATATATCTAGAGAGCCATGAGTGCGTCTTTCACGGAGAAAGCGCTGGCCGAGAAGCTGTCCAAGCTCACGGCCTCCCAGCAAAGCATCGAGACGCTGTCCCACTGGTGCATCTTCCACAACAAGAAATTCAAGCACATTGTTGCGGTGTGGGAGCGCGAGTACGTGGCGGCCGCGCCCGACCGCAAAATCGCGTTCATCTACCTCATCAACGACATCCTCCAGAACAGCCGGAAGCATGGCCACAAAGGCTTCCAGGACGAGGTCTGGACCATCCTTCCCCGCGTGTTCAAGCACGTGCTCAAGCAGGCGCCGCAAACTCTGAACGAGCTCAAACGGCTACTCGACATCTGGGAGCAGCGGCAGGTGTTCCCAGGCCACAGCATCAACGAGCTGCGCGCGCGCGTGACCGGCGCCGCCGCGGGCAAGCGCCCGGGCCCGGACGGCGCGCCTGGCGCGGCGCTCAAGGGCGGCGGCATGCTTTCCAAGCAGGCCAACGTGCTCCAAAAGGAGATGGTACAGCTAGAGGAGATCGGGGTGAACGCGGAGGATGCGTATCATGCGAGCTTGCAGGCTCTGGAGGCCAAGCTCATGCAGGTGAGCCAGGGATATGTTTATTTAAATATCTAAATATCTAGATACCTAAATATCAAATTTTAGCCCTATCTCTTTGTGTAGTATGTGACCGACACCATGCAGTCAAAACTCAATGCCATTTTTTACTCAATGCCATGCATGTGCGTGTGCATGTGCATGTGCGCGGCTTCATAGATAGTGCGTGTATGTATCATTCTTAATAAATGTGACTGCCCAACCAAAGGCAGGTGTGGCAGCCTCAGATTTATGTGGTAATGTCATGACATACGTCGATTCGCAAGGATAGCTGCAGCCTGGTTGGTTTGGTAATGGCATACCGCCTGCATGCCACCCAACTCTGCCAGCATGCCACCAATATGCCGCCAGCATGCCACCTACATGCCGGCCACATGCTTGCAAGAAAGAAGAATGGGTAATTTTTACTATGGAAAAAATATTCGTCAATCATTATTTGGTTTGAAAGGGCTCCGCGTGTTGTGTTTATGTATAAGCACATTGTAACGACATGGGCATTGCCTCTAATGGTTTTTACTTGTTTTCTCTATTTAGCACTATTCCATACGTATAGTTTTGGCATACAGCAGTATTGTGATGCGTCTCCTGACAATGTGCCGACGCGGGCAATGCCTCTCCTGACAATGTGCTCGCATGGGGGATGTGCTCGCATGTCAGTTTGCGGAGAACACGAGTCCTTTTGAAACGTGGATCGTTAGCATAAGCCCCCCCATACATCCACAACTGCACCCGCGATGCCAAGCCCATGAGCTGCCCAACCCCACAACCAGGCAATCACACGCAAGACAGCAATCTGCCCACCCAACCAAGCACACACTCATAAAAAAGAAAGCCATAGGTTGCGCATACTTTAAATAGTAAACATAGCAACGATTGCTTATATATGTCTCTTTGATATGCTGGTTTTCTCTTTGACATGTGGCCACCCAAGCTGGCTCCCCCCCCCCCCCCCAATCCAAACAAGCAACATAGCGTTCACCACCACCACCACCACCACCACCACCACCACCACCACCGCCGCCGCCGCCGCCGCCGCCGCCGCCGCCGCCGCCGCCGCCACCACCACCACCACCACCACCACCACCACCACCACCACCACCACCACCACCACCACCACCAAGCAATATAGCATTAACAACCCCCCCTCCCCCCACTCAGCAAAACCCCCCCCCCTCCCTCTTCTGCCGCCACTCAGCAAAAAAATCACATTCCCACCCACCTATGTCTCCAATCGAGTCTGAAAACTTTGGAACTTGACACCTTCGACGAGGGGTTGGCCCCCACGAAGCCAAGTGTGATGGTCATGGTCACTATCATGGTCACTGTAATGGGTCACCATCTAGAAGGATGGAGTGCAACCCCTCCAGACAAGGGGCTGGCCCCCACAAAGCTTAGCACCCACCGGCTGCACGCTGCCCACCTCACGCTTCTGGGTTGCCTTTCAATGTATTCATAGTAGTATATCTGGAATTTCATATCATCTAGGTTTCTAATTATCTAGGTGTCATACCATCTAGGTTTCTTATTATCTAGGTGTCATATCATCTAGGTTTCTTATTATCTAGGTTTCATATCCATGTAAGTTTTCAGCTGTTACGGCAACCCGGGCGCACATGTCCCCCAATATGAGAGAGCAACAAACGAGAATTTCACCCACCAAACTGTCTAACCAACCGAACTATCTGACCCACCAAACTATCTAACCAACTCACCCACGTCTTGTTCCCCCCTTTCACCCCAAGGAGGGCGCGGCCCCCCCCCCCCCCCCCCTCCAACCAAGCAGCAAATCAACTTCCCTCCTACTTAAGAATTCCGTTGACTCGCTCACCCATTCCCCCGCACCTCCCAAAACTCACAAGGTCACTCTGAAAACATGCACTCAGTAAGGTTCACTCTGAATATATGCACTTTGGCCATGGACATGTGGATTCCCTGCGCTCCTGTCGGCCAGGAGGGCGCCCCCCCTGTGTCGTCCCTCAATGCGGAGCAACTGCTGGAGCTGGAGGGTCACTTAGAGGACGCATCCGCGGGGCTAGCGGACTATCTTCAGATGGCGGGGATGGAGATGTCGCGCACCGAGCGACTCATATCCATGCTGCAGGTACGGCACTCTCGTCATGTACTCCAACATTTCCACGATCCCATCCCCTTGCCAAGGGGGGTGCCTTGAGAAGCCGGAGTCTAGTCATTCACTCTCGAAATTCACTGTAGTCATTCACTGTAATCATCCACTCTAATCATTCACTCTGGTCATTCACTCTAAACATCCACTCTGGTCATCCACTCTGGTCATTCACTCTCGTGATCCACTCTAGTCATCCACTCTGGTCATTCACTCTCGTGATCCACTCTCGACGCATGCCTGTGCATGCTTGCCTCACACGCATGCCTATGCATGCTTGCCTCACACGCATGCCTATGCATGCTTGCTTAACGCGCTTGCCTATGCCTGCGTGCCTAACATGCTTGCCTATGCATGCTTGCCTCACACGCATGCCTATGCATGCTTGCTTAACGCGCTTGCCTATGCCTGCGTGCCTAACATGCTTGCCTATGCATGCTTGCCTAACGCGCTTGCCTATGCCTGCGTGCCTAACGCGCTTGCCTATGCCTGCGTGCCTAACACGCTTGCCTGCTCCCTTTATGCATTTGCTCAAGCGGTGCTCCACCTGCGACGAGTGGTCGCTTCTTCTCCCTCAGTGTCCTCACTTGTTCTCTCTGCCTGCCCCCGTCTCGGTCGATGCCTGCCCCCACCCGGGATGTGCTTAGACGCCTGCAGGACACGCGTTGGTAGTTGATATGCGGCCCGGTGTGCGTACATGGTTGTACTTGGTAACTAGTACTTGCTATGCCTGCTCCCTCATGCATGGCTCCCAGGACGTGATCAACCTGCGACAAGATGCACTCAAGAAGGTGCAGCAGCAGGTGGCCGACGCCAGGCGACACGCCGCCCGCGTCGCCGCCAAACAGCTCGAGGTGTCCGAGAGGAAGGCGGCCGACGAGGGCATCGCGACAGGTGGTGGCGGCATCAAACCCAACAGTAACGATAACAGCAGCAATGTCAACAACAAGAGCAATCCCGGGGGAAACAATATCATTGCCACGGGGGGGGCGTCTGTTAGCCCCATAATGACCAGCGGAGCTGGAAGCAGCGGACGAGTTGGTGGCGGTGGTAGCATCGGCGGCATCGGCGCCGGGGGTCCCTCAAACGCAGTGTCTCGAGGAGATGGTGACAGCTGGCAGCCGGCGGGCAGGGAGGATCCGTCCGGGTCACACCCTGCGGCTTCCACCTGGGAGGCCCCAGGGGGTGGCGCTGGGGGTTATGGGCGGGGGAGCAGCGGGCCGGTTGGGGGTGGAGTGGCGGGTGCTAGGGCGGATCGGGCACTGTCCGATCCTCGGCTGGCAATGCGCGCGGGCTTTGAGGGTGGGGGTGGCGCGAATGGGGGCGTGGATGAGCCCCCTGGTTTCGCGAGTGCTTCCTTTGGTGCGTCGGCGTGGCATACGCAGGGGATAGGGGGAGCGACCGGGGGGGGTGGGGGCTACCAGGGTAGCGTCCCTGGGTTGGCGCCGCAAGGGGGCTACGGGGGTGGCAGGGGTGGCGGCGGGTCTTATGGCGGCGTTCCGGCCCCGCCCCCGCCCCCGCCGGCGCATGATGGGGACTTTGCTGTGGGTGATGAATTTGATGATGACGTGGGCATGGACGATGAGTATGTGGTCTGAGGCTCAGACAACACTCTGAGGGGCAACAAATGAGAATTTACCAAGTTTCCACCCCCAAGCTTTTACCAAGCTTCTACACAGTGGCATGGGCTCTGTTAGATAACTTGTTCATAAACTTATTCGATTTCAGTCTGGAGATCATGGAGCAGGGAATTCTCGCGAAATGGGAATCTGTGTCTTTATAGGGTTTCACAATTTGCAGAAGACCCGGCATCCATCTTCTGAGTTTTGTAGTATCAATTATCCATGGTGCCACGGTGTTTTGCTGCAAGCCGATATGAGATGTCTTGCACAGAATGCATACGCACATGAGGAATGTTACTTCTAGGCATTGAACTTTTTTCTGATGCACAAGCATGTGCCCGCCAAAGAAAAACTAGAGATTTTAACTGCACTATCGATCGCTCTACTCATCCCTGGATCTTGCTGACATATGGCCCTTCTACTCATCCCTGGATCTTGCTGACATAGTCGCCCTGGGCCCAAGCTGGGATGACGTGTCCCTTTTCCACCCGAGGGACTTTTTCTCCCTTCCATAATAATTTGAGGATGCTACGTACGTACAAGCTTGCATCTTTCAATTAACCAGCGTAAGATAGCGCAAGTCACAATATTCATGAGTAAATAAGAAACGTACATTCATGTCATGCATAGAACATGCACACGTGACTTATGCTCACATGACGCAGTCACGTGCCTATTAATTAATTAATTAATTAATTAATTAATAGAACATGCATGCAACAGGCATATTGATTGATTAATGAAGCATGCTCACGTGCTCGATTACAATAGGTGGGACAACTATTCCTGGACAAGCGCATGAGCACAGCGTATTCCGGTATTATATTAACATTGATTTTGCAAATCACATGCATTGAGTGCACACTCCGGCAAAGGCTGAGCATGCATGTATACGTTTCCTTGCATTCGAAGCCAGGAGAGCATGCTGTCTCTGTTGGGAGGTTCCAAATTGCACAAGCGAGGTGCTCTTGAGCTAGCATATCTACTTGGCCGGGGTTCATGGGTCAACAGCCTGGGTATGCACTGAAACTTCTTGGTAACTGCCAAAATTCGTTTCCCGCACCGTCAGGACGCCTTGATGACCTACGTTTTGCCAACTGGCTCTATACAGCACTGCTGCCTCGAAGTTCTGTTATAGTCCGCAAGCGCTTGTGTGGATCTATACTACCTGCACGCTCGCATCCCCCTGGCCAGCGCGCTCAGGCCACCGCTGACTAGTGACAGCACGCATACGCATGAGATTCCGCTCGCAACCTCGTAAACACGTGGCACTATCGGTTTTGCAGAAACGTCACTTGCTTGCAAAGCCCGCTGCAGCATTGGAGGGTCAGGGCAAACAAATCGCCTACAAGCGCCGCGGAAGCGGGTTTTTGCCGCGATGACCATGGCCTCGACAACCATGCTCGGCTGCCCACCATCGGCCCGGCACTTGCCATATATGTGGCACCTCACAGGCAAGGTGCCGGCAGCTGGACCCCGGCTGCCCCACGATGTCCGCCCCGCTTCATCAGCCTCCGCCGGTGCCCGGGCGTCATCAGAGCCCGGCAGGGGCTATGCGACAGCAGGAATCATACCCTGGGCTGTACGCCCACCTCCAGGAGCAGGACCACTCCGCCATCCAGCAGGTGACGAAGGAGCAAAAGGATCTCCGCATCCACAAACACTTCGATCAGCTCGAGGACCAGCACGACAAGTATGCCTGGATACGCCTGCGTCACGCACAATGGCCAGCAGGTGGCGCACAGCGCCAGCACTAAGGAAGCTCTCCGGCTCGCCGAAGCAGCACTGAGCTTGACTTGTAGCAAGCCGTCGCATTCTCGGCTGCTGGGCGCTCTCCCCCTCCCCGCCCCCCCCCGCTAGGCCTACTCGGGTTGCCGCCCGCCCGGCACCCGCGGCGGGCGTGCCCACGCCGCCGCCCACGCCGACCGCCGCCATGAGCAGGGCTACACGTGTGATGCACCAACCCCTGACTAGGACTCCGGCCGACCCCGTTGAGCTGCCCCCCTTCATCGTCAGGCCGAGCGGAGGACTTGCCTAGACGAGGCATCCACCACGTGTCGCAACAGATTTCGTTCTCTCCCGATCACAACGATGAGACGACTGTCACACATCACACTTCGGTGCCGTAAGGACGTGCATGCAGTAAAGGGCGGCTCGAGCTGAAGATTGACATGCTAACAATCCCTCTTCTTGCTGCGCTCTCATTTATGGAGACAGGAGCTGACTAGGTACAAGTCTCTACCTGCGCTCTCGATTATTGAGACAGGCATTGGCCATAACCTTGTACAAATAAGATACACTAGCTACGAAAGATGCCCGTTTTCCTCGGGCACTAATGTGGGAGCGCATCGGTTATTTGTCATTCCACCAGGATGGGGACTTGAGGCCACCGGTCCCCTTCTTCAGCACCAAGCGGCATCTCTTCAGCGTCACCCCTCCATTGGCGCCCTCTCTCCTCTCGCCGCGCTCCTCCACCTGCGCCAAGGCACCACAAGGCACGGTGTATTGAACAAGGTGTGGACTACCAATCAAGGCACTGAGTATTGATTAAGGCACGAGTATTAATTTTGGCACGGAGTACAGGTGCTTGATAAATTTAATAAATTAACTTGCACGTAGACTGCATCACGTGAGTCTAAGTCCTCAGTGGGATGGAAGTGGACTGGGATGACAGGTGCTTGATAGCAGATGTCGATCAACTGCTGGCCACGTGACATGCGCCTCGACAACCAATATTCAAGAATATCAATAATTTTGCAATCTGGTATAGGAGGCTGAAGTGCCTACACTTCACTTAAGAAATAGTTGTCTCACTTAAGTCAACAGCTATTAGTAAACCAATCTGGTATAGGAGACTGAAGTACCTACACTTCGCTTAAGGAATAGTTGTCTCACTAAGTCAACAACTAATAGTAAACCAATCTGGTAAAAGAGGCTGAAGTACCTACACTTCACTCAAGGAAGAGTTGTCACACTTAACACAGAGGCTGAGCTCCACCTGTGCCACGCGGTATCACAGATACGGCATCACAGAAAAGTAGAAACAAAATTTAATCTCGTGACTGCGTCATGAGCTACCAGTTCATAAGGCACCTTTGACCCCTACCATGCATCTCAGAACAACAGCAAAAAAAATTAAATGTACACATGCCTCGCCAAATGAAAGAAAGAGCCTTGTACGAAATGCTTGCTCACACACAGGCTCCAGCAAGTGCGTTTGCACGGCACACACAGAGCAATCAGTGCCCGTGAAATGTTGGTGCATGGGTGAGCTGGCTAGCACCAGCCAGTACACTGACTTGGTGCGGACCAGCCAAGTTGGCTCTTAGCAATTGCCGGCAGGTTTCACGAAATTTCGCTGATTGCAACCAGATACTCCTTCCCTTGCTGCAGGCCCTCATCGCAACATACCCGTAATAATTATTTTGTTTGCTTTCATGGGAACGCTCTGGCTTCACACATCAACCCCTGACCAAAGAGGCTGGATCCAAAAAACGTCATGCCTCATTGTTGTAAGTTCTTCCCAGCTGCAGTCATTGTACCTCCCACAGTAGCCCCTTCTGTCGATTTCTGTATGTTTCGTGGGAATGTTCTGCTGTTCCTCTGAAGTACGTACCAGGTGCCGGCACGCCTCCTTGGCCCACATCTTGGCGGCTCGGATCGCTTCTTGCCCCTTGTAGGGCTTGTGGCTGACCAGTGCGCGGCCGAGCTCAAAAGCGGCATCAGCCGCTAGGGCGCTCTCCTGCCGGCTGCCGGCGTAGAGCGTGGAAGTGAGCTCGTACGACTGGCACGCGGCACACACAGTGCGGCCGATGACCAGCGCATGATACATCCGTGTAGGGTACAGGGTATAGGGCACGGAATAGGGCACACAGTGGCACACATTGCGCATGCGTTGGGGCACTGCACACGTTGCAATGAGTGGCTAGCCCGCGCAATGTATCAATGAAGCAACGTCTCGTATACGAAACAACGTCTCGTATATGGCAGAGCACGCATGTGTTCCGAGGGCATGAACGGTAGCATGTGGCCGGCTGTATGCCAGAGACATCACCCAGCATAGCACTGGCACAGATACTAATACTTTTTATACCGCGGATTAACACAATGGCATTACATTTAGACCATGTATAACCTCCACGATGTACATATAACAAAGCCAACCATGCACAAATAATTAAGTCCACGATGGTCACACAATCCCATAGCATAATCCCACGATGACAAACGCACAACAATACACACCAAAATCCACACACAACCCTACAACGTACCTCCACGATCTCAAATAAAACCTACCGGTTCGTGATGTAAAGATATCACAGAACATACCCCCACGATGAGTCCATGATAACGAACCCTCAGCTCTTGGCCGCGAGGCAGTTGCAAACCACCCCTATACCCATGTTCGTATGCCCGTGTCTATTAGTCTATTAACATACCTCCACGATGGCAAACCCTCGGCTCCGGGCGGCAGCCTCCACGTCCGCCAGCGTGATGGGCCGCGGAAGCGCCGCGTACCCTCCCGTTTCCGTGAAATCCCCAGGCCTGGCCGGAAGCGATGACAATGAGGGCGATGGCACCGGGCTCCCGTTGCGCCCTGCAGATGACGAGGACGACGATGAAGATGATGAGCTGGAAGCCCCCACTGCAGCCACGGTGGCAGACGCTAGTTTACCCCCGGTGGCGGCGACGGCCTCACGTGCACCGGTGTCCAGCCACTCGGCGTTGCCCTGGCAGGGTATCTCGATCGCGCAGAGCCCACCCAGCTTGAGATATCCCCATGCCCGGTCCATGAAGTTGTCGAGGTTGTCGGACCACGCGGGGGGGAACAGCCAGCCGTCGCTGCTTGGGGTTGGTGGGGGAGAGGGAAGGGGGAGTAAACATGGAGGTTTCAATGCGCCATAAACAAAGATAACTAGATGGGGCGGGCACAGGAGTGGGGGGGACGTATGAGAAGGTTCCGATACACCAAAAACGTGGCTACTTGATGGGGGTGGGCGCAGGAGTGGGGAAGGGAAAGAGAACAATCTTGGAGTGTTGAAATCGTTGATATGTCAAAGGGGCGATGTGTGGGCGATGTCAATCGGGTAGTATGTCAATGGGGCGATACGTCAAGGAGGCGTTTGGAAGGAAAGATGAAGGGCACGTGAGCAGCTTCCGGGTTCTCCGAAAATATTGGCATCCATGAGACAACCAGCGCAGGCTTGACATCACTATAGGCCAGAAATCTGGAGAATCCGGACTTTTGACATGATTTCCATGGGGGGTGGCGGCAGGTCAGACAACGATTCCGATATGTCGAAAGCAAGCGGGTGTAGAGACAGCATTAATGCATCATGCGCACGGCCAGGGTGGAATTTTCAGGGTGAAAATCGTCTCAATCAACTCTGGTGTACACCGTTAGGTTGATAGGGCTCGTTATTAAAGAGGAAAGTTCAAACTGTCTGGGAGGTGATGACATCGTCCTTTGTGAGATAGGTAGAGGGTGATGGCACATAATCGAACACTCACATGACGCAGTCGTGTGCTTTCATTAATTGATTATGGCATCATAGCAGTGGCTGGTAGTGATGCGGCTCATGTGGCTGACCCGTAGCATGCCAGCTGGCGATTGTACCCACCTGAAGGCCAGCACGCAATCAAAATTGTTGCTGCTGATGGGCGGCTGCTTTGCGTGGCCATCACTCAGCCATTCCTGGTAGAGGCGGCTGGCAGTGTCCACCTGGCCATGCAAGGTGAGGACAATATAAGATGTAGGAAACATGTTGGGGGATCCTTTCATGCAGGGAAAGCTTAAACCCAAAACACTAGACGCTGCACCCTAAACGCCAGACCCTACAAACAAGGAGGTTTCACCCTGCAGCAGGCTGAAAGGAGGCCCAAGTTCTATAATTTAATTAGCAAACGGCAAAGCTTGACACAAACACACACATGAAGAGACTTCTTCAAAATTAAGTGCACCTGTGTGGTGCCCACCAAGTCTCCAGCCATAGAAGTACCATCGGCCCTATGTCCTTGCATCTCTTCCAATTTTAACATTCCTTCCATTCTGTGTACCCCTCCCGATCCTTCCATTCCTTCCAGTGCTTCAATTCCTTCCATTCCTTCCATTCGTTGTATTTGGTGTATTCAGTATATTGGTTAAAATCCTTTCATTCCTCCCAGTGCTTCCGTTCGTCATATTTCTTATATTCCTTCCAGTCCTTTCATTCGTCTTATTCTCGTCAATTCAATAGCCAGTGCTCGTCAGAGCCTGATGCGTGCAGAATACATCGCAGTACCTGCGCAGTCCCCGTCAACCCACGCGAGCGAGACAGTGCCACGAGCCGGGGGTCTGAATCCGCCCCCAGCACGTCCAGCCCCAGCGACGCAAACAGCTTTGTGACGCGGCCGTCCCCACACCCAAAGTGGAGCACTCGGTCGCCGGGGTATGTGCTGGCGAGCTCCGCACCGAACGCGCCGGCCAGCTTGGGGTAGGTGCACTGGGCCGCCTGTGGGATGGGGGGCTCGGGGGGAAAAGATACAGTTGCACATGGGAACACAGCCAACAAATCAAGAGCAGCCGTACAACACAAAAGCAATCATAGTAGTAGTTTTAGGATACCCTAGCCAGCAAATGCACGCTTGGGGTAGGGGCACTGGGCCGCCTGGGGATTTCGGAAGACACGGAGAAGGCACTGGTGCATACTGCATGGTGTCAAAACAAAGGTGTACGGATACCCTTAAACAAAGAGAACACCCATTACCCAAGTACTGCCCCCCCCTGGGGATGGGCGGAAAAAGATATTCTGTTTCATGGGAATGCAGGGGACAAATAAAGAACTTGACACCAAGTCTAGTTTACAGTTTGCTAAGTCTAGAAAAAGCAAACACCAGCTCCTGCGCTCAGCTGCTTGGGGATGTGGGGAAACAAGTCCATATTACAGATCACTAATACATCGAAGAAAGCCAATAAATGAAATCACGATACCCTAAACGACCAAATGCCCAGAAGTCCGACTTGTCTCGGGGTTGCCACTTGCCCTCTGCCTTTAAGAGGTTGCGCAACAAGAGCCGGTCAATGAAGGCGGCCAGGTATCGTGGTCATTGAGCAAGGGAGGGGACAAACTTCCCCTCGTTGATGCTCCATGGCTCCCGACGGCACTGCATTCATACCTTTAGGAACTTGCGCACAAACAGGTCGTCGATGAACGCCATCTCCAGCGGCATCAGCAAGTCCTCCACCTCGTCCAGCCCTTCCCCTAGGTCCTCCTCCGCTGAGAAGTTAGAGCCACAAGGAATAGCACCAAAACAAATAAGCCACAAAAATGCAGGCTAAACGATACAAAAGTGCAAAAAAATTTAGCCACCAAAGCGCAGGCTCAACGGTGACACGTCAGCAAGTCTTCTACATACTTGTCCAGCCCCTCCTCCACGTCCTCTTTTCCGTTGTAAAGCCAATATTTGCATACATGAAGTATGCATGTAACCAAGGGGTGGCCAAGGGAATATAAAGCGACAGTAGCGACCGAAAGGTAACGCGGTTTAAAGTAATGTGATGTAGTGTAATGCGGTGCCACGTAAACTTCCATGACCTCACCCAGTACTACTGTCGTGCATGCTGCCACAGGGTGGCCGAGGAGATGACAACAGATAAGAGCAACGCGTTCAGACTGCCAGCACATAAAGACCCAGCCCTATTGTTTGCTAGAAAACACACTCTGAGAGGTATGGTGTGCCACCGCACCGGGCACGCTTGCCGGCACACAAAAGACCTCCTGCTAGTGCGATGCTCGCCAACACAAAAGTGGCACTGCTCACCGGGCGCACTAGACACTCGCCAGACGCCAAGCGAGCCAGACGCTCACCGGGCGCACTGGCTGGTGCGTGAAAGGTGGTGAATCCCCGCCCATCTTCCTGCAGGTATATATCCCCCCAAACTAGTAGCAACTGTCACTATACCCACCCAAACTAGTACCAATAGTCAGTGTACCCACCCAAACTAGTAGCAATAGTCACTATACCCACCTGCCACACTAGCCAGCACGCGGAAGGTTGAGGTATCCCCCGCTCATCCGCCCGCAGCAGCGCCGCGAGCTCACATAGTAGAGAGATAGTCACTGTACTGGACCGCAACACGCTATATTTACCCGCCAAACACTTGACGCTTACCCGCAACGCCCGATGGCGCGCGGAAGGTAGTGACTCCCCGCTCATCCGCCCGCAGCAGCGCCGCGAGCTCCCGCAAGTCTTTGACCGCAAACGTCTCCTGCGACTGCTGAAGCACGCCATAGGTTGGGGGGGTGGGCTCGTTGCCGCCGCTCAGCACGAGGCAGGTGCGCGTGCCTGTGGTCGTAAATTGAAAGCAACAGCAAGGGATCCATCGGTGCACCTCAGGCGTGCTTTCAAGGGTATATTTCAATGCCACGTAGCACGAGGCACACGCCCGTGCCTGTGGTAGTCAGAGGTCAAAAGCCCAGCACGGCTGGATCTTTGGTGCAAGCAGCGCAAAAAACAAATGCTCAGGACGGCGCATGTGCGGGTGCCTGGAGTTGGGAATGAAAGCGAGAGGACCTAGTCGGCTGAGATGTTTAGGCTGACACACGGATTTCCGGCCTGCGCGCCGCGTATTGCCTACTGCGGCTGAGCGGGATACCTCAGTACCGTACGGTATTCCTCCCAGACGCCGCCGACGTCTGGCAATCTGTCCGTGGGTCGTCATATGGCCCAGATGGACATTACTCGCTATATCGTATCGCTGGCGTTTGGGAGGAAACTTCAAGTGAGGGCCGTGGCCTCCCCCGCGGCACATCCCCATCCTCTTCCGAGGAATCGCTTCGCTGACGCCCCCCGCCACCTGCGACGGGGGGGTCACGTGCCCGGGGTTCCTGCACCCCGGGTGCCATGGCGGACGAGCCGCCGATGGCACGCGAGCGGCCTCCCGCCGCCCCCGTGGCTGCGGTCCCGTGCTGCGGGGACCGTCGCCGCGGGGTATCGGCTACCACATGGCGCCAGGGTACGCTTGGCGTAACCCTTGCCGTGGCGGAGGGCGAGCCCTCCGGCGAGAGGCGCGGGGAGGTGCGCCTGGGCGGCACACGCCCTGCATTGCCACGATTGTTCTTAACGTTGTTGTTCGAAGCCATTCGTTTCAGTCCAAGTTGTGAAATGGACAATGTGGGAGTGAGCAACTCAATGAGGAACGAGGATTGTATTATGTAATAATACACGACGTAGTGAGCTCAGAATGGGAACTGCAAATGAAGCTGCTCGGTGTGGTGGCACTCCCCAGTGCTACGCCTATATGCCTATGGCAACGCCGACTAGCAGCGACTACCAGTGGACAACTGTACACTGCAATGCCACGCGACCACGTCACCTGCATCAACTACACTCGGCCCGTCAGAACCGGATAACCTGGCTCTGACGGGTCAAGCTAGAGACTAGGCACAGTCTGGCACTAACTGCACAACAGTCCACATGACACCTCAGTACCGTACGGACTGCCGTACAGTACAGAGGTGTCCCGCTCAGCCTCGGTAGGCAATACGCGGCGCGCAGGCCGGAAATCCGTGTGTCAGCCTAAACATCTCAGCTAACTAGACCCTTAGTTAGGTGGATCCAGGTCTGCCCCAATGGGGGGGGGGCTCGCATGGTCACGAGGGGCCGAAATCCTTGAGACAAGGCACTGTAGTGGCTATTCTTCACGCATGTGTGTCAAGGGCGGCAACATGTCAGGCGTTTATGGACCATCGGATGAGGGGGTGCCAAGTCCACGAAAGTGAAACCAGCTCCAACCACAACAGACTTCCAAGACGGTGCCCCATGGAATCAAACCAAGTCATCCTAGAAGTAGTATGACGTTATCTGCTTTCTATCTCTTGTACTTAGTGGTATATTGCAGTGGAGATAGAGATATACGTAGAAGTAGATTGTGAAGCCCCCCATGTGTACAAGGTGTTATCTTTAGTGCTTATGAGATCCTTGACACCGCGGTGGAGATAAAAATAGAATATGACACAACCCACATGTGCAAGGTACTATTTACCTAAATTTGATGCCACTGGCCAGAGCACCTGCAGCATTACCCACCTCAGTATTCTTATGTGAAAATCGACCGTTTAGTTATCATTAACACTGGACAACGCACCTGCCGCGTTGCCAACCTCCACATCCTCCCGGCTGTCCCCGACCTGGCAGGGCGCGGCGTCACCCATCAACCATCATCCACACAATCGCACACATGGATCCACATTGCTCGACATAAACGGACGCATCTGATGAGTACACAAACGTAATGAGTTATCTCTTCGCTATCGCTTAGAATGTATTAAAAGCCATATGCCCCTTCTCTGGGATATGTGCTACATATACTCCCAACGGAGTTATGTTCCTAATTAACTAATGAGTTATCATTCACAACAGCGACCAGTGCGGCATGCGGGCAAGACTATAACCCTCACCGAGGGCTTATTGCTCCGCGTCTCTCCAAAGGAAGCGCGCACAATAAGTTAACAAATAAACTTACTAATTCATCGATTAATTCACAAAGCGGGCAAAGGTGTGATGACCCAGGCCACGTAGTGCCATCGGATACAAGAAGCTCTTCTACCTCCAGGTCGTTCTAACGGCAGCCCACACGGTTCGAGCGAGCGATCCCATGATCCTCAAGGAGAAAAGCCCACAAGCGCATCCAGCGAAGTTGCCCATGAGGGCGAGACTAGACTACAATGCTCTCATAAGCCACGAGTGAATGTAGTGCCATGAGACCTAAATGATGACACCTATACGATGTATGTAGTACCATGGATTACACCCAGCTGCAAGCAGTGTCAACGTGGGCGACAACCAGCCTTCCCTCGAGCCTCCCCATAAAAGACAGACAATAATGTAAACGCTCTGACATGATGGTCTGGCTTTTATCTAGCCCACGAGATCCAGATGATCATGTCTCCATAATAACCGAGGACGATGTCCCAGGAAAGCCAAACCCAAGTTTCAACCAAACTACTGCGCGCGCACAGGCATTTATGTTCTGTATGTGCACAAATATGCTCAGTATATGTCACATGGTGTTATGATGGTGCCATACGTGTTCTCAATATGCACAAACATGTCCTGTACATGGCACAGGGTGTTACAATTATGCCACATACGTTATGTAGACACTACATCGGTACATACTACATATGTGCCACATACGTTCTGTAGACGATGACATCAGCTAGTGGCTAACTACTCCCCTTCTTACCATGAGCATGGTGGCGGGGTCCAGCTGCCACAGTGCCGCCACATGCTCCAGCAACCGCTTGTCGGGCTTGACGAAGGGGAACTCGCGCGTGAGCACGGGGTCGAACATGGACGCGTAGACGGGGCCGATCAACTGGAAAAAGGCATTGACGGCACGCCTGTGTTGTGGGTGACGCACAGTTTATGATAGGAACACAAATGCGAGAAGGGGAAAGGGTCAAACATCGACGAGTAGCCGGGGCCGATCAATTGGAGAAAGGCGTTGACGGCGCGCCTGAAGTGAGTGGGAGACTCCCTCCCTCCCTCCCTCCCTCCCTCCCTCCCTCCCTCCCTCCCTCCCTCCCTCCCTCCCTCCCTCCCTCCCTCCCTCCCTCCCTCCCTCCCTCCCTCCCTCCCTCCCTCCCTCCCTCCCTCCCTCCCTCCCTCCCTCCTCCCTCCCTCCCTCCCTCCCTCCCTCCCTCCCTCCCTCCCTCCCTCCCTCCCTCCCTCCCTCCCTCCCTCCCTCCCTCCCTCCCTCCCTCCCTCCCACCCTCCCTCCCTCCCTCCCTCCCTCCCTCCCTCCCTCCCTCCCTCCCTCCCTCCCTCCCTCCCTCCCTCCCTCCCTCTCTCTCTCCCTCTCTCTCTCTCTCTCTCTCTCTCTCTCTCTCTCTCTCTCTCTCTCTCTCTCTCTCTCTCTCTCTCTCTCTCTCTCTCTCTCTCTTACACACACAAAGTACACTCACGTCGTGCTCCTTGTCACGTGGCCAACGCCAGCACTCATCAGAGACCACACGCCGCTGTGCTACTGACGTCGTGTTCCTCGTCACGTGGCCAACGCCAGCACTCATCGGAGACCACACGCCGCTGTGCTACTCACGTCGTGTTCCTCGTCACGAGCGCGATGCGGATCTTGTTGGCGTGTAGAAGGCTCAGCAGCTCAAACAGGCCTGGCATCGTCTTGAGGGACCTGGGGAATGGACGGGGACGGGGACGGGGACGGGGGATGGCGGATGGCAAGATACAGAAACACCACCGGCTTTAAACTAAGCTATAGGGCTTGGAGACAAAACAACAATGTCAACGGCTCACACGGGCCCAGATTGAGGGAAATGGGCAGGGCGAAGCCATGATAAATATCGTGCGGAAACCTTTTGCCGCTTGGCAAAAAGGTTCGACCACTGCGCGCATAAACTTAGGTTACCAGCGATTGGTTATCGCTGGGCAAATATTGATGCGAAGCCCTTGTGCCGAGCGGCAAAAGGAACTTCCGCACAATATTCATCATAACTGGCAAGCAGGGCAGACAGCGAATGAGAAGCAGGTTAAAGACACAATGGCAGTCTATGAAAATTATGAGGAACATCTCATCAGAGTAAACTCGACTGAGCAACACCGCCTCCCTTTCCTCCACCTCACCAAGTGCATCAATTCTAAGCAACAATGGATGACTCACTTGGGTGCCTCCGCGTCCACCTCTTCTGTCACCCCCCCCATATTATATTATGTAAATATTGATTTAACAATCAGAATTAACTTAGTTGGACGCCTCCGCCACCATGTCCTCCAACCAATCATGGTGACTATCTCTATTAGAAAAAGACATGAACCCACTTGGACGCCTCCGCCACCACTTGGACGCCTCCGCCACCATGTCCTCCAAACCATCATGCTGACTATCTCTATTAGAAAAAGACATGAACCCACTTGGACGCCTCCGCCACCATGTCCTCCAACCCATCATGCTGACTATCTCTATTAGAAAAAGACATGAACCCACTTGGACGCCTCCGCCACCATGTCCTCCAACCAATCATGCTGACTATCTCTATTAGAAAAAGACATGAACCCACTTGGACGCCTCCGCCACCATGTCCTCCAACCAATCATGCTGACTATCTCTATTAGAAAAAGACATGAACCCACTTGGACGCCTCCGCCTCCATCTCCTCGATGATGGCCAGCGCGTTCTTGATGCGGTCGGGCTCCCAGGACCCCATCACGCTGAACAGATCGCCCGTGGGGATGCCCGTGCGCTGCCGCATGACCGCAAAGTCGATGTTGCCCACAGTCATGGTGCCATCCTGCGTGTGGGCACAAAATGGTGGGTTAGTTATTCATCATCGGGATGTCAGTATTAGGAGTAGATTGTTTGGGATGAGATCGGCTTGTGATGAGGCCTCGGTTTGGGAATTGCAAACCGTCATCGTGCCGTCCTGCGTATGGGGATTAAATGGTAGGTTATGCGTCGCTGGGATGGAAGTATAAGGAGTTGATTATTTGGGATGAGTTGTTATTATTACGAGGCCTCGGCGGGGGCATTGCCGCCCTGCATGGGGATGAAGGTGACAATTCCTACCTTCATCCCCATCCTGAAGATGGGGATCTCCATCCCCAATAGATAATGGCAGATAGGGTGGTATCAGTCGAGAAAGAGTTGTCACTGAGAACGGGTTGGGACAGCGGGGATGTTGCTGGCTATCATGGTGCCGTCCTGAATGAGGGACAAGGCTGGTGTCATTGGGATGAATTTAAGAGGAGATTATTAACCAGCTGAGATATATGTAGAAGAAGGTGGAAGTTGGAAGGTGATCCCTGTCATCATGGTGTCCTGCGGACAAGGAGAATATTCATAGGATAATAATATCTAGAATATGGGGACAATGGGATGCTGTCGTCGTGCCGTCCTGGGGGTGGTTCAAGGAAATGGGGAAATGGGGAAAATACGGAATAGCGATTTGGGCGAACAGGCAACGAGTGTTTCCATCCCTGAGGGAAATGCTGCATCTCCACAATGCATGCAACGAATGGGTCATGCTTGTCCTGAATCAAGCCGGGTACAGGAGAAATTCGGTGTGGACTGGGTTTCACAGGGAAAATTGCTAAATGTGATTTTTGAATCCCGCTCTTCTGTACAAGCTTTTATTCAGCGATCACATCTCCAAGCCAGCATTTTGATGTCGCAGAATGGAATTCACATGGAGGTCAAGCACAGGAGGACGGCCTCGAGAAGGAAAGGGGGACGGGGGAACCCATATTCCATAGCATAAAAGCAAAAGATTCGGACCAGTTTACATATCTTGGTTCCATATATTCAATTATTGGCTTGCAAATTGACTCCTGCCCTACTGGCTTGCAACTTCCTACCTTCTGGTCCTGCCCTACAAGTGCCAGGTTTTATTAGAACGACCAGTAGCAGCAGCAACATGACCAGCTCAAGCAAGAGAGCTTACCATGTCGAAAACGACGCCTTTGAGAGTGCTATCGCGAAAAACATCCGTGTCAGCACCTAACGACGCTGTAACTGTACGCTCGCGAGAGCAGCCTCGACTACGGTTGCTGGAAGCCCGCAAGGAATGCCTTGAGTTGCATGTTAGAAGTCGGCTGCCCTTGTTGTGCCACAGCTGCCCTTGGCGCTCGGCTGCGGAGGGCAGAGAGCCAGCCCGTGGAGTGCATAGGCTAGTAACGTGAACCCAAATTTTAGGTGCAACGCTCCCGATTTCTCTTGGCCCCTGCACACATTGTCGGAATCTGCTTGCCCGTGCAAACGAGGTTGTAATTGGTCTGGTAGGAGAATTGGCGGGCCGTGTGTGCGCAAACAGCGTCGCTGCCGGAGACATTTGATACAGACTTACTGACTGCGCATTCATGTCAGGAGAAACAGGGCTCCTACAGACTTAGATACTTTGCATGTTTTTTATATAGGTTGCATGCCCGTCCTGACCTCCATAGCCACAGGCCACAGGCTTGCCAGCAAATTGTCAATCTCATTCGGATAGGAGATACGGATGCGGGTAATAAGATGGATTTGTCAGCAATAAAATAATACCCCTGTGTGACACAGTCCCGAGTCCTCACACCCGAGCGGCCCGAGCGCCTGAGCCCACCAATAACCAACCAGGAGTCCAGGACCAACCTGTAGTTTAGGTAGTAAGTAAGCTAACACGTCTTAAATGGACTACGGGGTTCCCAGTTCCACTGTTCCTAGCATATACTGTAGAAGGGGTCACGACAACAACGCGACGGGAATTGCCACAAGCACGCGGCGCGGCGATTCCACGTCCTGCAAAAGTGCTAAGGCTTCGCGTACTGAATCCCAGACTTGAGGCCAGTCATGGATGTGACTGCTAAGTAGACCTCGGCCAGGATATTTGTATATTTACGAATAGGCACTCGCCACGAGATCCGCAGTATCGCGGACATAGCTGACTTCCGGGAATTATAAAGGTCGACGTTGGTCAAATTTGAGGGCCTTTCTCGGAACTGGAAGGCACGATTTCCAGCAATGGCCAGCTCCGTGCATTTCCAATCTGTCGGGATGTTGGGCTTGACGGCGTCGATGCCATCGTACAGTCTCAAGGAATGCGAGGTTTGCAGGCCGTGCTTTCGCGCCAAGGTCCCTCGCCTGCTCCCGCGGCAGCGGCTGGTCTGCGCGGCTGCCCTGGATGAAAATGCTGCAGCTGCTATCAATGGAGCAACGACTTCAGGCAGGTTTTTAGTTAGACTTTCTTCTTTCGAGCCCAATTATGGGACGGAGAAATGGCTTGGTGTTGTTGATTTGGGCATTTTGCTTGGCCAAAACCACCTAGCCAGACATCCCGCAATTGCGCGATGCTTGCGATGACATGCCCCATAATCGATGATTTGAACCGGTGGGTTTTTACACCCAATCCCAGAACACTTAATATCGCCTGCAAAACGGGCTCTAGTCATCGCACTTTCTAGGCAATCTCGCGATGATCCTCCGCCATACATCGGTCAAACACGCCCGTTTAACTGCCTTCATCACACGCGCGAACCCTCTCTTCCAATTCTTACCCCAGGTTGCGATATGCTTAGGCCTTTTCGACAGTCTACCGTCCTTGTTAGCTGACGGTTACCCCAGCAGCGATTTCGGCGCCTTTGACACCAGAACTGTTTGGGCGCCCTTGTGTATGAAGGCCCCGTATCCTGGCGCACGTGGACTTGTCGACATTATTATTCTGGCCAACCCCCCCGAGTGAACCTTCTCTATTGCGCTGCTGGGGAAGCTTAGCATCATCTCCTTATTCATTTAGAGTTATTTTGCAACACAAAAAAGCGCGGTATTTCGGCGCCGTTTTCGGAAATACAAGTGAAGCGCGAAACAGGAACGACCCTAGCTAAAACAGGTTCATGAACTTCCTTAATTCCGCATGTCTGTGTGTATCTGTGTGTATCTACCCCCTTTATGAACACCATAACACGCATTATACGCTGCCAGTCGATCCCAGCACCAAGGGTTCATCATCATCATCATCATCATCATCATCATCATCATCATCATCATCATCATCATCATCATCATCATCATCATCATCATCATCATCATCATCATCATCATCATCATCATCCCCGCCCGATCCCTTATTATTATAACCTTATTTATGCCTGATGCTTTTACCTCATTACCATAACCTCTTTATTTCAACCCACCAGCCGATGGCAGCGCCAAGGGGTCATCATCATCCTCTCCCCCCCTGTCAGGCACCTCAAGCGGCTACCTGGGCGGCAGCGAGTACTTCAAGTCCCTGCAGCGGCAGGGGGACCGAAACGTGGATTCGGCCCTCCAGTCGCTCTTCCAGCAGCACGCGACGCCCGTGTTTGTGCCCAAGTCAACGGGCGAGGAGGCGGAGAAGCTAGTGCAGGAGGAGGTGCGTGTTGCACGGCTGGTCTGAAACGTGGTCTGTTGCTTTCGAAACGGTTCGATCGAGGTGACTAGACGTGTTGTGTTGTGCCCAAGGCAGCGGGGGAGGAGGCCGAGGTGCCTGCCGTTGAGGCGCGTGTTATATTGTAGTTAGCAACAACGTACGCTGAACGTACGCTGCCTGTTGCCAACGATACAGGGGTAGTGCGTCTGGGGCTGCCCGGTGACGGTGAGGGAGTAGGCCAAAGAGCCTGCGGAGGAGCTGGTGCACGAGGTACTAACCTGCCCTCCCCAGTGCCCTGTTCAAGGCAACAGTGACCTCGCATGCTGGCTTGCGTTTTATCCTTTTTAGTCATGTGCCGTCACGCAAAAAATTCGTACATGCAGGAGACGACGAGCGGCGCGGGCGTGCAGTTCACCCATGCCCCCTCTCACCTGCCATCCCACCCACCCCGGCTCTCTGTACGCACACTCGAACAGGAGACGACGAGCGGCGCGGGCGTGCTGCGGCTGCGTGCCATGCAGGACTGGGTCAACATGGCGACCGACATGGCGCCCACCAACACGGGTCCGGTGCAGGTGCGTGTGCCAGCAACACCGTTTGTCTGCAGGCGTGTCTACTGCGATTGATCAGTTGGTCGCCGTGGGTAAGCGTGGACAGGGTGAGCCCTGGGTATGTCCTTAAACGTGTATTGCCCTGACAACCCTGCAGCCCCCAGGGGAGGCCTTTATGTTCTCCCAAACCTGCGTCTCCAAATGAGTTCCAAGCCTATCTGTGGCCTCTGGACCACGGGGCAGCCCTACTGCATCCGCATGCCCTGGGGAAGGCCTTTATGTTCTCCCAAATCTAGCTGTCTAGGGGTCAGACTCTGGCGGCGGCGCTTTGGAATACTGCAATATCCTTATCCTTTGCATTAATTCTCCACCGCCCACCTTTCACAAATCCTCTCTGGAGGCAGCGCCACGTCTTGAGCGCAATGCTTTTGGCTTTATGGTACCAGTTTGGTCGGCATTATGGTACCAGTTTGGTCGGCATTATGGTACCAGTTTGGTTGGCATTATGGTACCAGTTTGGTTGGCATTATGGTACCAGTTTGGTTGGCTTTATGGTACCAGTTTGGTTGGCATTATGGTACCAGTTTGGTTGGCATTATGGTACCAGTTTGGTTGGCTTCATGGTACCAGTTTGGTTGGCATTATGGTACCAGTTTGGTTGGCTTTATGGTACCAGTTTGGTTGGCATTATGGTACCCGTTTGGTTGGCATTATGGTACCAGTTTGGTTGGCATTATGGTGCTTATGGTACCAGTATGGTAGTAGTTCGAGGTAATTTGTAATATCCAAACTCGCGTGACTGGGCATGAGTAAGTCAAGGACTGTGGTCCTTTTTCGTTGGCCCGTTCTGTGGAGCCAAGAGAGCAAGTTGTGGGGCTGTAGTACCTCCTGGCCGAGGTCGAGTCTACGCCGCGGGTAGAATTCAGCTTGTGCGTGAATGCAGAGCGTGGCCCAGATCAGCATTAATTGAGGTCTTATATAATATATTACTGCAGTAGTACTGTACAGTAGCAGTATTTGTGTGTGGTAGTACAGTTTTGGAGTTGTACAAGAGCCATCGTGTTTTCCGCCCCTTTCGTGTGGCCAAGAGAGAGAAAGTTTTTGGGGCTTGCCACGATCAAGCATCCGCCACAAGTGCACCAATGCAAGGTCTTATTGGACCGTGAGCGGCTCCTGCACTGTTGGTTGCGGAGAGAGTACTTGGTGGCCTGCCCCTCCCGGGCAGTGAGAGAAGCTTGGGCCAGTTTAGCCACTGTAGCTTCAGCTTAGTTTAGTTTCCGCTTAGCTGGAATCAGAGCCTGACGGGGGGCTCCCCCACCCCTTCCTGGTTCTCTCTCTCTCTCTCTCTCTCTCTCTCTCTCTCTCTCTCTCTCTCTCTCTCTCTCTCTCTCTCTCTCTCTCTCTCTCTCTCTCTCTCTCTCTCTCTCTCACACACACACACACACACTTTGTCCCAGTTGTCCTGCCCAAATCTCAGGCACGCCCCACGCTTAGAAACGTTCGTGCCGTCTTCCAGAAGAGTGCCCTCCGATAAGTGAGGTATCTTCTCTTGCACCGTTCGTTGTACCTAAGAATAACCTACCCATTAGGTTATTCTTCTGACTTGTTCGTTGTCCCCAGCAGGCATCGGATGAACGTTTGGTACCTGTGCAGTCCGCGCGCTTTATCCCTGTTGATGTGTTATGTGGCCCTTCACCCCAGGAGGTGTTGAATGCCTTCTCTACGCAAGTCTCCCAGTTCTCTATGCAAGCACCCCACAACTCTGTTTAAGCCTCCCACTTCTGTACGCAAGTCTCCCACTTTTCTATGTAGGCACCCCACAACTCTGTTTAAGCCTCCCACCTCTCTATGCAAGTCTCCCACTTCTCTATGTAAGCACCCCACAACAAGCCTCCCACTTCTGTACGCAAGTCTCCCACTTTTCTATGTAAGCACCCCACAACTCTGTTTAAGCCTCCCAGTTCTCTATGCAAGTCTCCCTGGCTTTCCATGACTCTTTACTCGCGAGGAGGTATTTCATGCCTGGTACTTGCTTATCATGCCTGGGTGCCACTCCTTTGGTCGGACCCTAACAAACGCCTAACAAATACCCCATGCCATGGAATCGTCGCTTCCCAACACCCCCAGGAGGCGTACACCAGCGCGGATGACTTCTACGCAGAGAACATGGCGTGGTATGCCGAGGTGAGGATGCACTTCTGCTCCTGCGAAGGGTTCTTGGCATGCGTGCTACGCTGAGATGAGGGCTCCCTGTTCCCAACAAGTGGTACAACCTCGCTTATAAAAGCACTGGGAAGACTTGTGTGCCTTTGTTGGGGGTTTAGCATTTGGGGTACTAGATTCGGCTCATCCGACGGAGGGGTTGCTCTCGCGAAGCATAGTACGCCGAGGCGAGGGTGCATGGAGCAAGGGGCATGGGGACCGTCCGCTGGTTCAAGGGGCAATGGGCACGGCGCGCTGGTTCGGGGGACGGTTGGTACCAACCTTGGATCGCAAGAGCATAGGGAAGCCCTAGGCTGGTTCGAGGGACGGCTGACCCCAGGACGTTTGCAGCGCGGGGAAGTGCCGAGGTAAGGACGCTCCCTCCCGCTCCCAACGCAGGAAACGGCACACCCCCCCAGCACAGCGCTCTTTCGGCAACGAATGAAGGAGTGAGTTCATAAAACACAATCCGTGTGCTGACACCGCACACGTGAAGTGTACCTAGGTCAGGATGCACTATCCGCCAAGGCAGGCACTTCGAGGAATGGGTGAATAAATGCTGTTTTCCCCACCATCGGCTACTTTCTCATGTCATCGTGGTTCGCCCACCCTCCAACTACTTGCTCACGTCATCGTGGTCTGCCCACCATCGTAACCACAGCTGAAGGAAGGTCTCATCCCACCCTTGCTTGGTCATTATTTTGTGCCGTGGTTGACCCGCAATTCTACTCGCAGTGGAAGCAGCTTACCCCTGCGCCCCTCCTCTACCTGCTCATGTCATAATGGCTCGCCCACCTTTCCAATCGCAGCTGAAGCAAGGCCTGCGCAAGAACGGGATCATTTTTGGTGGCTTGGTGACCGCGTACCTCTACTTCACGGTGTCGACCGAGGTGAGCCCTTCAACTTAGACACACGGAGGTGCTTTTCTCTTGCCACCCAGAGGTGCTATTTCTTGCCACCCACAGGTGCTATTTCTTGCCACCCAGAGGTGCTATTCTCTTGCCACCGCATCCGCTCAGCTGAGAGTACGCCACCATGCGCTCCATGGTGACCCGGCTAGCGCGCGGAGAAGGCTTCTTGTGCTGGCTGCATGATGCATGAGGCATGTGGCATTTAGGGGCCAAGTAATGGGTTAAAAACTGCATCGGGGGGTGGGAAGGGGGAAGGAGGAAGAAGGAAGGAGGAAGGAGGAAGGAGGAAGGAGGAAGGAGGAAGGAGGAAGGAGGAAGGAGGAAGGAGGAAGGAGGAAGGAGGAAGGAGGAAGGAGGAAGGAGGAAGGAGGAAGGAGGAAGGAGGAAGGGGGAAGGGGGAAGGGGAAGGGGGAAGGGGGAAGGGGGAAGGGGGAAGGGGGAAGGGGGAAGGGGGAAGGGGAAGGGGGAAGGGGAAGGGGGAAGGGGGAAGGGGAAAGGGGGAAGGGGGAAGGAGGAAGGGGGAAGGGGGAAGGAGGAAGGGGAAGGGGAAGGGGGAAGGGGAAGGGGGAAGGGGGAAGGGGGAAGGGGGAAGGGGGAAGGAGGAAGGGTGATGACTGGGTCGCGGGACTGGGACTACGATATTGGAACATTCACAGGAACAGAAATATCCATGAGGAACCTTATTTGTGTTAGTGTCCAATGGTCGCATGCACCAGCACCAGCACTTGCATGTACGCAAGTGGGACTTGGTTGCGAGGTGTCTCTATTGTTTGTTATGATATTACTAGTTGTATAATACAATACTTCTTTGCCTCCTTTAGTAGAAGTTTATTGTTTTCTTTCCCCCACCCCGTGCTCCTCTTGCCCCTCCCTCCGCCCCCTCCGTACCTGCCGTTGGCCTCCTTGTCACCTCGTGTCCCTCCTCTCGTTCCCTGTCCCTTTCCTTGCCCCTCTTGTCCCCTCGTCCCCTTGTCCCCTGCCCTTGCCCCCCATTCATACTTCTCCTCTCCTCCCATGCCCTTGCTCCCCTGGAGGATGGGAGGCTCTGCTCCCTGTCTCACTGTGCAGCAAACAGGGATGGAAAGCACTATAACCAGGTATCGTTGCCCTCCGCGACTCCGAGCGTGTGACTAATATCCCCCTGCCATCTCTCACCCCTGCCCATCTAACTGCCATTCTCATCTAACTGTCATGCCTTGTCCCTGCACTCGCCTCTTCCAGCTGGCGCTCTCGTACGCTGTGGGCATCGGGGCAGGGTGAGTCACGCAGACAACCCACAGTATGCCGTAAAGTTTTTGGTGCCATGGTAGATTTGATCACAGGACCTCTAGTTGCAACCTTGGCCAATGGCATGGCGTTCCAGAACAGAATCCAAGGAATCAGAGACAGACAGCGTCGCCATTCCCTAGGCACCACGGCCTGTTGCTCCGCTTTGCCTACCTTTCGCCCTCGGCACCACGGCCTGTTGCTCCGCTTTGCCTACCTTTCGCCCTCGGCACCACGGCCTGTTGCGCCGCTCTGCCTACCTTTCGCCCTAGGCACCACGGCCTGTTGCTCCGCTTTGCCTGCCTTTCGCCCTAGGCACCACGGCCTGTTGCTCCGCTTTGCCTACCTTTCGCGCTAGGCACCTGGTTGCGTAGGGCCCTGATGTTGTGACCTGGCTGCTGCCTCGTGACCACGCGACGCATCTTGTGCACCAAAGCCACCGATACGTTGTTGGCCAGATCAAAACTATGCTGCTTGTAGCAAATATCATGCCCTGTCTACACTATATGGCACGGTACCATGCTCTAATGTTTCATATGACTGCCATGCCTCATGCCCTGTCTATACTATACGGCACTGTGTGCCACCCTCTATTGTTTCATAGTATACTGCTACTATGCTAGATACCATGCCCTGTCTAAGCCACACTAATACTAATTGTATATATATGCTACGTCCTCCTATATAGTTGTATAATTGTCTCCTTGATATATGCTATGTCCGTCCTATATGGTAGTATGACCGGTATGCAGGCCTACCGGTCTACAGGTAGATTACCTGTCTACAGGTAGATTACCTGTATGCAGGTAATAGTGTTTGCATGAGCGTTCCGGGAGGTGTGTGGACGTGCCCAGACCCCATCTGACCCATAAATAGATCTGTTCTAGAAGTACACCTGACCCTGAAGCCAATAGTAATAATAGTAGTACTACACTAAAATATACTTTAATACTAGTATTTATAATATAGTATAATATAACATTGAAACAATACGACTAAAACATTTCCTCATTGCCAACACGTCCTCAGTGCCATCATCGCCTGCTCTTGCTCGCCTGCCTGCCTGCCCGCTCTGCACCTGCAGGCAGATATACTTGGAGATGCTGGTGCGATACATCGACTCATTAGAGGGAAAGCTGCCCGACCGGAAATCCAAGGCCAAGTAAGCAGGGCCCATCCTTCCCTCGGTTCCTGTGCTCCGACCCACCTCGGCTACCTGCCTTTGCCAACCAGCTTGACCGTCAGCGCAGTGTTCCACTAGTCTGAATTCATGGGTTGCAAAAGCGAAAATCTTGTTGCAACAGTGCCGTGGCCATGTTGGCTGTAAAACGTTTTCTGGCAAAGAGAGTGCATTACTGCTGTGAATGAGGGATAAGAGTACCGCGGTTCATCTAGGGTGGGAAAGAGAGTGCAATACTGCTGTGAATAAGGAAATTAGAGTACCTCGGTTTATCTAGGATGGGAAAGAGAGTGCAATACTGCTGTAAATAAGGAAATTAGAGTACCTCGGTTAATCTAGGATGGGAAAGAGAGTACATTACTGCTGTGAATAAGGAAATGAGAGTACCGCGGTTTATCTAGGATGGGAAAGAGAGAACCTTGCTTGGTTGATGTGGTGTGCGCTACGTTTAGTAAAGTCAGTACCGATGCCTAACGGATCATAGCCAATGCCTACAATCAGTAGTAATGCCCAACGGTTTTTTTTTTCCCCTTCTGGTTTGGCCTCAGAAGCCACCTCTTATTTTCTTTTGTTTGTGTGTGTGGTTGGTTGGTTGCTTGGTCGGCTTTTTTATCTCTGATTCTATGTCTTATTTTTGTCATCACTTTCTAATCCAACTCTGGTTGGTTGTACCTCTTTGCTTCCCTGCCTGCCAGGGCCGCGGAGGAGAACATCTTCGTCAAGGGCTTCAAGGCGGCCGCCGTCTCCCTCTCCTCCCGCCGCCTGCTCGTCCCGGTGGCCATGGTGGTCGCCTGGCGCCTGTGGAACAGCCTGCTGGGCGACGCCACGGACCTGCACCTGCCGGTAGGCGCCCGGTGCCTTCTTTCCTTTTTTCTTTACCTGGAATTGGGGGCCGGCCCTGCTGATGTTTTTTCTTAATGTTGCTGGAGTTGGGGGCCTGCTCCTGCCGGCAGGCAGCGCGCCCTGCTTTCTTCTTGCCTTGCTGCAGAATCTATAACAGGCCAAGCAGCTGGCGTTTATCTGGGATCGGGGATCCGTGTGGCAGTTGGGACGTGCACCTACCGGTAGGCACCGAGCCCTGCTTATGCGCCTGGCCCCGCTCTTGTTCTGTTGTCTTTAATTTAATTCATATTCTGTCGTCGATTAGTGAATGAATTTTCTTCTGTCGTCGATTAGCTAATGAATGTTCTGCTGTCTGGTATTGGGGGCCTACACAGCTGTGTTGGGCTGTGTTGGGATTGGGCACCTGCGGTCATGCGGTGGGCCCTGCACTAGGAGGCGGGACATCCCCTCCTTAAGTTAGCTGTGTTTCCTGGATGTCCCCCCTCGTGCGCTTATTATTTCTGCATAGCTGGTGAAGCTCCGTGCGCGGTGCCATGAACCTTGCCGTGACGCATACATTTTTTAAACTAACTTGTCCACGAACACAGGAGGGAAGGCAATTCTGATTATTTGCATGAGTGTAACGAGCTCGTCGAAGCATCCTTGCGGCTCCCCTCTTTAGTGCAGCGTGGATGTGTGTGGGAAGGCGTGGGTGGCATGGGTTGGGGTGGGGGGCGGGTGGGGTGGGGTGGGGTGGGGGGGCTGGGGGGGGGGGGGCTGGGGGGGGGGCGGTCAGAGAGAGGAACATGTCGCTTGTCTGCATCAATGGACTCTGGTAATGCTAGTATATGTCCTGGTCCTCCGCGTATGCTTATAGTGACGCAGTCTACGTGTAACTTAATTATTTAATCGATGTTTATGCACATGGTTCTATTTGTACAGTCCTTTTATAGCATTCTACGGTCTTGTCGCTCCCGGGAACCTGTTTCCTTGTGTCTTGCCATGCAGCTTGCGGGGCTGTTCTTCGGCTTCTTCTCCTTCAAGGCGCCGATCTATTACCAGACGTTGGTAGAGAACGCTGACCTGGCGGGGCGGGGGAACAAGTCAGAGGAGGAGGAGATCCTGGACAGGCTGTACAAGTAGGGATTGGACATAAGGAAAGAGGGCGCTGGTTTTCTCCTTGATAAGGAAAGAGGGCGTATTTTAAGATACCGCGCGTTTTTCTTTGGCGAATTCCAAACCCTGGCCAGGGCAGGGCCCAATGGAGACAAATGTCTGCTGTGGCATGTTGCACGAATAGCCGAGGCCTGCGCTGGTTGTCTCCTTGATAGCAGTGGCCGCATGCTAGGCTTGCTAAAGTATAATGCAACGCTTCGTGGGGGTTGACCCCCCGGGCTGGGGTCACTTTGCCAAAAACCTGGGCTGGGGTCTCTTTGCCCTTGTCTTGGTGGGAAGGAAACAAGCGGTAAGCGAAGACTTATTTTAAAGCGAATATGGGTTCTAACAGACGTTACATTTTCACCCAAAGAATTGAACTCACTTGCAACTTTGTGCCACAAGGCACATGTCCAGTCCTTGATATCTTTGTGTGCAACGCTCCCTCTACCAAGTAGCAACTCCTTGTCAGGTGGTGCAGACATGCACAACTGCTGCAGTTACTAGTTGTACATGCAGTAATTGGGAGCGTAGCGAGCTATAAAGTGAGACAACGTACTATTCCTGGACGCATGGCGTTCATCAGCCAGGTCGACACCGCCCTTGGTCTGGCAGGCCCCCAGCGGCTTGGCCAGCCAGGGCGGCATATTCTGACCTGGCCTGGCCCCAAGGGCATTCCCAAAAGGGTAGGGAAACATGTCACGAACTACATCCAGATGTTGCTGGACGACCTACTGGTCCCAGCCCAGTTTGAATTCCGCATACACTCTCTCTCCCTTCTTTGGACTGCCATGCAGAACAAGACGCGGTGGCAGAAGATTGTCAAGGTTCACACGCCCGGCCCTGTGGGCAAGCCACCTCCCCCCAAGAGGAGGAGGCGTTGTAATTGATGAGTAGGGTAGGTAGGATTTTTTCAGACTAGGTAGATTAGCGTTAGGTTAGTTAGATTACGCGGCTCTCTCCACTCCACCATCCATCAAGGAATATGTGCTACATGATCTCCCAACGGAGGCATGTTATAATTTATGGCGTTCATGTATCAAGGAGACAAGCAGAACAGGCCAGAAATCGGGGGAATCCGGACCATGGTAGCTCGAGCCTGCCCTTATATTTTCCACGTTGTCGATTCGTTCAGGATAATGAGTATGAATGGAGATGGAAATGTGTAGCCTTGTGCATTGAAATTATGGCTGGCTTACGTGTAGAGCGACTAGATGACCTAGACGGTGAATATCCGCCCATAAAAATATAGCTAGAGGTTGTCTCCAGCTACGTCTAGGCAAGTGCTGCATGTCGCCAGTTCGAACCACATACACAAACACGCGTCATAGTCATGCATGGGGCATGCCAGGCGCGTGTAACTAACAGTCCTTTGATTTCCGAGATCCACGGATAATGAGTATGTGCACTGCATGGATGGGATAACTGCATGAATAAAAGGTTGGAATGATAAAAATCATCGTTACACAAGAGGAACTTCATGTTTTTCTTTCTCTAGGCGGCAGTTTGGCTGCTTGCCGGATCTTAGAACTACCCGCGTTCTTATGCCCATTCTCCGACTCATCGTCATCATCAGCCACCGGAGCGACAGTCCTCCGATGCAAACCTTTCCTGCCGTGCGGCGCTTGCTCCCCTTCTTCCTCCTCCAGCTCCCCCCCTTCGATCACAAACGTCTGGTCCAAGTCCGCGAGCGCCTCCCCCGCCTTCTGACCGCCATCCCCTTGCCGAACGGATTCACTACTGCTGCCATCCACGGCATTGCTGCGCTTACCTCCGCCAGCATTTCCTTGGTCACCGTCACCCTTACCGCTGAGGCTTTTACTGCTGCTACTGCTCGCGGTATTGTTGCGGCCTTCGGAAGGGGGGGTCGTAGCCTTGCCCGGGGTACCCTTGCCAGGTGATTCCTTGCCAGTGGTGCTAGCGCCACCAGAAGATGCACTGTTTCCCAGTGCCCTGCTGCTGGCAGGATTGGGGCCAGGCAAATTCTTGCTGTCAGCCGTGTTGTTGCCCGGGGGGAAAGGTGTACTGGTACTGTTGTCGGCGGGTGAACTATTTCCTTGTGAACTGTTCCCAGGGAGCTTCGTGCCAAATGGCGGCAGCAAGGACCTGCGAGAGAGTGCCAGACTGCCCCGTTCGTCACGGCCGATGCACTCGACAAGCAGCTCCTCCCCCTCACGGAGGACGTCTTCAACGCGGTTCACACGTGTGTGGTCCAGCTCCGAGATGTGGATGAGGCCCTGCATATAGTAGACAGAGACAGAAAGGTAAATGTGTACAATTAAAGAGGCAGGTAGAGAGATAGTGTGTGTGTGTGTAATGTCCAGCTCCAAGCTGTGGATGGCTGGGGTGGGTAGGAAGCCCCGGGACTGCAGCATGCCAGAGTGGCGCAATATAGGGGAGGGGGAGGGGGAGGGGAGGGGGAGGGGGAGGGGGAGGGGAGGGGGAGGGGAGGGGGAGGGGGAGGGGAGGGGGAGGGGAGGGAGGGGGAGGGGGAGGGGGAGGGGGAGGGGGAGGGGGGGAGGGGGAGGGGGAGGGGAGGGGAGGGGAGGGGAGGGGAGGGGGAGGGGGAGGGGAGGGGGAGGGGGAGGGGGGGGAGGGGAGGGGAGGGGAGGGGGAGGAGGGGGGGGGAGGGGGAGGGGGAGGGGAGGGGAGGGGGAGGGGGAGGGGGAGGGGAGGGGGAGGGGAGGGGAGAGGGAGGGGGAGGGGGAGGGAGGGGAGGGGGGGGGGAGGGGGAGGGGAGGGGAGGGGAGGGGAGGGGAGGGGGAGGGGGGGGGAGGGGGAGGGGGGGGAGGGGAGAGGGGAGGGGAGGGGGAGGGGGAGGGGAGGGGGAGGGGAGGGGGAGGGGAGGGAGGGGGAGGGGGAGGGGGAGGGGAGGGGGGGGAGGGGGAGGGAGGGGGAGGGGAGGGGGGGGGGGGGGGGAGGGGGAGGGGAGGGGGAGGGGGAGGGGAGGGGGAGGGGGAGGGGAGGGGGGGGGAGGGGAGGGGAGGGGGAGGGGGAGGGGAGGGGGAGGGGGGGGGGGGAGGGGGAGGGGAGGGGAGGGGAGGGGGAGGGGGAGGTCCACTGCATGACGTCTGGGGCATGACACCCACCTGGCGGCCCGACAGGAACCCACATGCACGTAGAACACACATGCATTAAAAGGCATCACAGCACTGATACCGTTGGCAAGGCGTAGCAGCCAGCGAAAGACATGCACCGCCCACCTGTCTACCCAAAGGGGGATCTCCACACCAGTGCACAATCCCAGGTAGAGCCGTACTCGCTATGATCTTATACTTCCCAACGGCCGGCGAGAGACATGCACCGCCCACCTGTCGTCCCGAGGGGAACTCGACAAACGCGCCGTAGGGCTTGATGGCAATCACCGTGACCCGGTACACCCCCCCTGGCTCGATCCCCT
Source organism: Mesostigma viride (assembly GCA_009746045.1). Taxonomy (NCBI): domain Eukaryota; kingdom Viridiplantae; phylum Streptophyta; class Mesostigmatophyceae; order Mesostigmatales; family Mesostigmataceae; genus Mesostigma; species Mesostigma viride. The sequence goes on along the minus strand of RPFO01000080.1, from coordinate 10,627,819 downwards.
TCCCCGCAAGCTCTTCCACGCGTCGCTTGGCCTGCGCGATCGTGGCGCCGGGGCAGAAGATGTCGACGGAGCCGTCCTCGCTCAAGTGGACCTTGGCGCCTGGGGGGGGGGGGGGGGGGGAGAATGGGGGTACAGGGGGGGAGAGGGAAGCGAGGGAGAGATATGAATAGAAGGTAGGAAGCAGGGAGAATGATGGAAAGGGTCATGGCATAGGAGGAAGGAAGAAAAATGAAAAGGAGGAGGATGGGAGAATAATCGATCTTGGCGCTGGGAGGGGGGGGGGACCAGGGGACTATCATGGTAGTCGTTCATCACCATAATCATGGATATGGTTGCTTGTGCAGATTGCCACGCTCACCGGTCTCCTTCTCAAGCTGACAAATCACCGTATTCAGTCATCACAAGCTCCTATTCGAACGATACATGCCCCACGCACCGGTCTCCTTCTCAAGCTGACAAATCACCGTATTCAGTCATCACAAGCTCCTATTCGAACGATACATGCCCCACGCACCGGTCTCCTTCTCAAGCTGACAAATCACCGTATTCAGTCATCACAAGCTCCTATTCGAACGATACATGCCCCACGCACCGGTCTCCTTCTCAAGCTGACAAATCACCGTATTCAGTCATCACAAGCTCCTATTCGAATGATACATGCCCCACGCACCGGTCTCCTTCTCAAGCTGGCGGAGGTGCAGCCCCCCTGGCCCCACCAGCCGGCCGATCATCTCCTTGTTGATGACCACGCGCTCTGCAGAATGTGGGCGTGTGTGTGTATTGTATGTGTGCGTATGTGTGTATTTGTGTGTGGGCGCGTGTGGAGGGACGGGGGGGGGGGGGGGGGGGAAAGGGCAGGGTTGAGTTTTTTTCGTGAAACACACAGCAACAAACTTCAAGTTTTTGGAAAGGGAGGTACGCACATCAGACCGAGAAAAAGGAGAAAGAAAGCATTAAGCAGCATTTAATGCGGCACCTCGCTGTTTTAGTTAAAAAGACGAGAATCTATTTGTGCGCGTGCTTGGTGCAACAATTTCCATGAGGCGTATCAAACATGGGTGCCCTATACCCCACTCTGGGCACCCCATATCTCAATACAAACTGTCTGGTGGAGATACCAAGCGTGAATGCTGACTCATCGCGACTTGCTGCGCGTGGGCGCAGTGCCATGATACCATGGGTTGTCAGACCGTAAGAGTACAGTAGTGGTAGTTGCATACATTAAAGTGCAAGGCACGGCCATCACCACCCACCAAACATGCGAGCCGTGACCTTCAACTCCACGCTGTGGCCCTATATAGCAGCAAAACAAACTTGAAAAATACTAAATAATAACGTAGACTAGTAAAGCAAACACATTACCCACCAAACATGGGCGCTGAGTCCTTCAACTCCACGTTGGGGCCCGAGATGACCTGCGACATGAGCCCCAGCAGCCGCAGCCGCCCCTGCTTGGCGAGCTCCATGGCAGCAAACAGGATGTCCAGGGGCACCCCAGGGAGCTTGCAGTCGAGCTGGATGGCAGTCACGCCCTCGGTCGTGCCAGCGACCTGCAACGATGGGGGAAAAGACATCAATAGGGGGAAAAAAACACAATCAATAGGGGAAAAAGGACAGAGGCATGAGAGGTGCGTACAGAGGGCACCGGTGGCATACTTGCACTTATTTCTGGTGTGCACGGGTTGTCTCCCTGATACCGAAAGTGGCACGGAATATAGGCGCAGGTAACACCATGGGTCATATCAACGGCGGGAGAAGACAGACAGCATACAAACAGGAAGAGGGGCACGGACAAGTGCGCGAGTGGCTCTTCGGATCGATAACGCCATCGATAGAAAAGGCATCGTTTCTAGGGTAAGTATTGTATCCTGACTGACTGACGATATGCAACATGTTGTGGAAGAGTGGCGAGCCGGGTGGCGCTGTTGCCGGAAGAAGGCACATGTGACGCCATGAAGAAGAGAGGCAAGTGGGGGACCCTTTTGAAACTGGCACAAAAGATGGTCCTAGGGGGCATGACAAGTAGACAGAGAGAGGCATGGATGGCGCATAGATAGGCAACAGAAAGAGGCACAAGAGAGGCGCAACTGAAGCAGATAGATAGGAGCATACATAGGAACAAGAGCGTCGCAATTGTAGCACATAGGCAGCCTCATTTATAGGCGCAAGAGAGGCGTGATTGAAGCACACCGATAGGCACAGCAGCTAATGACGCCAGCAAGAGTTTCACCGAGGCACGTGGCCTCACCAGGCGTGAGGCACATCGACAGGCACAAGGGGGACATCGTCAGAGAGAGACAACCCTGAACCCTGAACCATAAACAAGTCAGAGGAACATGACGAGAGAGACAACCCCTCAACCCTAAAGAGATCGGCAACAAAACCTGGTCGATGTCAACCAGTCGCGACCTGAAAGTGGCATACCTACAGAGGCACCGCGGGGGAGTCTGATAATGCTATGCTGAAAGTCCGTGTCATCCAAATTAAGTCCATGTCGCCCTAATAATTCCATGTCGCCCAAATTAAGTCCATGTCGCCCCAATAATTCCATGTCACGCAATGAGTCCTTCAGCTTTACCATGCCCATAAGCACCTTCTCCATAAGTTCAACAATCGCTCCCACCGCAATACCTCGAAGTCCACGCGTCCCCCCACCCCTCCCCTCAGCTTCCATATCCCCTTAAGTGGTCCTCCAACGCAGCAACGTCCATCCGCAGCACGAGCTTGCGCTACGCCAGCCTACACCTGAGGATTCCAGGAGCAGCCTGCCACTCTCTACCTTATGACGTGCTCTTCGTGGGCACCCCACCCGTTCCCTTGAAGAACATATCGCCCTTATGGTCCTCCAACGCGAGAACGTGCTTGTGCTCCACTCTTCACGTTCAAACTGGTCTGCCCACTCCTTACTTCAGAGTCCATTGCTCCCCCCCCTCTCCCCCCCACCTTAAAATCCATATCCCCCAAGTGGTCCTCCAGCGCCACAATGTCCATGAGCAGCTTGTACTGGCGGATGCCCCGGGTCTCTGGGTGTGTGGCGGTGACAAGGCCGACCGAGATGCCGGCGACGTGGGAGCGGATGGGCACGCCCGCGTCCATGAGCGCGAGGCTGCCTGTGGAAGGGAGCCGAAAATGGACAAGGAACAGAACCTGAGTAGTAAGGAATCAGCAGGGGATGGGCACGCCTGCGTCCATGAGCGCGAGGCTGCCTGCATGAGGGAAGGAGACACCATAGGGATACCTGGATGTTAACACAATAGGGATACCAGGATGTTAACACGATAGGGATACCAGGATGTTAACATAATAGGGATACCTGGATGTTGACACAATAAGGATACCTGGATGTTAACATAATAGGGATACCAGGATGTTAACATAATATGGATATATTACATTATGTTGCCTTATGATTCCAGGATGACAAATGAGCTGGTGATTGGCATGCGCAGGAAAGAGGACCCGAGCACAGACCGGCACCCCCATAAGCCGGTGCAGGTTAAAGCGCTAGTAAATACGCTACCATTAGTAGGTAGATACTTGCCTTACTAGTAGACTTACTAGTAGCCTAGACTTACTAGTAGATAGATACTGGCCTTACTAGTAGAATTACTAGTAGTCTAGACTTACTAGTAGCCTTACTAGTAGATAGACACTTGCCTTTCTGATTGCTGGCGTCTCCCGCTTACCAGTGCAGCAAGCAAGGGGCCGTTTGGACTGCCCCAGCGCCGGAGGAACACCATGTACACTCCACAGCCCGCCAGGGACCCACCCATCGACACAGGTGACTCATGATACGCATGACCCAAGGGACTCAAGGGACACGTGGGCTGATTCAGCCCAGGCAAGTCCGCCATAAAAATCGCTCACCTGCGCACACGGACGCCATGGACGACGACCCATCCGACGCCAAGATGTTCGAGTTCACGCGGACGGTGTAAGGGAACTCGTCGGGTGTCGGCATCACCGCCACCAACGCCTTCTCCGCCAGCATCCCGTGGCCAATCTCACGCCTCCCTGTGCCCGTGAGTTTCCCGGTCTCATTCACCGAGAAGGGGGGAAAGGAGTAGTGGAGCATGAACTGCTTGTCCACAAAGGTGCCGGTGGAGTGTTCGATCTTTTGGGAGTCCTGGGGTTGGGCGATGGCGTCAAGGAAGGCATGGGCGATGGTGGCAAGAAGGCGTTGGGCGATGGCAATGGGGGAAGTAAAAAGTGGGGAAGTTTGCAAAGTAGAAAGGAAGAGGGGGGCATGTTGCAAGGCGGGAGGTAGAGGAGGAGAGATGAGGGGGGGGGGGGCGGGGAGGGTCAGGAGAACAATTTTATATTCTGCATTCGCTAGTAGATAAATGTGTGATGTAGGCACCTCTTGCTCTGTAACATGCGCACTTGCAGCACTTGTTGGCCCTATAACATGCGCACTTGCAGCAAACTTGCCCTATAGCATGCGCACTTGCAGCACTTGATGGCCCGATAACATGCACACTTGCAGCACTTCTTGCCCAATAAAATGCGCACTTGCAGCACTTCATTGGCCTATACTTTCATAACTATACTATAGTATACATAAAGTAGTATATATAAGTATAATATACTATGGTATATATAAAGTAGTATATATAAGTATAATATACTATGGTATATATAAAGTAGTATATATGAGTATTACGCTGTTTTACTTCATTCCGCGGTGTGGATCGAGTGTCCCATGCTGGCTGTATAGTTGTTTTGTCGTGGTACCTCTTGTTAGCGTTGGCTTTGTTTATTTTTACGTGGGTGCCTTTACTCTGATGTAAGTATTTATATTTTTTAATAAATAAGTATAATATACTATAGTATATATAAAAGTAGTAGGACCGCCTGGACCTGGAGGGCCAGCGGGCCCCTTGGTAGGCGCGGACCTGGATGTCGTACTGGCGCCAATGCCTTTCGGTAGCGCTTACCTGGGCTATGGCTGACATCTTGCTCCGCCGCACGCGGGCTGACTTTGCGGCGCAGCACGGTTATTAGGCTGTTTTACTGCATTCCGCGGTGTGGACTGGTTTAACTTGGCGTGCACATGATGGAGGGGGGCTGTTGTGTGGATTCGTACTCTCATCGTTGTAAGGCCCACCTGCATGCCTGACTCTAAAGAGGGCATCCACCAGAGAGCCACCCAGTATTGCTAAATGTGTGCAATGCGTGGGCAGCGTCAAGTAAAGCAGAGACTCTGAGAAAACCCCCAAAACTTAAATCAATGAGCAAGAAAGCCCAGCACCGGGCTTGTCTACTCTAAAGAGCGCACACGCCAGGGAGACAAGTAAGTGCTTGCGTGTCATGTGCATGGGCATGCCACGGAGTACTGCGCTAATCTCGTTATAAAATAATTACACGAAAGTTCCAAATATCGTCTGCATCATGCCCCAACCATATAGTCACCAGAGGGGGATATAACCCTCATCTGAGCTGTCCTCTACTGTAATGGCAGACGAGGCGGATGACCAGGGATACACAGACGTTACCGACCCAGATAGGTCACGCGAGCTACCCAGAGGAGGGAGCTACCCAGAGGAGGGAGCTACCTAGATATGTTACGTGCGTGGTATAACGTCAGACAAGGACCTCTGGTGCGGACGGCTCCCCCTGCACGTACCAGGGAGCTGCCCAGCGTGATGGCGCACTGCGACTGCGTGTCGCCGCGCGTGAAGAGTGACGACCCGTGGATGAAGGGCAGGCTGCCCACCTCCATGTGGAGGGGCCGGATGGCGTCCAGGGAACGGCCGTCCGCCCGCCAGTCTCGTTCGAGAACGTTTCGGCGCATGACCTGGTGGGGGTGGGGTGGTGGGGTGGGGCCGGGGTGGTCGGGTGGGGCCCGGGTGGTGGGGTGGAGGAGTGGGGCCAGGGTGGTCGGGTGGGGCCGGGGGGTGGGGAGAGGAAAATGAAAAACACGAGCGGCAGGAGCGAGGACGAAGTTTTAGAAGCGTGACGGCGAATAGGGATTGCACAAAAGGGACAGAATGGGTTGGGCCCAGGGAAGGCGAGAGGCAAGAGGGAGAGGGGCGCGGGAGTATGAGGGGCAAGGAAGAGAGAAGTATGAGGGGCGGGCAAGAAAGAGATAGGCGGGGACGTGCAGGAAAGAGACAGCAGCAGGGACGAGAAGGGATGGGAGAGCCAGGGAAACCCCAACAAGAAGGGTGGCCCCCCAACAAGAGGCAACAATGAGAGGGCGCCCAACACGAGGCAACAATGAGAGGGCGCCCAACACGAGGCAACAATGAGATGGCACCCAACACGAAGGCACCCAACACGAGGCAAGAATGGGAGTGGTGCGCCGCACATCCTGGGATGCCCATGCAGGCCGCAACATGCATGATCTACTACCGAGTATGGCGCATGTGGTGCTTCTGCATGATATGATAGACTGACATGATAGCTGATGGGCAAGGGCGATGTGCGGCACATCGGCTCACAGGGATATACGAAGAGCCCCCACCTCGTACTCTAGCGGCGTGTGCGCCCACGCCCTCGTGTCCCCTCTGTCCTACCCTCGTGTCCCCTCTGTCCTACCGTAGTGTCCCCTCTGTCCTACCCTCGTGTCCCCTCTGTCCTACCGTCGTGTCCCCTCTGTCCTACCCTCGTGTCCCCTCTGTCCTACCCTCGTGTCCCCTCTGTCCTACCGTAGTGTCCCCTCTGTCCTACCCTCGTGTCCCCTCTGTCCTACCCTCGTGTCCCCTCTGTCCTACCGTAGTGTCCCCTCTGTCCTACCGTCGTGTCCCCTCTGTCCTACCGTCGTGTCCCCTCTGTCCTACCCTCGTGTCCCCTCTGTCCTACCGTCGTGTCCCCTCTGTCCTACCCTCGTGTCCCCTCTGTCCTACCGTCGTGTCCCCTCTGTCCTACCCTCGTGTCCCCTCTGTCCTACCCTCGTGTCCCCTCTGTCCTACCGTCGTGTCCCCTCTGTCCTACCCTCGTGTCCCCTCTGTCCTACCGTCGTGTCCCCTCTGTCCTACCGTAGTGTCCCCTCTGTCCTACCCTCGTGTCCCCTCTGTCCTACCCTCGTGTCCCCTCTGTCCTACCCTCGTGTCCCCTCTGTCCTACCGTAGTGTCCCCTCTGTCCTACCGTAGTGGCGGCATACGGTGACTGGGGGTTCAGACCCACCTCGTACTCGACCTGCGTGTGCGCCTACACGGTTCATCTAGTGCCGACACGGTTCATCTGTAAAATAGATCAACTATGACATTGGTTGAAATGCCACCACCCACCTCGTACTCCAGCTGCGTGAGCGCACACATTGCTCGCCGAAATTACCTTACACAACTCCAAATCACACATTAACCAGTGCCAGCAGCGGTCATCCACCTCGTAGCTGCGAAAGCACAGACATTGCTAGCGTAATTACGCAAAAAAAAGGATAATGCAAAGCACACATTGACGGGTGCCAGCAGCGGCCGCCCACCTCGTACTCCAGCTGTGTGAGCGCCGCAGTGACGTACGCCGGGTCTAGCTCCGGGTCCACCTCCGCCTCGGCCTCCTTGGCCTTGGTCGCGATCGCCTTGAACGCGGCTGCGCGCGAGTGCTGCGCGGGACCAGAACACAAGTGGTGGCGATAATGGGATAGATACATGCGATAAAAATGAAAACTATATCTACATACACTACTACATAATAATGGGATAAAAGGGGACGAGGAACCGAAGGGTACTAAGGAATTTGAAATCGCTTTGAACGCGGCCGCGCGCGAGTGCTGCATTTCACTGTGAACATGAACAATAATCAACCGGAACCGCTTGTCACCGCACTACAGCGATTTAGAAACAGCCCTGAACGCACTCCTAATCCAGCCACAAAGCATGTGAGCTTGTGCAAGCAGCGCTCCTACAACCGGATCATGGTGGAGAGATAGCTGCGGCGGCACGGAGGTGCTATGCCAATCATCGCGCCGTTCTTGGAGAGTCAACGTAGCACCGTTCTTGGAAAAATCAACGTAAACAGTAACAGCAAGGTCAGACTTTGACAGGGAGAGTCAAGGACCTCAGTCTCCTGGTTTGTGCCGTGCCCCTCACCTTGCAGTGGGCTTCATTAAAATCAGAGTTAAAATCAGAGATCGGACCAATCCTACTCTAGTGGCGAAACATTATGCTGCCACGCCCCTCACCTTGCTGTGCGCGGCGTCGCGCAGCACCTCGTCGATGGGCCCCTCCGCCAGCGCGCGCGTCCGCTCCATCACCGCGGGGGGGACCACGAAGAACTCCACCTCGCGCTTGCGCCGCTTGAGTTGTTCTGCCAGCTGCCAACGCGGCGCGACGTGCATGTCATCGAGCAGAAAGAGCGCCACATGCATGACTGTTTCAAAAACCTATGGTATGCCATGTTTATTGATACTGTTACTATTGTTACTACTCAACCACATTATGATTGCTGTCTATGTCTTATACCCTCTAGTGCTGGCGCCGCTGCAGCTGTTTCCCCAGCTCTGATCCACAAGACGCAAAAGCGCAAAATGACGCATGCGACTAAGGTGAATAGCACCAAACCATAGAACTCAGCAACAACCAGCGCTTGCGCCGCCGCAGCTGCTCCGCCAGCTGTCTCACGTGTGCCTTGAATCAAGCAGCAAAACAGTATTACACATTTATAGTACACGTTGCATACTTTGACGTCTACGTTACATCCCGTCTCGCGCTTGCGCCGCCGCAGCTAGTTCCGCTGAACGTTATCCACACACACAAGACGAAGAACGACCGGGCCAATACTAGCACTACTCCACACACACAAGACGCAAAACCACCGGGCCAACACTAGCACCACTCCACACACACAAGACGCAAAACCACCGGGCCAACACTAGCACCCCAGTAAACGAAGGAGCAGCCCACCTGAAAGTGGGCCAATAACGGTAAACCAAGGACCAGCCCGCCTGCCAAACCCCATGAAATGGCCCCCCAATAAGGTTATTATGTGTACAAGTGAGCTCAACCCCGCTGTTGTTGTGGCTCTAACCGCCTCCAGTGTTTCGATTAGTGGCGATATGCCGCCAAATGTGGCGGTGTGGCACTTTTTTTGGTAAAATGTGGCGGTGCCACCCTATTTGACAAGGCCCCCAAGAAGCCACAAATTGGCCGTGCTGTTCTACTTTCTAGTTTCGTTTCGCCACAGAGTGGCCGTGCCTGAAGTTCACTCTAGTACCGGTTACGCCACAATTGGCAGTGTCAGCCGAACTTCCGGCCGGCGTTCCGCCACGAATCTCCCTTTAGAAAAGTGCAACAGTGCATACCGCTTAGTGCATGTTAGTAGCGCCAAGTGGCCCGCTGGCCGCTGGACAGGCTGGGCACTGAGCAGTGACTACCGTAGTGAGCTAGACCGGTGCAGTGTGCAGTGAGCTAGGTAGAATTGTATTACAAGAATCAACCAAAGTCTTGTCCAATCAAAATCATCGTCTTCGGAGCAGTGTCTTAGAGACGACAGTATCCTCGAATCCATCGTCGAGAATGGGGACCGAATCATTGCGACAACGATATAAAAAGTACGAAAAAGTACGCAAACGTACGAACACAAACGAGCAAGTGCGGCGAAATGCGTCGAACTGAGGATCTACGCGGGCGGCCGGCAGGCAGAGACCCGCCCTGTATACTCAGCCAGTACGGCGCCGCGCCGCGCTGACCCCGCCGTTCTACTTCCAATGAATGGTTGGAAAGCCAGCCCGCCACACGTGGCCGTGCCAAGCCCAATTTTAATTGGCTTAAAGCCACACATTGGCCGAGTCAACGGAAGTTTTTGTAGTTCAAAACGCCACAAGTGGCCTAGCGCCACTAGCAACAAAAACCTTAATCGAATCACTGACCGCCTCACCCAGTGCTGGCGCGCGAGCCTCATGTCACAACATAGAAAAGTCATACTGCAAGTTGTATATCATGGCAAAGTGATGGTATACACGACAAAGGTATCCTACCAGGTTATTTCACAGATGTGGCATAGTAAGACCAAACGATGGAAAGAGCTACCACCCCACCCACCTGTCGCTGCGGCTCCAGCAGCCTCACGCAGTGCTGGTGCGCGAACCGCATCGCGTCGGCCATGACCCCATCCGGCACACTGCTGGCCGCCGCCTCGATCATCACCGCGTCCGTCACCGTGCCGGCGTACAGCAGTTGGAGGTCGGCGGACGCCAGCTGTTCCTGCGTGGGGTTGACCACTAGGTGGCCATCCACGCGCGCCACCTGGCAGGGGGGGGGGGGGATGTATGGCAAGCCCCCAATGTAGCAAGTTCGAAAGGAGGAGTTGAGGGTGGAGCTAGAGGAAGACTTTCTTGCGTGATGTGCGATGCTTGCGTGGTTGTGTGGTTGTGTGTGTGTTGTAACAACTTTGGAAGGGAAGTTGAGGGTGGATCTAGCGGAAGGACTTGAAAGAGGAGTCAAACCTTAAGTGCCACCTGGCAAGGGCAGGGGGAGGGGGGAGGAGAGCCCGAGGGGGCGGTGAGAAAAATCCCGCCAAGCAACGAAGAGAAAACAACCAAAATGATGCCATTCTGTCGATGCCATTTTGTTGCCCGATGTATTGTTTATTTCGTTTTTCATATGCCACCTACTTTCCAATAGTTCCAAGTCCCGGTTACCTTCAGCCGCGGAGTGAGGAGGAAATAGGATCATGTAGCCAGTTAGTGAGGCTATTAGCTAGTTAGTGAGGCTATTAGCTCGTTGGTGAGGCTATTAGCTAGTTAGTGAGGCTATTAGCTAGTTAGTGAGGCTGCCCACCACAAATGCTCACAGTACCCCTTCAAGTCTTTTGTTGACAGCAAGGTAAGCACCTTGACCGTCCCCACCGGCCCGCTCCAAGGAACAGCCCCCTTCCATTGAATGGTAGCTTAACGGCCCCCACACACCCGCTCCAGGGTGCAGGTCACTTACCACTAACGTGACTGCTCAAGCCAGCCCCGCAAAACCCTCCTTGTACGTTGTCTTTGTACCGTACCTTTACGGCCCCCACCGGCCCATTCCAGGGTATGTCGGAGACCATCAGCGCCGCCGAGGCGGCGTTGATGGCGGCCACTTCTGGGTCGAAACGCGGGTCGAGGCTCAGCAACGTGCCAACGATCTGTGGAGGGGCCATGAACATAAATCGTATGCAGGACACCAACCGTGGTGTTATAGGCAACTTAGCTGCTATTTTAAACAGATACACTTTGGTTGGGGTATTATAGGCAACTTTGGTGTTATAGGATACAGATGCACATGGATGAGGGTAATACACAGGCAACTTTTGTCAAATAGTACAATTTGGTGGGGGTTAGCTTGCGACAATGTTGGGTACACTAATGCTGGTTTACTCTAATGCTGGCTACACTAATGCTGGTTTACTCTAATGCTGGCTACACTAATGCTGGCTACACTGATGCTGGTTTACTCTATAATGCTCACCCTCTTCCCATACCGGTACGTCTCTCTCACCCTCTTCTCACACCGGTACGTCTCTCTCACCCTCTTCCCAAACATTCCGGTCCTATCTCCCACTCTCTTCCCAAACACATCGGTCCTATCTCTCTTCCTCTTCCCCAACACACCGGTCCTATCTCCCACTCTCTTCCCAAACATATCGGTCCTATCTCTCTTCCTCTTCCCCAACACACCGGTCCTATCTCTCACCCTCTTCCCAAACACACCGGTCCTATCTCTCACCCTCTTCCCAAACATACCGGTCCTATCTCTCTCCTCCCATTGTATCTGCGTACGTGACACAGCCTACGTGTAGATGGAGATTGATGGATAACTAATTAACTCATTTAATAAAAAACTAAGTAACTGATACCTGCGCTGTCATCAAGAAACCCTCAGGAAAGAGCGGTCGAACAGGAAAGAGAGTGGCCCATCACGCGGGGGAGACGAGCATGTTACTGCTACTATACGCACACGATACCTTGTCACTCACTCTTTCATGCGTCTCTGTTGAGCTAGAGTCATGAGGTACAAACTTTCTTGAGTCGGTACCTTTCATCCCTGAATGATACGTATAGAATATTACTGCACCTGTGCCTATACCTACACTTCACTCGTACATACACGCACACTTTACCTATACCATGCCCACACTTCACTAGTACATGAAGGTCCCCGTACCTGCGTGTCATAGACAGGCTGACATGCCGGCATAGTATGCCTGCACCTCACTACGGCATAAATAGCAAATCCTTTTCGGAACGTTTTGCTCGGCCGAGATGGTACCTGTGTGTCGTACAAGAAGCCATCTGGAAACAGCGGCCGAATCGAGCGGTCCATCACGCGGGAGACGAGCACTTCGTGGTCCTTGGGCGCGCCCTCGCGTCGTCCGGCCGTGGAAGGGATGCGCCCGCTGCTGAAGAGGAACTCTCGGTACTCGACCTGGCGCATGAAACACCAACGTGATGTATGCTAGTATTAGCGGAGCATGCTTGGAAGGGATGCGCCCGCTGCTGAAGAGGAACTCTCGGTACTCGACCTGGCGCATGAAACACCAACGTGATGTATGCTAGTATTAGCGGAGAATGCCTGGAAGGGATGCGCCCGCTGCTGAAGAAGAACTCAAAATACTCTACCTGGCGCACATGTCGCATGAAAGCCAAGGACACCAACATATCCTTACACTAGTGAAACGGTGTAACTCAAAGCAGCATTTCACACGTTGAAGGAAAGGAAAACCGCTATGTTACAAAAAAACACCACCCCGCGATCTAAACAACCAAAGCCCAGGGCCATTTCCTTCCCTTGCTTTCACATTTCAAAGAATGAATTGATTCCTCACCCAATTGCAGCGGCAGGCTCTCGTCCTGCCGTCCTTACCCACGCTGTCATGGCAAGTCCAAATGCCATTGTGAAGTGCACACCAGACACCAGTGCTAGCCAGCGCTAGTAAATACCTACTGTGGCAAAACTAAAACGTCCTCCTCACCAACCTCCAAAGAGAAAAATGTGGTGGTGGTGGGGGGGGGAAGCTTGAATTCTTTCTGTCTGCATCAACTCCTCCATGCTGACCGCCAGTGTTCGGGTTATATTTCCCAATAGCCTCCACTTCCTTATCCACACCCACCTGCAGCGGCAAGCTCTCCTCCTCCAGCATGAGCTCCTCCATGCTGACCGCGGTCGCCAGTAGCTGCGTGTTGCCGTGCCGCAACAGCACCGCACCATCGGCCAGCCGAGCTAGCTTGCCGGTCTCAAACACCATCTCTTCGGTCCCAACCTTGACGCTCGCGTTATAGCTCTGGCCAAAGGCTGTGCGGGGATCGAATAGGAACATGGGCGATCAGATAGGAAACATACGCAATCAAATAGGAACATAGGCAATCAAACAGAACAGAGGCAATAGGATAGAAGAAGTACAGGCACACTCAGAAAACTGCGATTAAGAGAGGGTAACGCTGCATAAGCGAAGCACAGACAGCAGCTACCACACGTACCCTCTGAACGTTGCAAAGTGGATGCACGGCGCGCCCATAAGCACAACCACATTCATTCTCCGAACGTTGCCGAAAGTTTGGAACCTGGGGTAGTGTATCCCAAACATTGTGGAGTGTATGCACACCACACCTAGCCCAACATGAAGTACCTACACTCCCCAAACACTGTAGAAGTGTGTATGCAAGGCGCCCCCACAAGCACTGCACCCACTCTTGGAGCATGCCGAGTGGTGGCACGGCCCCCACATTCACCAGGGCCCCCCACCTGTGGTGGCAACAAGCAGGTCAATTCATCCCCATTCTAAACGACACTCTTAAAGACATCCTGAAACATACCACCCATTTCTCCACACGCACGCTCCAAGCACTACAGAGCGTTTGCACGAGATGATGTAGCCTGTAGAGTTGGGCTATAGTTTGGGATGCCTGAGGATCAGGAGACCCCTCTAGTCGCCAAATCGTGCGCGAGGTCCTGTGTTCGAATCCAGTACGGAACCAAAATTTTCAGGGTATGTGCATGCACGGCGCCACAACACGCATTAGAGTCGCTTGCTCTCTACTCTTGCTTTGCAGAGGCATCCCCTTGTCAACGGGGTCCCATTCCGTAATCATATCCCCTGTAGATTCCAGCCAAGTACGTGGCGTGTTCTACCACAGGGCATCCCCTTGTCAGGTTTCATAACGCCAGCGGTAGAACACGCCACTTAAAAGACCACACAACCTCCACGGGGCATCCCACGACTTGCGACACCTACTACAATACCACTAATCTAGTAGCATAAATACTAGTAGTAAAATACGCCTAATACTAGTAGCATGATAATATGATAGTAGGTTATTGTCGTCAGAAGTAGTATATATCATACATAGTAGTATATAGCATGTTCGGCCACGAGTCGGGGCCACTAGATGCTTGTGTTGTGATCCTTGTCTTGTGACCCCTTGTATTATGACCCTTGTGTTATATATGATGCTACTACTAGTGTATATATGACAGACTATTGCCCTTGTATTATGACCCTTGTGTTATGATCCTTGTGTTATATATGATGCTACTACCAGTGTATATATGACAGACTATTGCCCTTGTATTATGACCCTTGTGTTATGACCCTTGTGTTATATATGATGCTACTACTAGTGTATATATGACACACTATTGCGCCTCTAACCTCCGCAATTGAACATCCTCAATGAATATATATTACAGATGCATACCATACCATATTTGTTCCCATGACAACTTACGCGGCCACTTAATCTCTCCTCCGTAACGACTGTGCACCCAACGGCTGCTGGGCCCTGACCGAGCAAACGCGTTCCCCTCCTCCCGCGCCCCATGACTTCGGGCAACCGCGCCAGCCCTCGCCAGGGGTGGCCAAGCGGGTGCCATGAGGCAGGTGGGCGAGCCATGTGGCAGAGAGCCATATGGCGCATTCCCCTCAAGCGTGGCTGGAATGGTCAGAGGCACTGCGTGGTGGGCGAAGCTGCGGAGGACCACCTGCAGGATGACAAGCGTGTGGGTGCAGCCACAGATGTTGCCCCCCAAATCCCCAACCCCCCAAGCCCCCCACTCCCCAACCCCAACGAATACCCACCCGACACTCAGACAGACAGACAGACACACACACACACACACACACACACACACACACACACACGCACACACACACACACACACACACACACACACACACACACACACACACACACACACACACACACACACACATATAGACACCCATCCATCACCAGCAAGGACGAGTATCATGCACACGTGCGCACAGTCAAGCCCACGCAACAACAGGCACACATGCAGGCACGTGCCCAGTCACGGATGCAAGTACCAACACATGCGCAGGGAGACGCACAGGCAAGGCGTGGCCGACTGATACGCCCGGGGATAAGAGCCCATGTGCGGCGTGGGATTCAACTAACTAACTAACTAACTCACTCACTAACGCCCGGGGATAAGAGCCCATGTGCGGCGTGGGATTCAACTAACTAACTAACTAACTCACTCACTAACGCCCGGGGATAAGAGCCCATGTGCGGCGTGGGATTCAATTAACTAACTGACTAACTAACTCACTAACGCCCGGGGATAAGAGCCCATGTGCGGCGTGGGATTCAACTAACTAACTGACTAACTCACTCACTAACGCCCGGGGATAAGAGCCCATGTGCGGCGTGGGATTCAACTAACTAACTAACTAACTCACTCACTAACGCCCGGGGATAAGAGCCCATGTGCGGCGTGGGATTCAACTAACTAACTGACTAACTAACGCCCGGGGATAAGAGCCCAGGCAACCGGAAAACCAAACTAGGAAACAGAGAGACGATGTGACAGGAAAACCAGGCCGCAGAAAAGGAGTGTGGGAGACAGGGCCACAGAAAGCACGTGACAAAGAGCCGACTGGAGGAGAGCGGGGGTGTGCCGGGGCAACGAAGGGACCGATTCCGTAGGATAAACCCAGATGCCGTAGGCTAAATATAGATACAGTAGGCTAACTAGGCTTGACGTGGTGTGCACGTACGTGAACAAAGGTAGAGGGTCCAAGAGAGAGAGAGAGAGAGAGAGAGAGAGAGAGAGAGAGAGAGAGAGAGAGAGAGAGAGAGAGAGAGAGAGAGAGAGAGAGAGAGAGAGAGAGAGAGAGAGAGAGAGAGAGAGAGAGAGAGAGAGAGAGAGAGAGAGAGAGAGAGGAAGAGTCAACGGCGGCGTAGCGCCGGTTTCTTTGCCTTGCAACGGAAACCCAAAGAGCACACCTAACAAGGAAAACACGGACTTTCATAACATTATTTTGGATAGCCACGAGGCAAAAATCACGGCTCAAAAATGATGCAGGCATTGCCGAAATGTAGAAGAACAGCGACACAGGGGAATTGAATGCCACGCTCCATAAATCCGCGAATGTGTAGGCACATGTCGACCATTAGGGCACACAACAACTCTTATTGCGTGGAAGCAAGCACTGCGCTTCCAATTGCGGTGTAGACCTAGGTGATTTCTATGTGTTGGAGATAATAATAGTGATTGCCAGTGCAAGGGACTGGTGGCCTCATCTGGAAGCGTTGCGCGCCGGATAGATAGAAGCGACACGTCACCCGTGCATACGGCGAAGAACGACACACATCATCAACAACGACGTAATCTCATTGCCATTCAAAAGCACACAAACCTGCTCGAGCCAATTATTGTTGCTGAAAGCCCTGGGCTCACTTAATGCCACGCCTCGAAGGGCGGCGGTCACTGCGCGCCCGCAGGTCGTTGTGCGGGTCGCCATCACTGCTTCTAAGGAATCATATACGCCACATAATTTCAGCAATAGGGATATAAGGACACACGAGCAAGGTATATGAAAGTGCTCCGCTCATGCAGCAACGAACAAGGTGCCTCTCCGTGGGCGTGCAGTACGTGCACTACCTAATAAAATGCCAACCTGTCCGCCATGATTATTTTATTGACGTTGTGTCACTTGTGTGTGAGTTTGTGACGCTGTGCGTGATAAGTGCTAACACATGTCACCAAACATCTTTCTACTAACAGCCGTCAACCACACAGCGCAGCCGCCAGCCGGTGGGGACTCGGGAGCTGGCTTCCCGGTCGGGGTGAGACACTCGCGCGGGAGCAACTGACCATGGAAGTGCGCCAAGACATGTTGGCACGTGCTGTACAACAAGGATACGAGTAAAACACGTACGGTACATGATTTGTCGATATATATTTTCCTGAGCTGAAGAAAATGCACCCCGCACTCATATGCTCGGTCCTCGGTTCCGTCTCGCTCGCTGCCAGTGCGGGCAGCATCCGGCTATTCACAAACACTTGAGCTGGTAGAGAGTGCCAGGAAAGACAATCTAGTGACTAGCATGATGATCTTCCAATTTCCCCTCAGTTCCGTGGTTCTAGTTCCGTTCTGACGCGAATTGGGTTGCAAAGCGCAGTGACGACGAGTGGGCTCGGGTATGGACGTGTGCATCCTGCCCTGCCTCGTTTCATCAACTGCCTTGTCAGGATTGCCGCTTAACTTGTTGAGAACCTGGCGGGCCCGACAATTCCACGTGGGTTGTAGCTGAATGTGCTCGACGGAACTTTTTGAAGTTGGCGCTGGCAGCCTGTCCGCTTGAAAGGTCAGGACGTAGGTTTCGCTGGTAGCGCACCCCGTCCGGAACTTTGACTTGTGTTCCCTCTTCGACATAGGGGCCGTACAATCCTCAATTGTGCTGAAACTCATGGAAGTCCTTTCAACGCCTGGCTCCTGCTAGGTCCTCTCATGTCCATGGGCTGTCGCCTGGACGTCCTGTAGTCTACTAATTTTGCTGGGCACGTGCGTCTCTTAGGAGTCGACGTCGTGTGAACCCACTAGCAATTCCCAAGAGACACGTGGAAAGGTGAGGCGAAACCTGGGTGAGATTATTCAAGGTCCACCGGCACGTAATGGGCCAGAACAATTCCAGGGGGCGACGCCCGACGCCGGCTGAAGAGGCCAAGGTGGGTATCTGCGCGCCACGTTCCATGCACGGTGCTTATGAACGCCACCCAATCAGGTACCAACGCTGCCGGGGCCACTCTAGTTATTTTTACTGCCGCCAATGCCGATTTATTCTCGATGTTTACTCGTCACATGTAGAATTAGTGCAAGACTTGGCTAGTCCGAGTCACCCAGTTGCAGACTTGGATATTCATTCCTCGTTACCTTGTTTTTCCTATGAATTACGCGTGGATCTATATAGATCATCTTATCGGGCCCATGTGATGTCATCGACCATCCTTGCTCATCATCGTCCCGTACCCCCCTTTTTGCTCCATGGCAACGGGAAAAGCTGCGCGACATGTGTCTTCTTAGGACTTGGAATCGCAGGGCTTGCGATCAAAAGGTTTCAAACTTTTCTAGGACTTGGAATCGCAGGGCTTGCGATCAAAAGGTTTCATACTTTTCTAGGACTTGGAATCGCAGGGCTTGCGATCAAAAGGTTTCAAACTTTTCTAGGACTTGGAATCGCAGGGCTTGCGATCAAAAGGTTTCAAACTTTTCTAGGGCTTGGAATCGCAGGGCTTGCGATCAAAAGGTTTCAAAACTTTCCCAACTGTGAGCAGTGTCATCTTTCTATGAGACCGCAATTGTAGACCCTCTGCAGTTGTAGCTTGACCACGCTCCAGTTCAATTTAGGGGCAGTTGGCTTGGGTCCTGTTTATTTGCCCCTTCATTTTCAGGGTATTTCAGGGTACATCAGGGTATTTCAGGGATTTCATCCATCATCTTATCCGAATGAGGAGACCTGCTTCCTTGCAATCACCCTTCATCTTTTTCTTGTTGGTACTTGCTGGTCGGTTTGTTTATTCGTGGATTACTAGTGAGATTGACTTGCCCTTGCTGTTGTTTGGTTTTTCAGTAACATGATGTTTCGGTCATCTGCTGTTTTCATCCTTCGGTGGACGGTCATCTGCGCTTCTATTTTTAGAAAGCGGAGCCGCGCCTCCACGAGCTGCTAGCCGGCTTCATATCGCGCAGCGGAAACCACATGAGCGTGGAGGAGCTGGATGAGCTGTCGTCTTTGCTGCACATGGCGCTGATCACTTGCATACGCGCCAAGGTGGGTGGGGGGGGTGGGGGGTGGGGGGGGCGGGGGAGGGGGGGGGGGGGGGGGGGGGGCGGGGGGCGGGGGGCGGGCGGGCGGGCGGGCGGCGGGCGGGCGGGCGGCGGGCGGGCGGGCGGCGGGCGGGCGGGCGGGCGGCGGGCGGCGGGCGGGCGGGCGGGCGGCGGCGGGCGGGCGGGCGGGCGGGCGGGCGGGCGGCGGGCGGCGGCGGCGGGCGGGCGGCGGGCGGGCGGGCGGGCGGGCAGGCGGGCAGGCGGGCGGGTGGGCAGGTGGGCGGCAGGCGGGCGGGGCCCCCATTTACTAGGTTCTTATAGTAGCATTCGTTAGGGGTCAAAGGGTCATGTCTTGTTGTTGCTTGTCCTTATGCGTTGGGCCCTCCTCACGGCTGCACAAAATGGCGCTTGTTGCACACACTCCAACAAAAAGACACACTGGCATCCGCACCAACAAAGATGACACTTTCATCCGCGCCAACGTGGCTGGTGACCCCGGTACCCATCCCAGGGCATCTGTGGCGGCGGCTCCGTGATCCTGTTGCAGACAGCAGCAAGGTCTAATTTTCCCGTGGGGCACCCGCTTCGTTGCCCAGCCCGCGTGCCCACGTAAATGTTGGAGGGGCGTGATCTCACCCGCGGCCCCACAAGCATTTTGTCCGAAATGTTTCTCCTAACTAATTAGATCATCTTCATCTATTTGACCCAAGCCTACTGCTTCCTTATTGCTGTATCCATGTTGGGTCTAGGTCACTGGGAGATGAATAGCGATTATTATTGTGAGTTCCTGGAACATCGTCCAAGACATTTTTGGAAACATGGTTTTGAGGTTTTGTCTGAAATTTTCTTTGTCTCTCTTTCCCCCCACCACCACACACACACACACACACATACCTGCACCACCTCCTCCAAAACTGTGTTTATATTTTAACATTTTCGAAATTTTAAATTTTAATGAATTCGCCCCCCCCCCCCAGGAGCGCAAGTCGGCCTGGAGTTGCTCCGTGTGCCTGGACAAGGAGATGCAGGTGGTCCTCTTCCCGTGCTGCCATGCGTGCCTGTGCCGGGAGTGTGTGGACAAGGTGAGCTGCGCCGGTTGCGTAGTCACATGCTGCTCTATGACTTAATCATGTGCTGGGGAGGCGGGTAAGAGCAGTTGTGGCCACGCGAGCCTGTGCCGGGAGTGTGTGGACAAGCTGAGGCAAGCTACTGCTAGTTAAGGGCTTAGGCCGACCGAAGTGGGACAGGGACTAGGGGCAATAGTACGTTCTTACCATGCTATGCTGATCGTGAAGCCGGTTCCTAATTGTCTTTATTCGTTTTCTTACTTCTTAGTTTTCTATTGTTTTTCTTACTTAGTGTGTTGAATGGCAGTTTGAACAATCTTTTGGCACGAGGCAGGTGGGTGCCTTTTGCCTAGTGTAATGATGACTAAGATAGTGATGATGATGATGATGATGATAATAATAATAATAATAATAATAATGATGATGATGATGATAATAACAATTATTATTATAAAGATGTATTACTATGTATATAATCGTTGCGTTCCTGGTGTGGTCTTAGCATTAATGAACTTGACTTCTTAAGAAGTCTCAGTCAGGGAGATACAACTGGGTGTGATGTACTACGGTCAGATATGAGTTGCTCAGCTCATTGGGTGCTTGTGAGATTATGTTAGGTGCTTGAATAGCTTAGTTGTTGTTGTGGACCTGGTGTCGTGATTAGCAAGCTCAACATGCGCGGGAGGATAATCTCCGTGCAGCAATGTGGCATACTTTCGTGGAGGATTATTTTTGTGCAGCAATGTGGCATGCTTTCGCGGGAGGATAATTTCTGTGCAGCAATGTGGCATGCTTTGGCGGGAGGATGATTTCAGTGCAGCAATGTGGCATGCTTTCGCGGGAGGATTGTTTCTGTGCAGCAATGTGGCATGCTTTCGCGGGTATCTCTGCAAGGGCGGCCACCGCATGCTCAGCTTTCTTTCAGCTCGTACACAGAGCCCAGCTTATCTCTGCGCACAGCATGCTCAGAGGGCGGGCCACTGCCAACTGTATGATTAGAGTTAGAAGCATCGGGTGTTGGGGATGATTTGATGCTCGAAACGCCTAAGAGGTTGTACCTGGGTACCTTTTGCATCGCATATGTAATCGAGATTGCATTCTAATTCAGAACACAAGCCAAGATCTCCAGGGAATCATTTGACATGCTTACAGATAACTGCCATTTTCCTATTGCTGAATCACTCACCACCATGATTCCACGACCTTGGGCTTGTATCCATCCCATGCCGTGTGCCTCGGTCACACCCACCACCACCCCCTTTCTCAATCGACCGCCAGCTGTCGTCCTGCCCGATCTGCCGTGAGCCCATCCTGAGCCACCAGAAGTTTATCTTGTCATAGTGACCATGGCGATGTGGTCACTCTCCGGGCCACCAGAAGTTCATCATGTCATAGTGACCCTGCCATATGATCACTATACGAGCCAACAGTTCATCCTGTCACAGTGACTACTATGACGTGGTCACTATATGAGCCACAGGAAGTTTATCCTGTCATAGTGGCCATTGCAACGTGGTCACTAGACAAGCTGTAAGGAGTTTATCCTGTGACCGTGATCCCTGCCATGTGGTGGCGTGTCACCCTTTCAACCAAGCTAGTCACCATCCACCACATTATATGATGTACGGCCTCATCCAATTTCTCATCGCGGCTCACCAGTGCTGGTTGTCCGTCGAAACCGTTGTGTACCCTACGAATCGCTCCCACCATAGTCTGCAACGCCGAATGTTTTGCTTAGCTATAGTCACTCGCTGTGCACTTTGCCATCTCGGTGCACCCGAGCATTTCCATAGACGCTACACAAGTTTTGAAGCCCGCGATATTGGAGCTCGTACTTTTTGTGGCCTGTCCCCGGCCAGGGAGCCCCGGCTAGGGATTGCGTGACACCATGTACCGCCGCCGAGGGCCAGGTGGCGCTAGCCTCGCCAAGGAGCGCGCGCTAGCTTTAGGGTTTCGACCACATAATTCATGGAGGTTGGCAAAAGGGTGAAGGAAAAAAAAACGAAAAAAATGCAAGACCTAGGATGACTCGAACCCGGAACCTCACGATGAGACTTATGATGAAGTGTGCCTTGGCGCCTGAAGTTTACGCAACCAACCCGCCGCCGAAGTTGCACAATATGTACATTGCTACAAAGGGACAAATTGCGCAACCACGCAGTGGACGGAGCTCGCGAACTACTTGCGGAGTTCAAGCTCCAGATTGACTGCTACCCCTGCACGGGAGCGCGATGCGCGCGGGGATGAGTGACCTCGCCACCCCGCAGACAGCAGGGAAAAATCGCTTACAGGCGGTGGAGCAGAGGAAAATCCACGTGTGAGCTTCCTGCGCGTTTGTAACGGGATTTCGTTAATGGAAAGTTTGGTCCAACAGCCCAAAAGTTTGCGACGGTTATATCTGGAGATCGCGAACACAGGACACCGCAGAGTTTTCTAGTAGGAGCAATATTAATCTGGGCATACGGACCTCTGCCAAATGGCTCATCTGGATGTAACACACAAAAACCCTCATAATTAATATGGACGCCGTGGTTTGACCTTTTCGTGATTGGTCGCAATGAAATTACGCGCAGCTCATTCGTCAAGCGGACTGTAAGTCGCGCCACTGAGTGGCTGGAGCCGAAAGCCGTTCGAAAGAGTGTTAGCTAGATTTGTGTTGAGGCTGCGTTTTAAGTATTGTAGTATATATGTTGATACTCTCGAGAAGCAGGGCGGCAGGAAACGAGCGGCTAGCACGGGCATGTGGCCTGGACTTTCGGGATCCAAATTCACTGACTCCTTGGGACCTTGCCGTCGAAGGGAATCGCTGATTCCATTCCGGGCTAGCTTCAACTTCTCGTTTAGCGAGGCAATTATATTAATTAATTATCAACATCACTCCGTTGGGAGTCAATGTAGCACATATCCCTGAGAAGGGGCATATGGCTACATTCTATGCTACTTCCTGCAAGAGTGGAATGTAAGCAGCACTTGCTCTAGGTGCCTCAAGGGCACCGGCACCCTCATGATCTTCGATCACACTATGCCCAGCTAAGGGGGAGTACATATGTCATGTGGGGGAAGATCATCATGGCTATACAAGAGCTAGGGCATGGCTTCTCGACAGAGAGCATCTCTCTGCATGGCATAGCATGGCTAAATTCTTAATGCAACATCCATGGAGGTCCCATTATAGACAAAGCATGGCTAAATGTTGAAGGCATCATCCATGGGGGCCATGCCGTGTGCAATCCCGCGGGAGGCACGCCAGATAGCTCCCCCTCGGGCAGCGTGCGGCTGCCTAGATAGATGTTGTAGTTAGAATGCTGTTAGATAGATGTAGTATGTAGCCAATGTAGATAGATTAGACCGGTAGGAATGTTTGCACCCATCCATCCATCCATCGGGGTTAATGCTCCGTGACTCCCCAACGGGAGCACGAGTCTAATTAATAAATTAATTAATGGGGGCCATTATGGGCGCACATGCGCGTGGGCCACATGCTAGGCTAAGCCTTACTAATCTACACTACTGGTATATATTAAAAATATAATTACTTACAGCAGAGTGAAATCACTCAAACCAAAGCAAACTACTGGTATATATATTCCTAGTCTGAGGTGGCAGGAGGGGGCTGCCAGGGCTTGTGGGCAACGTGGATGACCGCCCCCCTCCAGTATACCGGCTTCCCCCTTGTGCTCTGCCGGAGCTGAAGGTAGGTCGGCCATAGCTCGCGTCGCCGCTGTTGCTGGGCCAGGGTCAAGTCGTTGTCCAGTGTGAAGCGAGTCTCCGAGAGCTTCTTGCGGCATTTAAGGAACGCCAGCTTGTCCGCCATGTACTTAAAGGTGAGGAGCACGGCCGGGTGCCGGGCCAGCCTTCCCCCGCGCGCGGGGGAGGCGAACAGCCGACATGTCCGGCAGCTCACCAGTGAGTAACATGGGGGCAAGAATGGCGCGCTTTAATGCCTCAAGAAGGCTCGTGGAGGTCTCACCTGCCTGCTGGTCGAAGTGCTTGACGATGACATTGTGGCTGCGCCGGGCGATGTCGGCTTCCTCGCGAAGGTCGAGGGCTTGTTGATTGAGTTGTGCCGAGATGGTGGAGGTGTTGGAGGTGGTGTGCTGCTTAAGCAAGTCCGCCCAGGTGGAGGGAGCATCGCCGGCCGGGCCAGCAGGAGCCGGCTGGGCGGCGATGTCCTTCACCGCCTGGGCGGTGAGGCCGGCGCGGTGTCATGCAAGCTCTCAAGGGCGTTGGCGGTGGCTTGAAGGCGTTGGTCGAGGTCGAGGAGCTGGGCTTTGATGTCGGCAGTGGAGGCGGAAATGGCTGTGGAGGTGGCGGTGAGGTGAGGAAGTCAGTCAGCAGCCAGCGGGCCACCCATTGCTGCGACGTCAGCAGCAAGGGGGGTCACGTGCTGCTGAAAGGCTTCGGTGAGGATGGAACGAAGGGTGGAGGCGGAGATGGATGGAGCCCAGATCTCGCCGTCAGAGCGCTGGAGAAGGGAGTTGAGGATGGCGTGCTGGAGCTGGGGGCGGGGGCAGCCAAGCAGGGCATTGCCATGGGCTTGCCAGCGGCTGCCGGTGCTGAAGAGGAGGCGACCTTGGTCGTGGAGATGGAGGCACAGGTCGTAAAGCGAGGCGTAGTCCCCGTAGAAGATGCAGTCCATAGCAGCGGTCGGAGAGATGTTGGTCCAGTCGTGATCATCCACCTGGAAAGGTTGGGGCCGAAAGCGTGGTTCTTTGGGGCGTGAAAACCCTCCTGTGTTGTCGGCTGGGCGGGTGCGTTTAGGGTCAGGCGATGCCGATGGCGAGGCATGGAGCCCGGGAGGTTGCTGGGCGACCACCAGTGCACGACTAGTGTCATCGCTGCCTGCCGGACCTGATGGCGAAGCTGCAGCCTCAGCTGCCGCATTTTCATGGGCGAGCGCCATCCGCCAAACTGCGTTGCGTCAAAGGACGTTTGCTCGTCATATATTGCGTTTTAGATTCGGAAAATTATATCAGCATGTGCGTCTTAGAAAGACGAAGCGATAGTGATATTCACGGCTAAATTCCGTGCTCAAACGTGAAAGTTATGAGCTCCGCCGTCAGCCATGGCTACCTCGTGGCTCGTGGCTCGAATTCAAAAAGGCAAATATATGGCTAGGGCTACTATCATTGGAGGGTCGCAGCCGTGTGCACAGCTCACAGCAGCTGTGTTGTTTCCTGGCACAGCGCATCTCCAATTCATGCTTCCTCGGGCCATGCAGCGCCGACCGCCGAGGCACGCACGGCAAACATTATGAGGATGCTCTATAGCTTTGCGTGTGTGCATCTTTATGTGCTAGTCCCTGGGGGCCATGAGACTGGCTCGTGAACACGCACTTCCATGTTGCGTCCGGTAATGTGCGTGGCGAGAATGAAGGCAGACCTGCTTGAGCTTCTTAAAGCCTTGGTGGGTCTTGAGGTTCGATTTCGGGCATGCACTGGTAGCGTCACTCTGTGGGAATTCGGGTTGCGGCTAGCGGGTCGATATGCGGGCCCATGGCATGCACTTACTATGTCCACGAGGTAGCCATGGCTGACGGCGGAGCTCATAACTTTCACGTTTGGGCACCAAATTCGGCCGTGCCTATCACAATCGCTTGGTCTTTCTAAGACGCACACGCTGACATAATTTTCGGAAGCTATTACTCAATATATGGCGAGCAAACGTTCCTCCGCGCAACGCAGCCTGGCGGGTGTGCTAAGCCCTGAAAATACGTCTGCAGCTCCGGCTGCAGCTTCGCCCTCCGGATCAGAACCGGCAGCGGCGCCACTAGCCAAGCCCTACATAGTGGTCGCCCAGCCCCCCGAGCCCGCCTCGCCCGCAGCGTCGCCTGAGCCCAAGCGCAGTCGCCCTGCCGAGCCGAACTCTGAGGAGTTCGACTTTGACGCCAGCCAGCCTGGATTTTTTTACAAGCTCGACCACGATCGCATCCTGGCCTGCGTGTATTTTGGATCGCGCGCCTCGCTTACGGAACTGTGCAAGCAGCTCTTCCTCCAGGGTCGCCTCGTCAATGCTTTGCAGAGGCGCACCTACAATTTCGACTCCATCCTCCAACTCCGCCGCCCCCACCTTCAGCAATACGCCCTCTTCTCCCTCCTTGGACGCTCCATCGAGGAGCTCTGGCCCCCCCAGCCCCTCACGACCATCCGCTCATCTCTGTGTGTGCACAACAGGAGAAAGGGCAGAGACTCCCAGTCCGTCCTTCATGCCAAAGGCATGCCACAGCTGCATTCGGGCGCGCTAGCTAAACGGACACGCTAACGATCCGGCAATCTGTGGGTGCAATAAGACCCATGTGAGCATATCATAACAAGGAGCGTGGGCAAGTAATCTGATCGAAGCCAGGGCGTAGCATGGCTGTACAAGGACTAAGCTAAGGCTATGGCTGGTTGTGTGCCGTGCGTTAGCGGTGCACGTGACTAGGTATGTTGGCACAGCTAGGCAAACATTCTAAGCATGGCTGCCATGGCGGCAGTGACTACCAATGAAGTCAAGCTAGGGCTACAAGCTATTCTAGCCCGCTGGGGGCGTTCACATCTTGTGGTTGATCATCAGGTCCCCGCCCCTCCAGTACACCTTGGGCTTCTGGGGGTCCTGCTTGTGGTGGAGGTATTCAGGCCACAGGTCACGTCGCTGAGGTCGCGGAGATCATGTAGTAGCATGTATTCCCTTGCTTGATGGATGGGGGTGCACCATAAATGTTATAATTTATCTCATGAGTGAAGCCTGTCGCGTACTCGTGCCAAACTCCCTGCACTGACAGTAGCCCACGACCTCGTTGGCCCATTTGACCTCGTTGAGGTATGGCTGCATGAGTGATCGATGGGCATTGCATTACCGAAAGAGGCAACATTCGTTTCCCTTGAAAATTCAAGTACAACGGACGGCGCGCAAATTTTAGCATACGGACTGATCCAGGACCGGATCGACCAAACCCGATCTGCCCAAATCTGCCCAAATCTTTCACTTCACGAGTCACTACCGGATCTGTACGGCAACTGCGGGCCGACTTCCTGATTCCGTGGACTCCGAGCATAGAACCTTTTCTAGACGGTCCCGAGTAGTTTTTGGACTCGGATCTACACCAACGGTCGTGGCAAAACTCGCTGGCATGAAAATAGAAACTTTGGAAGCATTTTGCTGGCATTAGGTAGCTGGAAAATACGGCGCTGCAAATAGGCATAATGCATTGTGAACATTTTCTCGTAACTAACGTGCCGCTCATCACGCATTTTTTAGTGGTCATAATTTACATTTTACACTAGCTAGTACACTTGCTGCAGGGCATACGATAATGGCGTCACGGAATGCTGTTTCAGTTTACGCGAGCACCAGTTTCTGTAGGCACATTCCGCCTGCGCCTACCCAGCAGCCGGCCAAGCTCAAAATGAGCAAAAATGCCGCTGCCGGCGCAGTGGAAGTTACGTTAAATAGTGACGGAACCTTTTGCCCACTGAGGCAAATCGGTCCGTAACACTATTTTGCCCGGAATAACCACTTCCGAGCACCCAAGTTAATTCGGCCGAATTAACTTGGGTGCTCGGAAGTGGTTATTCCGGGCAAAATAGTGTTACGGACCGATTTGCCTCAGTGGGCAAAAGGTTCCGTCACTATTTAACGTAACTAAAACCTGGCCTCATGGAGGGGGGACGAAGAGCCCGAGACATCCGCCTAGGCCGCTGAGCACGCACCACTAAATGCGCCGGAGCTGCCTCAGTGAGGATTCGAACCCCTGACCTCCAAGGTGCACAGGTTTTAGTTACGTTAAATAGTGACGGAACCTTTTGCCCACTGAGGCAAATCGGTCCGTAACACTATTTTGCCCGGAATAACCACTTCCGAGCACCCAAGTTAATTCGTTCCGTCACTATTTAACGTAACTGTGGATGGCGCGGCATTTTGGTTTCCAGGATCCCGCGTAGATTCCAGAGCTAATAATACGATAGTGCACTCTTTGCGAAGGAATAGCGAGGGGGAAATGCTAGCTATTTCCCCAGGGTCGGTAGTGCAGGTCCGAAGCGAGGATCCGGGCAACAAGCCCTTTTTTCTGGAGGTAGTGTGCATAGTAAAGCCAGGTGAGGCAATAGACCAAAGATGGGCGGTGGCAGGAAACGTAGACAACACGAACGAAGTCGTGTTGTGCGGCTATTGGCTGTGGCGCGACGATGAACTGCCTGAGCACCTGGCGCAGGCAGTTCACTGGTCGAGAACTGTAATCGAGCTAATCGCCAGCGAAGACTGCGCTGCCATATTCCAGTGTCGGCGGTGCAAGACATCGTCTCCGTGCAGGCCTACTGGCAGGCGGACTTCTACAGCTGGGCGGACTACACCGTACAGGTACTTTCTGTTTATAATGTCCTATCTATATTGCATGCATTTGATGCGGCTGACTGCGATGCCTCATTCGCTTTACTGCTGTAGGTGACAGAAAAGTCATACAGCTTGCTGCCTTGGTGTTCAGAGAGCATATTTTGTCTGTGTATCTGCTTCTTTTTTTTTTCCCTCTGTAATCTTTGGTTGTCTACCCTTTTTAATCCTGGTGGTTGGGTGGTTGGTTAGCTGGGTGGGTGGGTGGGTGGGTGGGTGGGTGGGTGGGTGGGTGGGTGGGTGGGTGGGTGGGTGGGTGGGTGGGTGGGTGGGTGGGTGGGTGGGTGGGTGGGTGGGTGGGTGGGTGGGTGGGTGGGTGGGTGGGTGGGTGGGTGGGTGGGTGGGTGGGTGGGTGGGTGGGTGGGTGGGTGGGTGGGGGTGGGTGGGTGGGTGGGTGGGTGGGTGGGTGGGTGGGTGGGTGGTGGGTGGGTGGGTGGGTGGGTGGGTGGGTGGGTGGGTGGGTGGGTGGGTGGGTGGGTGGGTGGGTGGGTGTGGGTGGGTGGGTGGGTGGGTGGGTGGGTGGGTGGGTGGGTGGGTGGTGGGTGGGTGGGTGGGTGGGTGGGTGGGTGGGTGGGTGGGTGGGTGGTGGGTGGGTGGGTGGTGGGTGGGTGGGTGGGTGGGTGGGTGGGTGGGTGGGTGGGTGGGTGGGTGGGTGGGTGGGTGGGTGGTGGGTGGTGGGTGGTGGGTGGGTGGGTGGGTGGGTGGGTGGGTGGGTGGGTGGGTGGGTGGGTGGGTGGGTGGGTGGTGGGTGGGTGGGTGGGTGGGTGGGTGGGTGGGTGGGTGGGTGGGTGGGTGGGTGGGTGGGTGGTGGGTGGGTGGGTGGGTGGGTGGGTGGGTGGGGTGGGTGGGTGGGTGGGTGGGTGGGTGGGTGGGTGGGTGGGTGGGTGGGTGGGTGGGTGGGTGGTGGGGGTGGGTGGGTGGTGGTGGGTGGTGGTGGTGGGTGGGTGGGTGGGTGGGTGGGTGGGTGGTGGGTGGTGGGTGGGTGGTGGGTGGGTGGGTGGGTGGGTGGGTGGGTGGGTGGGTGGGTGGGTGGGTGGTGGGTGGGTGGGTGGTGGGTGGGTGGGTGGGTGGGTGGGTGGGTGGGTGGGTGGGGTGGGTGGGTGGGTGGGTGGGTGGTGGGTGGGTGGGGGTGGGTGGGTGGGTGGGTGGGTGGGTGGGTGGGTGGGTGGGTGGGTGGGTGGGTGGGTGGGTGGGTGGGTGGTGGGTGGGTGGGTGGGTGGTGGGTGGGTGGGTGGGTGGGTGGGTGGGTGGGTGGGTGGGTGGGTGGGTGGGTGGGTGGTGGGTGGGTGGTGGGTGGGTGGGTGGGTGGGTGGGTGGGTGGGTTGTTGTATACTCACTATTGTTGTGATTGCTAGAGAGCTGTCACTTATATACCATTGTTTACTTGCATGTATGCTTGCTCATGCTCCTGCCTACCATATCATGTGCACTTACTTCACAGTTCTTCTACTCCAAGGAGAACGCCTGCCTGCAGCGCGTGCGGGGACCGGCGAAGATGAAGGAGCTCAAGGCGGCCTTTCAGGCGCGCAACGAGGTGCTCATGGCTGGCTGCAGCGAGCCCACCCGACGCACCCTGAACCAGTCCCAAGCAGCGGCTTTCAGGCCGGTGGCGCAGAAGAAGTGGGGACCCAAGCAGTCAACCCAGGACCCAAGCGTCAAGGGCTACGTCCAGTTCCCCACCTCGCCGGTCATGATGAGCGCGTGGCCGCGCAGCATCCTCAAGCGGTTCAAGGCGGAGTCAGATGGCACCACCTTGAAAGTAAGTAACTGTTTACAGTTTTGTTGAGTTGCACAAATGCAATACATTGCATGACACGAATGGAAACATGTGTTAAATTAACATCATTGAAACTGCCTACTACTATACCCTCCATGGGGATTTCCTGGCGATCGCAGGCAGTGTTCGAGTCCCCCACCCACGACGCGGCAAAGCCGACTGGCAGAGGTCCTCGGCCGTCTCTGGTGGGTACTCCGCTACGGCGGCGACGGCCACGTGGAGCTGCAGAGGGAGATCACGATCCTCTACGCACCTTTCAAGGCTCCACATTCCTTCAAGTAAGTGCAGGGATGATATAATTGGCATTGGTGAGCTCTTTGGTTGCGTGGGTGGTGCATGGCAGGCGTGCGCGTGCGTGCAGGTAGTTGGTTGGGTGGGGGCAGGCGCGCACGCGCGTGCAGGTGGTTGGTTGGGTGGGGGCAGGCGCGCACGCGCGTGCAGGTAGTTGGTTGGGTGGGGGCAGGTGCGCACGCGCGCGCAGGTAGTTGGTTGGGTGGGGGCAGGCGCGCACGCGCGTGCAGGTAGTTGGTTGGGTGGGGGCAGGCGCGCACGCGCGTGCAGGTAGTTGGTTGGGTGGGGGCAGGTGCGCACGCGCGTGCAGGTAGTTGGTTGGGTGGGGGCAGGTGCGCACGCGCGTGCAGGTAGTTGGTTGGGTGGGGGCAGGTGCGCACGCGCGTGCAGGTAGTTGGTTGGGTGGGGGCAGGCGCGCACGCGCGTGCAGGTAGTTGGTTGGGTGGGGGCAGGCGCGCACGCGCGTGCAGGTAGTTGGTTGGGTGGGGGCAGGCGCGCACGCGCGTGCAGGTAGTTGGTTGGGTGGGGGCAGGCGCGCACGCGTGTGCAGGTAGTTGGTTGGGTGGGGGCAGGCGCGCACGCGTGCAGGTAGTTGGTTGGGTGGGGGCAGGCGCGCACGTGCGTGCAGGTAGTTGGTTGGGTGGGGGCAGGTGCGCACGCGCGCGCAGGTAGTTGGTTGGGTGGGGGCAGGCGTGCGCGCGCATGGACTGTACTTGAGATGGTGCGGTTTCGTTGTGTACTCAATGTGCCCCTGCCCTATGGGATTGCTTCTTGTCTGCATGTTACATTTCTTAATGCCTCTATCCTGCATTCTTGGTTCTTTCCTTCTTGGCCCTCGCAGGCTGAAGGCGGCGGGTGCGACAGCCCGGAATGCGACTGCCCATGTTCTTTGGCACAGATGATGACGTGGCAGAGCATTTTCCTTTGACGCAAGCATGTTGCACAATGTGGATGCCATCACACACGCAGAATGAGTTCTGTAGATGCTTGTGAGATGTGCAGAATGGTGCATCTTCCATGAGATATGCACGTTCTTGTGTAATATGCAGCGTAGCTGCTCGATCTCCAAACTGGTTAAGATACACAGCTACAAAGCGGGAATGTATGTATGCAAGAAGTACCATCCTTTAGCATGTGATGCATGCAGTAAGGCTGCATCTCCTACTTCTTACATTTTATTGCAATATCATTTCATATTTTGTTTAATGAAAGATACAAAGAATTCTACCATTAATAGAATTTGCCACCCATGCTTGGAACTATTGAATAAACAATTGCATTCGAGTAATCTGGCCTGGATAAGGCGCCTTGCAGCCAATCTTCCTCATTACGGCATCAGCGTCTGGGCCTGCGCCACCCCAAACCCGCCCCGGCCAATGTATCAAATGTAAGCATGCCGCCTGTCGTCTTTGCCGTTGTGGGGATCTCGATGTCTCATTCGTTGTTACATTTACTGAAGCGTCTATCAATTTGTTTCATGTGCGTCTGGCATACGCGATGCATTGGTATATAAATAATATGTACAAGAAGATATACCAGTAGTCTATATACAAGAGGCTATAACTGTTTGACTAGGCATGAAAAAAACAGGTTCTTGTTGATAGCAGCCACTGCCATGGACATCCCCCTATCTCGCATGGTGGTCCGACTAAGAGGCGTCATCCACGTGCCGTGCGCTGCCTCTTGGGGGGTGGCTCTGGGGTGTCCTCCTCGTTGCGTGAGGGGGAGGGGCACTCCATGTCCTCCTCGTCGTGGGAGGTGAGGCCCCGCGCCTTGTAGCTGTTGACAGCTTCTTGGTATTCTGGCCATGACTGGTGGCCATTTGCGGCGTAGTCGTACGCACATGGCAAGCTGTCGCTGCTCTCGAGCCAGGTCTGCAGTTCGGGGTATTTCTTCTTTATTGGTGCCAGCCTGTGGTCGCTTTTCCGCTGCTCGCGTTGCATGATCTGCATGCCCCACATAACATGAAGCAAGTACAAACAAGGGCCCTAATTGTTAATGCTTGCAAAGAAAAATGAATCTGTCCAAACTCATGTGCTCTGCGCAAGACTGAAGCAAGCATCCGTCTTTCATGTCACGTGGCTTACCTGTAGTGCGCACTCGTTGGGCACTTGTCTGTACACGCCCTTCTCACGGATTGCAGCGCCGGTGTGCGGATTGTGGCCGATGACACGGCCCGCCGTTGTCCCTGTCGCACCGCCCTCCCCTGCGCTGTTGTTCCGCACCTGTATCCATGCCCACATCGGTTAAAGCGTCGCACGCATCAGCAGGTCAGGTACTTGTCATGATAGGACTACATTGTTATGAATTGCCTGAATGAAACACAGTGTTGTAATATACGTGCACAGCCGTACCTGACGGTTGGCTTCCTTGTGCTTGTTTTCCACGCCCGATTGGGCAAGTCTCCACAGCGCCCGCAGCAGGCGTTGCAACTCGCCGCCATGGCAGCCGAGGGCGTGGAGGTAAAAGCTGCCGGTTGTCTCCTTCACGTTCTGCATGATCACGAGGCGGTGGAACCGCTTGCAGTTGTCCTCGAAGATGGCGTTCTCCTCGTCGGTCGGGTCAGGGTTGCGGCCGGTCTCGTTGATGTCCGTCAGCAGCCGCCAGATCTCGGTGAGTTCGGCAAGTTTGGTGGCGTCAAGGTTGAGGACAGGCAGCCATCGCTCGTGCTCCTTGAGTAGTTTGCGTGCTTCTCCTCCCGAGATGTGCACTTCCTTGTACCCATTCGCCCCCGTGGGATCCGCCTTGATACGCATCTTGCTACCGATCTCCTCCATGCGCTCGTTGAATCTCTCGATGGCTTTCTTCGTGTTCTTGCTGCTGATGACCTGTTGGGTACGTGGTCCCCATGTTGGGCAGGTTACCGTTGTAAGGCACAACGGGTCGTGGTGTCATAAACCATCCATTACACAGCCCTGCGGGAAATATTGATGATAATCATGATGTGGTGATTCATCGAACAATGCTTCGCAAATGATGGTGCTGCTTACCGCCTGTTGGACCTGTTTGACCAACGACTCCACGATGCGCGTTATGCAGTGCTCGATGTCGAACGCGAACCGCCACGCCTCCACCCCACGGACGAGGTCGTCTGCCCCAAGTTGGCGCGTCATGGGGTGGAGGATGTGGACGCGGAGGAGACCGTTTGTGGGGAGG
Source organism: Mesostigma viride (assembly GCA_009746045.1). NCBI lineage: Eukaryota > Viridiplantae > Streptophyta > Mesostigmatophyceae > Mesostigmatales > Mesostigmataceae > Mesostigma > Mesostigma viride. Next base: position 10,594,173 of record RPFO01000080.1, on the reverse strand, counting down.
CAGCCACCCGGGTCCCGTGCGGCTCGTGCGCGACTCGAGCGTGCCGCAGAGGGTGGTGGTGGGGCAGCGTCGCCTGCCACAGGTGCGTACTCGTTCACGTTGATCGTTGGCACGCGAGGGTCGTCATTGCCTTCACCATCGATGGTGTGATGTTGGAGCTGCTTCTCCAGCTCCCAGGCTGGCCCGCGCTGTGGTGCATGGGTGTGGTGTTGGTTGATTGCAAGACCTTCGCGCAGGCCCATAAAGTGGCGGCGGAAAAATTGCTCGAGGGTCTCGTTGGGCTGTGGGCGCGCTAGGGCAAAAATCTTCTGCTTGAGTGCTGACAGCATCTCGCACAGGTGGCAGAAAATGCCGTGCTTGTCGTGAAGGCCCCCACAACCTGCCAACAAACCACGTGAGAGAACATGCCAAAGATGGGGTGAGGTAAGAGGTTGTATGCTTTGTGAGGTATGTGTGTGTGTGTGCGATGGACCTGCAAGCCCCCAGTTTGCACACATAATGGACTAGTATGGGGGAAGCCTCCTCCCAAGTTTCAGCCCAATCCAAGCTCGTTTGCATGTTTTAGGACCATGGCCCACCCCTAACGGTGGGCACGTGCTAGCGCGCGCAAGGGACCATGGCACCCCCTGGCCATGTCCACCCCCCCAAACGATGGACCTGCAAGCCCCCAGTTTGCACACATAATGGACTAGTATGGGGGAAGCCTCCTCCCAAGTTTCAGCCCAATCCAAGCTCGTTTGCATGTTTTAGGACCATGGCCCACCCCTAACGGTGGGCACGTGCTAGCGCGCAAGGGACCATGGCACCCCCTGGCCATGTCCACCCCCCCAAACGATGGACCTGCAAGCCCCCAGTTTGCACACATAATGGACTAGTATGGGGGAAGCCTCCTCCCAAGTTTCATCCCAATCCAAGCTCGGGAGGGAGGGAGGGAGGGAGGGAGGGAGGGGGAGGGAGGAGGGAGGAGGGAGGGAGGGAGGGAGGGAGGGAGGAGGAGGGAGGGAGGGAGGGAGGGAGGGAGGGAGGAGGAGGGAGGGAGGGAGGAGGGAGGGAGGGAGGGAGGGAGGAGGGAGGGAGGGGGATGGGACGGTGGTGGTGGTGGTGGGAAGGGCGTCTTTGTAAAAATGATTTTAGTGTGTGTTCAAGGCAACATATTGTTTTTTAGCATTTTCCTTTGCTGGGTGACAGCGTGCTTTTTAATGGTTACCTCACAGTTGCCATAGATAGGACATGTCGCCTGGGAAGAAGAGGACGATCTGCACCATCCGCACAGCGTCGCGGAGGAACACGGGGATCTTGTTCTTGAGCATGTAGTGGAGCACCTCGAAGATAGCGCGTCCGTTGGCCTTCATGTTCTCGCGGGAGTCCTTCCCTGGAATCTCGGCAATCGTGAATGTCCACTTAGGGGACTGCCATGCTCTCGGGAACCCCTTGCTCACGCATCGCAAAGTGAAGGCAGTCAGTGTCCTGCCCTTGGTCCCAATGTCGGTATTGTGGGCATCCCCGCTGAAGGCAAATTCCAAGATGATGTCAGCGAGGTCCGTCCACTCTGGTGCATCAGGGAACTCCTCGTGTAGCGAGATGACAGCTTCCTGCATCAAAGACGCAATGTATGCCATAGAATAGTTTGCCTGTTAACTTTTGCACGTGCATGTTCCTATCCTCTTGTAAATATCATCTGGCAGTTTCATGGCTGGCGCTCTCCCACAACATATGTGCGCGCAAACACCAATCAGGCATCCAAGCAAGCAAGTGGTTCGGCGAAATAAACAATCAAGCGCCCAAAGCAGCATGTACGCCAGCACGTAAGCAACTGACTTAGCATACCCAGATTTCACACATCAGCCATGGTGGTCAGCTAATGCATGACACCAAGCATAGGTATGCACAACATATATAACTAGGATCACGTTTGATGAAATATACCTGCACAACGCGAATGGGATGTTTCCCCCAGCCTCCCCTCCCGTGGGGAAGAGCAGCTCAAGCACGTTTGGCATGGACACCGTCCGGTAAATTTTGTTCCACTTGTCTGCGTCGTTGGTGAGCTCGTCCTTGGCCTGTTTCTGCATGTCCCTGCTGGGGAACTCGCGGGGAGCTGTTTGGCGAATACCTGCGAACGTCCTGCACGTTGTCCCCGTACTGTCAGCCACGTGCACTAGGGCCTTGGCCATGTCCATGTTGTTACGCTTAAGCGATGCGCGCACCTGACCCGCCACTGCCTGCTTCTGGGAGCTAGGTATAGGGCCATGTATGCTGCACTGGCCGGGATCTGGTCGTTCTCCCCCCCAATGTGCTCTCTCAAGAGCGTGCCCATTGGCAGGGGGAGCTGCTTCCACCCTCTTTTGGCACGGCACGCGTTGACCGTGGCAGCTGTGCTCTTCATCTTCCGGATTGCCGCCCCCATGCACATCGCGGTAGATACCTTGAGGGCTTCCACGCTTGTCTCGTCCTCCTCTATCATCTTTTTAGCTGCGTCCCTAGCTGTTGGCAGGTCCCTCGCCACTAACTCCGTGGTCTTGTTGTACTGCTTGGTCCACTTGCAGGACGAGCAATTCGTACCACGTGCTTGTGCCTTGGCCAACTGCCGCTGCAGCTCCTTGTTGTCATCCAAGGCCTTGGTGAGTGCCTCAGTGAGCTTCTCTACCTGGGTGCGCTGCTGCCGCTCTGTTTCCCCCAGCGTGTGCGCGGCCGCCATGTGTTCAGCAACGTCCGCCTGCAGTTGCACCACGCGTAATTGATTATCTCCCAGCTGCGATTGCAACACACTGTTCACGCGCTCAAGGTGGGCTTCTCGTAGTTGTGCGGCCTGCTCATTCAGGGCCGCGATTGTGAGCAGCTGGCTCAAATGGTCGACCTCGGCCAGCACGGTCTCGAATGATGCAGTGCCATCAGCAATGTCGCGAAGCAAGTCGGCGATGTTTATCTTGTTTGTGGTCTCGGTGATGTACCCCAGGTCTGCTGTGAGGTGCTCGATGCTTGCGAACTGCACAGCAGTGAGCTTTGTCCGGAACTCCACGTCTGGTGTCCTGTGGCAGTGTGGTGTGATTCTTGAAATGAGCTCTCGCTGGCATCCCACTCCTGCGTGTCAATCAACGCACACAACATCATGGTATGTGAGTTGATGAGCATCACTGCAGATTGTCAAATGCTTTGCGTGTTTGTCCACTAAAGTTGTGTGTGGGAAGGCTAGTGCTTGACAGCCCCCTCACATCCATGGCTAATGCCTCTGCAGTCCAAGCATGTGGTCTTGCACTATCAGCAGCAGCCAAGCAAGGACGCGAGCCAATCCCTGCCGACTCCTCCCACGATCGCCCACGCCATCCGTAGCCACCCCCCACACCCAGGTACGCATGCCAGCCACCCGCCACACCCACGCACGCATGGCAGCCACCCCACAAACCCAGGCACGCATGGCAGCGCCCCCATAAACCCACGCATGCATGCCAGCCACCCCCCACATGCACGCATGCATGCCAGCCACCCCCCACACCCAGGTACGCATGCCAGCCACCCCCGCCACACCCACGCATGCATGGCAGCCCCCCCACAAACCCACGCATGCATGCCAGCCCCCACACACCCACGCATGCATGCCAGCCACCCCCACACCCACGCATGCATGCCAGCCACCCCACAAACCCACGCACGCATGCCAGCCCCCCCCCACATGCACGCATGCATGGAAGCCCCCCCACAAACGTGTGCTGGACGTACCCGTGAGGGACGGAGCGTGGGATTGACGGTGCGGCGGGCCGGTGCGAGCGCGCTATGGTGCGTTTTGCAAACACCTTCTTTTCATTTTCCTCAACACTATATTGCATAATCGCACTGCTGCAACATTCTGTCTCAAGGATCTGGAATGATGGGGGGAAATGATGACAATGCTACTTGGCTGTGCATGTAGCACGGGATTGCTTGGACGCCACGTGAATTAATAAAGCATGGCATTAACCAACGTTGTTGTCTTAATCTATAAAATGAATATACATCGTAAGGCTCACAGGTGCTACATTGCTGGACAAATTGGAAATTTAAGTTGACGCAGCTCAGGCATGCTAACGACAGTGAGAACTGCATGCTGGCATAGCTAGTGAAAATTTTTGCTAGTAGTAAACAATTATAAGCTGTAGTGCCTAGTAATGTACATTACTGTGGCACGTACCATCTCTGAACTTTGCAAATGTAACCTGTGGCGAAGACCTCCTCGCCACAAGCTGCGGCATGTTGCTGTCGTGGCATGGTTGGAGGGAAGTAGGGATTGGAGATGCCGATTCACAGCGTGAATGTTGTTCCACAAAGTAGGCCCCGGCGCACTACGACAATTGTCGAGATCGAATTGGAAATGCAGCGTCAAAAAACATATGCAAAACAAAAAAGATCGTCTGCACAATGTCGGCTTACCGATGATTGCCGCTTAGCACGCGTGAGCAAGAAGATTACATGCACTGGACACCAGATGCCAGCGACGTGGTCTGTGTCGCACGAATTGTGCGAACGGATGACGACGAGCCCCAGGCAACGTTATTGCTTGAGGGTATGAAGGGGACGGGACTGCAACCTGCAATTATCGATGCATGGGTTTCACCCCGCGCATGTAGACATCTCTAGCGTGTATAACATCCTCAGGATTAAACGCTTCGCCGGGCTGGCCAGCTTATGGTCAATGCAAGTGCTTGTCGCTCCCTACCAGCACCTACAATTCAACAGGCTTCCGGAATCGAACACGAAAAGGCTGCAGGCTATGCGTTTAAATCAAAATGAATATCACAAACACTTAATGTATGAACTCCGCAGTCAGATTTTTATTGGAATTGAAGCGACCAAAAGTGTGTCGTCGTGCAATATGCGTCCTGCAAGGCCGCGAGTCCCTAGCCTAATTCGAAATTCCAAACAATCCCATTGGCTCGTTTGAATTGCTCGCCAAAATTCCAGCAAAAAGCAAGCATTCGATTCTGTTCTACGGAGGCCGCCTCTTGAACTTGAAAATGGGTTGATTTGCCGTCTTGTTCGTAAGTATCCCAGACCGCCATGGCTTGCCGATTGCTGGCTGGCAATCAGGCGATGAGGCTAAGGGCAGGCTCGCACGGTTCTTGGCAATTCAAAGACAACGGGACGCTGTTTTTCTACACTTGCCTCCCTAGCGCAAAAGCTTGCTATGCATGGGCGGGTCGACATGGCGTCGCATGGGCCGTGAAGCCGGACTTGAACGGACGATAGTGTTGTACTAGGTCAGGCAGGTTCAGGTTGCACATGATTCCACCGTTTTTCCTTCCCGATTCCTTGGATGAAATCTGGCCAAATCAGACAGAATAGTTCCTGCGGTGCCAAAAGGGCGGTTACGAAAATGTGTGGCTGGAGTTTGTGCGAAGGGTAACTACTTTGACTGGTGCGCACTTGAAACTAGTCGGCATTGCTAGATGCCGCGGGGGTACACTCCAACATGAAAGCCGAACGTCGTGGGGGTCTCGGCTTGAGTTTCGGTAATGCAATGCCAACATGCTAGCCTTACCCCACTAGTGCTGCCCACTTTTCTGCCCACTCGGCTTTGGTCAGCACCAAGACCTAAAAGTACACAAAATCCTAAGTCGTTGTCTGCAACGACTCCCTGTTCCGCATATGAAACATATCATCTAGCACTTTCTCTTTAGACGACAAAATCAACTAGACAACCTGGGTAGGCCAGAAATCCCAGACGACAAAATGCCCTTGTCGCAGAGCACTCCAGTGTCGACTTGCCGACCCCTGAGCTTGCCAAACAACTATATCACCAACTAAGCATGTACGACAACTAGCTGGCCCTGACGAGAAAAGCTGCCTTGTCGCATTCACAAAAGCGGCTTGCCAGCCTGCCGAATATCAATGCCAATATTGCACGACATTACTGTCTACCTGCAGCGGACAGTTCTCGAAATCAATAACGCGCCAGTTATAAACATCGATTCCTGCGGAATCGATACTAAGCGCTTAGTATCGATTCCGTAAGGAATCGTTGTATATAACTAAAACATTTGCTTGCGCCGGCAAGGCTAAGGCCGATACTAGTCGGGTCATCGAATTGGCTATTCGATTATCGAAGTCGCCTATTCGACCATCGAACTTTCCTATTCGATTATCGAATTTTCCTTATTCGATTGTCGAAATTTCCTAGTCGACAGGGGGTCAGAGGCCAGCGGCCTATCATACTCGGTGCCCAGCGAGCCACCGAACTAGGCCTAGTCGATTATAGCGAGACATCGCGTGGAAATTAGCCGATTTCGGGGACTTAGCCGATGTTCGGAGCAACGTCGAACAACACAGATGATTAGCCGGTTGAGCACATCATGTCAGTCGAATAGCTAGCGCTGGTACTCTGCCTAGTAAGCGGAGAGCACTTGCCTATTTCGATTAACATATTAGGCCGAACGATTAGCGTCCGCAACGTTATTCGCATTTCATACACCCGTTTGCTCACCATAGTCACCAGCATCTTTGTATATATTTATAATAAGTAGATGCATACAGACAGGTAGCGGTTACAGAACCGCTATTAAGAACTCCTTAGGCATGGCTCGCGATTACCCGCGCAGACCAGGCCACCAAAGAGGGTGGGTGGGTGGGACAAGAAAAAAGACCACAACAATGTCACTACGCCGCCAAAGTAGTCAAACTGCCCTAGCACGGGGCTGACATCAGCAACCGAGCTTAACTTAACACGCCAACCTGAGAATGTAGCGACACCTACCGTACCACAAAAACAACAACCAATCAAATACCCTTTCCGAAAGGTTCTAATTATCATTCAACAAACCGGTTCAACAAACCCGGCCCTGTCAAACTTTAAGCATAAGATTGTTTCGAGATTGTAGCACAATAGGGCCACTGCCCCTACTAACAATTCCAGGTCGCCAGCCATTAGCCAAATCCGGTTACATCTGCCAAACCCGCCCGGTTCAGCCGACCATCCAGGCGGCTCCCGTGAGCGGCCTTATTCCCCGCCTCACTTCGAGAAACTCTTTTCAAAGAAATCCGATTCATACACCCGTTTGCTCACCATAGTCACCAGCATCTTTGTTAAAACAATAAGTAGATGCATACAGACAGGTAGCGGTTACAGAACCGCTATTAAGAACTCCTTAGGCATGGCTCGCGATTACCCAACCTCCCCTTCCTGGCCCTCCGGTCCGCTAAAGAAGCACCATTTCCTTTCCCGTCAAAAGCTGTCCTGTCGCGATGGGCGCTCTCCGTTGCCAGAAAACAGATTTAATTCCCAGCGACTGTGAATGCACAAAAATTCATGCACTGTCGATCGACACAGCTCGCATTTTTGACCCCACTCGGGGGCCCCCGCTGACCTCGTTGCCGACCTCTTCTCTGGTCCGCTAAGGGGTGCTGTCGCGGAACACAAAGTCAAAGCAAAAGCTGCTGACTGGCGCCGCTGATTCCAGCCGACGCCCAGTTTACAACTTTTTTGAAAAGCAACCAACCTAGTGCCGAGCACATAAACACTCCTTCCGTACAAAAAAGTGGAAATACCACTGATTACGAAATCAAGTTGGTTTTCAGCCCTTGCCTCCTGCGCCGAGGCTCCGTGTCCCACAACGGTGACTTAAATTTTTTACCCCCCGAGCCGCGGCGGCCCTCAAGCCAAGCCCAACCCGGAATGCAAGCATTTCCAGGTACGAGACAACTCAAAGGCAGGCCAGCCTGCCGACAGCCCAACCCGAGGCGCAAGCATCCCCAGGTACGGAACCATCAAGCAAGCTAGCCCTTGCCCAACCCGGCCAGCTGGCCGTTTCTTTCAAACAGACCAGCCATTAAATAATGCATCAGCCCCCGCTTCGCATTTAAACCCCGATCACCCGGACATTAATTCCGGGCCAGTGGCAGCCATGAATCCCAACCGCCTTAAGCAGCCAGGGATCATGGATGCCGGAAATTTGGTTAACAAATTTTAGCCCCGCACCCATGCTGAGCGCAAGGCTGGTGAGGCACTTCTTGTACCGCCATAGCCTCAGCCGTCGGCGCTCAGCCAACGTTTACAAGAAAAAAGACCACAACAATGTCACTACGCCGCCAAAGTAGTCAAACTGCCCTAGCACGGGGCTGACATCAGCAACCGAGCTTAACTTAACACGCCAACCTGAGAATGTAGCGACACCTACCGTACCACAAAAACAACAACCAATCAAATACCCTTTCCGAAAGGTTCTAATTATCATTCAACAAACCGGTTCAACAAACCCGGCCCTGTCAAACTTTAAGCATAAGATTGTTTCGAGATTGTAGCACAATAGGGCCACTGCCCCTACTAACAATTCCAGGTCGCCAGCCATTAGCCAAATCCGGTTACATCTGCCAAACCCGCCCGGTTCAGCCGACCATCCAGGCGGCTCCCGTGAGCGGCCTTATTCCCCGCCTCACTTCGAGAAACTCTTTTCAAAGAAATCCGATTCTAGGCGAAAAATCCACCCCCGGAACGATCCTAGCGGGATTCGAACCCGGGATGCCGGCGTGTCGCAACAGTCTTAGTTATATACATCGATTCCTTCGGAATCGATACTAAGCGCTTAGTGTCGATCCCGTAAGGAATCGATGTATATAACTAAGACTGTTGCGACACGCCGACATCCCGGGTTCGAATCACGTTAGGATCGTTCCGGGGGTGGATTTTTCGCCTAGTAATGCGAATAACGTTGCGGACGCTAATCGTTCGGCCTAATGTGTTAATCGAATATGGCGAGTGCTCTCCGCTGAATAGGCGGAGTACTAGCGCTAGCTATTCGACTGATATGATGTGCTCAACCGGCTAATCATCTGTGTTGTTCGACGTCGCTCCGAAAATCGGCTAAGTCCCCCGAAATCGGCTAATATCCACGCGATGTCTCGCTATAATCGACTAGGCCTAGTTCGGTGGCTCGCTGGGCGCCGAGTATGATAGGCCGCTGGCCTCTGACCCCCTGTCGACTAGGAAATTTCGACAATCGAATAAGGAAAATTCGATAATCGAATAGGAAAGTTCGATGGTCGAATAGGCGACTTCGATAATCGAATAGCCAATTCGATGACCCGACTAGTATCGGCCTTAGCCTTGCCGGCGCAAGCAAAAGTTTTAGTTATAAACATCGATTCCTGCGGAATCGATACTAAGCGCTTAGTATCGATTCCGTAAGGAATCGTTGTATATAACTGCGCCAGCTTGCGTGCACCTGCATGTTCAGCCTGCACGATCCGCATAATTGCCAGGCTGGCAGCCTAGCTTGGTCCGTGTTGTAGTCCAGCAGCCAGTGCGTGCTGCTTGCCAGGCTGCGTTGGCACTGACCTCCTGGTGACGCATGTCAGTACCGCTGTCAACTCCCCGTGCTGCGCGTCGCGCTACGGCGCATGCGTTGCTCCCGTAAGGCCCAAATGCCAAAGGCGTAACAACTCGCACACGCGCAATGCCTAGCTGCCTCGCCTCGTCCCCCGGGCCGGCCGCGTGGCGGCCCCGCGTAAAGCCAATACTCGTGCGAATCGGAACGGCGCGCGACAGCTGTCGCGTACTCGTGCCAAACTCCCTGCACTGACAGTAGCCCACGACCTCGTTGGCCCTCATGAGGTATGGCTGCATGAGTGATCGATGGGCCACATGCTAGCCTTACCCCACTAGTGCTGCCCACTTTTCTCCCCCCCCTCGCTACCAAGTCCTTTGCTGGGTAGCGAGCAACAAAGTGGCAGTAGCTGCTTGAATCGCATGGGTGGTGAACCCCGCAGCAATGCACACAGGGCAAAACCAGGAACCCTCAGGTACCTGAGACAGAGGGGGTTGAAGGCAGTGAAGATGCCAGCCGCAGTTGCAGTGATCACACAGCAACATGACCTCAGGCTGGTCGACCCGGTGACAAATTTGACACTGCGCATCGCGGATGCGCCTAGCGGTGTGCGGCTGGATGCTCCGTGCCAGGTGGGGCATGGAGCAAGGAGACAGGTTCGACACATTGTCAGTGGTCTTACTACCATCCGCACCTTCGAGGATGGCCACCCCCGAAGGCTTAATCTCCACAATGCGAAGGATGGTGGGCCCGGCCGTGACGTCCAGCGTGTGTTGGGGTTGAGTCCGCAGAAACACATACTGGCCGGGGTGGAACTGCAGCCGCCTGGCCATATACTTGCCACCCCGTCGCTGGGCGTACCGCAGTGTGTCGCGGTGCTGCGCGATTAACAGATTGTTCATCGCGATGGGCATCACCTTCTTAAATGTGGCGGCGCGCGCCACAACCTCCCGCAGCCACTCATTGGCGTCATCCCATTGAATCGGCTGGGGGTGAGCTTCCTGCACCTCAGAGGGCAACAATGGTGCCCGACCAAAGAGCAGAAAATAGGGGGAGAACTGGGCGAGGGATTCTTGTGGGCTCATCCGGTAGCCCATGGCGATCCAGGGTAGTTCCCGATCCCAGGTGGCCACACGTGCTGCTTGCAACGCCCATTTGCGCAGCGCCTGTTTGACTGTCTGAACCAAACGCTCAGCCAGTCCATTGGCCTGAGGGTGCTCCCGCGAGGTGTGCCGATGATCGATGGAGCAGGAATCCAATAGCTCTTGGAATTCCCCACGAAATTCCCCGCCTTGGTCTGAAACCACCTCCGCCGGTGCCCCATACCGAGCAATAACATCCAGGAAGTAGGTGGCTGTGGTGGCGGCGTGCTTGTCGGGTAGGGGAATCAGTTCCAGCCACTTGCTGAACGATTCCACACACACCATGACGTAACGGTTGCCGGAAGTGCTGAGCTCAAAGGGCCCACACAAGTCGACGTGCCACCGGTAGAACAAGCCCCGGATGGGCAAGCTCATGAGCTCCTTGTCATGATGGTCCAGGTTGAAACGCGCTTTCGCGCGAGCACACTCAGCACAACTGGCTACCTGCCGTGCTATGGCATGCTTCATGCCCGCCCACCAATACACCCCACGCACCATGGCACCTGTGCGGTTTGCACCCATGTGCCCGAACCGCTCATGGTAATGTGCAACGAGGGCAGCACGCTTGTCAGGGGGCGGCACGACCAGCTTGCGGCGCCCCACAAGCTTGTAGACCTGGTTGCCCTCCCAGGTATAATTCACAGCCCGGCGCTCCACGCGCTCTTGCTCGGCTTGCCTCTGCGTCGGTGTCCAGTCAGCAGGGGCTGGAGAGGCAGGCAAACCCTGCACCCGCTCGAGAACCCTCCCATCCACCACACGTCCCCAGCGCAGCACTCCACCGCAATGGCGTGACTGGCGGCAGCATGCAGCACCACACAGCCCATGCTCGCCGGATCCACCGGCTGCGCAAGCGTGTCTTCAGCCAAAGGAAGAAATATCACGCCCTGGGATGGCGTGAAAGCCGCTGGCCGTACGGGATTGGCGTAGCACGCAAACTCCGCCACGGCATCACTGCAGGAAAGCCATCGCGACTCGGAATCGCATGGCCCGGCTGCGTTGACAAAGACGACTGAGCCCTGTGGTCCCTCCGCGCCCTGCGCTCGCGCCCCCGTCCGGTCCTCTGACGTTGCCAAAGCATAGCGTGATAAGACATCGGCATTGGAATGGTCCACCCCAGCGCGGTGTACAATGGTCATGTTATATTCTTGAATAATCATGGCCCAGCGCGCCAGCTTGCCAGTCAGATTGGCACTTGTCATCAACCACTGCAGTGGCTGATGGTCGGTGACCAGCGTGAACTGACGCCCGAACAAGTATGGCCGAAAATGTTTGATGGCCCACACCACGGCCAGAGCCTCGCCCTCATACGATGAGTACTTGGCCTCAGCCGTGTTGTTGCTCCTGCTGGCATACGCCACCACATGTTCCTTGCCATGCACGTCCTTCTGTGCCAACACAGCACCAAGTCCAACCCTGGACCAATCTGTGTATAGCACAAATGGCTGGGCATAGTCGGGCTGACGGAGTTGGCGCTGAGGTGAGCTCTGCCTTGATGGTCTCAATGGCGCGTTGCTGCGCCGGACCCCATGCCCAGACTGCACCTTTCTTCAACAGCTCCGTCAGTGGCTTAACCTTGGTGCTGAAGTTGGGGATATAACCTCGGTAATACCCCGCCAGCCCCAGGTAAGCCCGCACACCCGCCACATCCGTGGGCGTTGCCGCGTTGACGATCGCTTCCACCTTGGCCGCTTGTGGAGTTCTGCCGCCAGGAATGATCTGGTGTCCGAGGAAGTCGAGGCTCCGCTGCGCAAACCGACACTTCTCGGGATGCAGCTTTAGGTTGGCTCGCGCCAGTGCCATGCGCACCTGCTCAAGGTGCTGGAGGTGTTGCTCAAATGTCTCACTGAAGATGATCACATCATCAATGTAACACGCAGCGAATGGCATGCCATTCAACACTTGATCCATGGCACGCTGAAAGATGGCACTCGCATTCCTATGCCCGAAAGGCATCCTGACCCACTCATAGAGTCGGTGGCCCCCCCAGAACGCGAGCTTGCGTTGGTCACCCTCCGCCACTTGGATTTGGTGAAACCCACTGCGGAGGTCTAGGGATGAGATGAACTGCACGCGTGGCGATATCCGGTCAAGCACATCGTCCACTCGCGGCATGGGGTACCTGTCCATCGGGGTGTGTGCGTTGAGTTGCCGCAGGTCCGTCGCCATGCGCATCCCAGTCCATTCACCTGTCACCGCATCCTTCTTGGGCGCCACGACGGTCGCGGCCGCATAGTTGGATGTGGATGACCGAATGATGCCAGCAGCCTCCAGCTCCTCGCATTGTTGCTGCACAAACTCCAGCTCAGCTTGACTCAGCCGGTGTTGTCGGCGAAACAGTGGCTGATCGGTGTCCAGCGGGACCCGCATCTGCCCACCATTGTAGCATCCCAGCTCTTGACTGCTGAATGCAAACGCGTTGCGCGCATCTTCCAGCCACTTGAGCAGCCTCGCACGTTGCTCAGCTGTGAGGTGCTCACAGACGCTCCATTGATGGTTTGCTGCCGGGTCGCTTGCGCTCGAGACATTGTGCACAGCCACCGTGGGACCGCGCACGGCCGCCGACTGAAACAGCATGTATGCCGCCGCTCCCGGCGTAATGCCTCGCTCTCCCACCTGCCGTTGTGCCTTCGCCACGAGGAACTGAAAGGCCGGAGCCGCCGAGAACACACAGCTGGTGAGGAGCGCAGTCATGAGGATGACTGACCATACCTGGCGCCAGGTGTAGGACCACCCTTGGCCCCAGTGCCGCCTGCACGCTCCGCCTTAGGCACACCAGCCGGCGCAGCACCGGTGGGTGGAGAAGTGTCACTCTGCGCCTGTGCAGTCGCAGCATGGACGGGAAGTGCAACCCGCTGCACCCTCCGCACACCTTGAGTTAAAGCCCGACCGGCTCAGCTATGGCGGTCGGTCACGTTTAGCTTGGGATAAGGTGAACACAGAGAACTGCTGTCGGAGCTGGCCCACCACTGGTTTATGTCTTAGCCAGCAAACCCTATCCGGTTAGCCGTAACCGTGGGACAAGCTAGCCGTCCGTACTGACCCGGATAAGGCCCCGGACTGGGGCCTAGGTGGCCGGCCGGCCCTAGGCGCCGCCCTTAGACCGGTCGCCCGCATCGGACCGCCGGATTATAGCCGGCGGCTGAGCGGACGCTAGCGGAAGGCGTGCGGACGGACATGGGGAACTCAGAGCCAGATCCTAGGGCTCTAGAGTTACTCAACTCCGACATACTCTTTTGTTCTTTGATTAATTATCAAAATAATTACATCAAATGCAGACCATACAAAACCCTCTATAAGGTAGGGAACTCAAGGGGGCCTCAAGGCCGTCAAAATCACCACGGTATCGACCCGCGCCCTTGTGATCACACATGAATAGTGATGTAATAAGTATCGAGAGAAAAAAAAACAACTATGCCACCAGACAAAAGGTGACCCGTTTATTAGGACCAGTGACCCGCCGACGGGCCCAAGGCACCGTCCAACGTGGCTAGGGTATGGTCAGGACAAGCAAAAAAACTACCACCATGATATTCGTGAATGCTAGCAACACAGGGTGAGTTATGGCTGTATTCATAAAGCGCCCGAGCCGTAACCCTGTGTGGCTCACGGGTGTTGCATCGTCATGCGCTTGCGCAACACTGCGTACTGCGGGGCAGCCTCCCGCGCCTCCTTGGTGAGTGCATCCGCGGGATTGAGTTCATCCGCGATGTGCTGGAGACGCGTGACGCAGGAGGCCGCCTCAGCGAGTACGAGGTAATCAACGTCCTGTGACCGCGCATAGGGATTGTCAAGGAAGGCCAAACAACTTTGTGAGTCAGTGTGCACCGTGCTAGTCCAGTGAAGAGTGAACCCACACGAGCCAAATACACGAGCCGGTATCCACCTTGCGCAGGGATGGCAGAGCAGCCGAGGCAGTCGGCTTGGACTGCGCACTCTTGAAGCATGAGATCAAATACAGCATGCCCTCGTCGAAACTGACGGCACTCTTCTTTTTGAGTTCCGTCGCTATGGTCAGATGCACATCCGACGAGAGGTCGCATTTCTTGAGAAATCGATTGCACAGGAAAATGGGCTTGAGAGTATCTAGCAGCTTGTGCTTGTGCACGAAGACCTGGAAATTACGTGCAGCCCCGGGCAAATTTGCCTTATTAACTGCATAGCCCTCGAAGTCGTTGAAGGCTTGCTCGTCGGCCTCTTCCTTAGACCGCGACAAGTGGGCATCTAGACCGTTGTAAAAAACTTCCCAGGTTTGTTTGTTGTCGTCCGCAATGCGAACTAGATTGGCAATGTTTGGGTGCTTTGTTGTACTGCAGAATACTGCACGGAACTTGCCAATCAGCTCCGAATCTTTGTCTGCGCGTCCATCGCGCAGACGCTTGAGAGCAGCTAGAAAATCTGCTGCGTCGTCCGGCGTATAGTCGGCCGGTAGATCAGCGGGCACCTCCGTTTGCTTGAGAGGGCCGCGATTTAGTGCATCGTCAGCAGCAAGCATCAGATGCTTGAACTGCTTGGCCAGTTCAGGTTGCGCCACGAGGGTTTGCATCAACCTCGTGGCCTCGTCCGCACTAAAGCGTGGCAGGACGGACCCTGCAGCCTCGCCACTTGGCGTATCTGTGTGTTCGCCCATGCGGCTCCGTGTACCGGAAGCCATCGGGATTTTTATGAATACAAGTTAAAGCCCGACCGGCTCAGCTATGGCGGTCGGTCACGTTTAGCTTGGGATAATAAGGTGAACACAGAGAACTGCTGTCGGAGCTGGCCCACCACTGGTTTATGTCTTAGCCAGCAAACCCTATCCGGTTAGCCGTAACCGTGGGACAAGCTAGCCGTCCGTACTGACCCGGATAAGGCCCCGGACTGGGGCCTAGGTGGCGCCGGCCCTAGGCGCCGCCCTTAGACCGGTCGCCCGCATCGGACCGCCGGATTATAGCCGGCGGCTGAGCGGACGCTATATAGCGGAAGGCGTGCGGACGGACATGGGGAACTCAGAGCCAGATCCTAGGGCTCTAGAGTTACTCAACTCCTTGCGCTGCTAGCAAGGTGTACCCCACCTGCCAGGCTGACATGGCCTGGCCAATGAGCGACCATCGCTCGATCCACCTCCAGGAGCCCTGGGGCGGCGGATGCACCTTCGGCAAAGCCCATGCTTAGTTCACGAAACCCCGCGGGTGGCTGAACCAAGAGACCTGTGGCACGCTCCCACACAAGCCCCTTGCCCCGGTCACGATAAGCCTGGGACCCTTGGTATAACTGACAAGGGTGGGCAGTGCTCGCATGGGGGCGCCTGCCTTGTTGACGGGCGCGTAGGGTGCCTGATCATCGTGCTCCACATACTGCGCCGTGAGTTGACTGGGCAACACGACATCGACCGGTGGCAGCTCAATGTGGCTAGCGATATGCTGCATCACCGCCTGCGTAGAACCTTGGCCAGCGATGTTGGTCCAGAACGCGCGCAGCCGATGGGTATTCCCTCCCAGCCCGGCATTGTCCGACACCACGGGTTCCCCCAAAATACCCACAATGGTGCCCCAATCCTCCCGAACAGTGGGGCTGGGACTGTCCACCGCCACTACATTTTCAAATGAGTAGGCGGGTGGCACCTGCTGCAGCTGCTGGAGCTCGCCCACAATGCGCAGCATGTCCCAGAATAGGCCGCTCCTGCTGTCGGCAAGGCCCCGGCCATGCCCAGCCTGGCTCATGCCTTGGCACTCCCAGCCAGCAATGACCAACCCTACCTCGCCATGTTGTGAGATGAGGCGGCGTAGCTGCTGCTGCCCAAGGAAGCGCACGTCATGAGTGCCCTTGCCGAAGACATCAGCCCAGGCGGATGGAGGAAATTGTGCTGGGTATGCTTGCGACAAGATAGCGCAGTGGTGCAAATATGCCGCCCTGGCTGTGAGCGATGCCTCCACCGCAATGAGCTTGCTGCATACCCCCCCGCTGCTCAGGAAACCGGCTATGCCGCCACCCATACCTGCGAACAGCTCCAGCACGACGGTGGCACGCCCGAAGTCCGGGATGCGTTCCAGCACCTCTGCGCTAAAGCCGGGGTACGGCGTGATGGCACCCGGCTGGCGCCGCTTCCCCCCAGCACCCTTGGGCAGTGCCTGACATGCCGCCATCACCCGTGCACGCACATCGCGCAGGCGTGGCAGGGGCGCAACCTGGGCAAGCCAACTTTGCCTCTGCGCATCCCGCGCTGGCAACGCCGCAGGCAGCACACACCGGTGCCTATCGCGCGCGCGCTTGTCGCTAGCCGCTTGCGCCATGTGCACCGCTTGCGCGTCCGGCCACACGCCCCCCCTCCAGTTCTCAGCCGCATCCCCTGGCTCCACCTCTATGCTGGCGGGCGACACCACTGCAGCCACACACGCGTCTAGCGACACCACCCGGCCCCTGCGGGTTAGGCTCCGGGTCACTGCTGCACTGAATGGGAAGAAGCGCCTTTTGCTTCCCCTCCCCCTGCCAATCACGGCGGTAGGTCGCAACCTCCAGCCAAGGGTCAATTATGAGCCCGAGGCGATACATGACGTCCATCCCGATAAGGGCTGCATACCCACACCTGTCGACCACCAAGGCCGGCACAGCCACGCAGGCCATCCGCTTTGGGTCCGTGGGGTTGAGGATGACGTTGATCAGCATGGAAGTCATTGCATCGGGTCGCGCCGCTGGCCCTTTCCATCCCTCCACGAGAACGGTGCTGTCTATGAGCCCGCCGTTCTCACGGGTCGCACCACACATCTTGGCCAGCTCCATGGTGATCACGAGCGGCCCGGCTCCGCCATCCAGCTTGGTGACGGACTTTGCGCTGGGGCACACCATAGGGCCCCAACAAGTGCCGTCCTCGCTGATTGCCTGGAAAGCGATAGCCGGGGACCCATCAGGGTGCTTTGCCACCGTGACTGTCCTCGGCACCCGTGACATCCGCTCCTCGCGGGTTGCTTCCCGGGGCATGGTTGGTGCTGGGACGTCTGCCGGGGTTGCCGGCATAACTGGCATGGTGACCCGCCGCGCAGTTTCCGCCACCGGCAATGTGCGTGCGTCTAGGCTGTCGGCGCACCGCTGCAGTGCCGCAGCTGCTTGGTGCACCAACGTGATGCCCCGCTGCCCGCAGCCATCAATCACTTGCCTGGCAGAAAACAAGGGAGCATCAATCACTCCATCCACTGGCAAGAATGGTGGCAGCTTGCGCCGCTGCTCGGCGTCGGCGGGGTTCGGGTGCTCCAGCAGCGATGACTCACCGCCGGTTGAACCTGCCGGGAACGATGCAGGAAGCTGGGGTGGCCCCCCCTCACCATTTCCCGTGGTTGGTGAGGAGCCCAGAACAAGTCGGGTTGCTCCACCAGCGTATACGCGTCATACGCTTCCATCCCCGCCGCCTGCCCACTCGGTTGGCTGGGTGACGCCGGCGCTGCCGATACCTCAGCTGCCTGCTCTGTTGGCGTGCTGTCGGCCGCCACCATGGCCGCTGCATGTGCTTGCACGGTCTTGGTGACCACTGGGTACTTGCACCCTGCCGGAGCATGGGCGGGCGTTCCAGCCGCGTGCTCCTTCTTGCACTGGGCTGGGCAGGCCCGCTTCACGTGATCTGGCTTCCCGCAGATCCAACATGCCTTGTGCGGGTCAGCCGTCGCCTGGCCGGTGCTGCTGGAGGCCGTGTTGTTGCCCCCCGCGCTGGCTGGCTTGTCCGCCTGCGACCCAAACTGCCGGCTGCTTGGTCCACCCCTTCCACCGCTGGACCCTCCACCGCCTGATTGCGCGCCACCCACCCTGTTACCCTTGTGCGCTTGGGCGACTTCTTGGCGTACCAGCTCCACTAGGTCCGGGAGACCCCGTGCCTGTCGCCGGTTGAACGCATGCACTTCCGTGCACAGCTGGGCCAGTTCCCAATGACAACCAAATCTAGGTTGTGGGATCATGGCAGCTTTTGGACCCAACGCCTTGAGCCACTTCTCACACGCCTCCGCCTCCGTCCATGCCGGGACCTCATCCCGCAAGACCTCCAGGCGGTCCATCGTGGCGTCAGGCGACTCCTTGTCCCCCACCTTGAAATCATGCCACTCCGCCTCCGCCTTGGTGGAGGAGTGGGCGTACTTGGCGCGCAGCAGTTCCCACAGCTCCTCGGCAGGGTCGACGTCAAATACCACGTGTTGGTAGTCCGGCAAGCCTTGTTGGTCGCGCCTGTACCACACATCGGATCTTCCCGTCTTCAGCGCCACCTCATGGTAGCCTGTGACCCACCGCTGCACCAGCTTTTGCGTGTTGCCTGAGAAAAACATTGGGATGTTGTCCATCTCAAAGGACTTCGGCAGCTGGTTATGCGTGACGATATACTGCTGGTGCAGCCAAGTCTTATATTTCCAATAGGCTTGGTTGATCATTGTCAACAAGCCCACCGTCAGCAGTATACCTGTCCTTGAGCTCCACCTGCGCTTGCACCGGCATTCCCACCTTGGATCCCTCAATCGGCGACCCATTGTAGCCCACCGGCATGCTTGGCGTCCTTGGTAGAGTAGCCACAAACCTCGGCTCCAGCCCATAGCCTCGTTCCACCGTGTATGGACTGCCTCGCTGCAATCCCGGAATGATGCCTGGCCGCACCCACGGTGTTTGTAGCCGTGGCGTCGCTGGGTTTGTTGGTGCCGGCACATGCGGTACGCCAAAAGAAAACCCAGTTTGTGCACTAGGCATCCCAGGCACATGCTGCCGCGACGCCTGCATCTGTGGCGCTTGCGCCTGTGGCTGCACGGATGGTGCCTGCGACATTAAAGGCACCTGCGACTGCAACACCTGCGCTTGGGGCTGCCAAACTTGCGCTTGCGGCTGTGGTAGGTGCGGCGCTGGTGTCAGCGTTGCTTGCGCGGTCCACGTCGCGTGCAGACTTGCAATCTGCGCCGCCAACTGCGCCGTCTGCTGCTGCTGCAACTGCATAGCCTGCTGTTGCTGCTGCATCTGTTGTTGGGATTGTGCTACATGTTGCAAAATCTGCTGCAACACATCCGCACCCACCCCCTGGCTGACACTTGGCCCCGGCGCTAGCCCGGTGCCTGCCAACCCGCTGAGCCGTATCTGCGATGATGGTGTGATGGGAAGTACTGTTCCATCTTGAGGACCTGCCGCGCTGCCACCCAGCCCTCCGTTGACGACTGATGTGTCACCACCACCAACAACAACGCCACCACTCCGATCGGCGACCCCCCCCCCATTGCCCATCCCGGAACCCGAGGCTGCTGCATGGTGGGACGAGTGGCCCATTGCCGTTGTCGCCAGTTGGCAAGGATGCCTGCGTGCCTGCAGCATCACCCTGCTGCGGTGCGCCATCCACCACCGTGCCTTGGTTGGGGTTGGCGCCCCCTTGATGTTGACCATCTTGGTCTGCCATCAAGCTTCGTGCTTGTGCTCTCGTGAGCACCGTTTCTGCAACCAATCACTGCATGGGCTACAGAGTGAGCAGACGTAGTGCAAAATCAGTATGCACCACAGGGGCCACCACTTGGCCCCTTCAACTTGCTGGCACCACACCAGATGCACAGGGCAAGGAGAAAAGAAAACAATTGCCTGAAAGCTGAAAACCAATGCTGCTTCAGGACCTGCTTGCAAGCTGCCTGCCTTGACAGCCTTGCACAGCCAGCTTTACCTCTATTCCTAGTATTCAGGAAGAGGCCTCAGCCTTGACCAAGCTTACCTACCAACTCTCAGTTAGCTCTGTGTGGATAAGACGAGAAGCCAGTGCCAACTGCACTTCTCAAAAAGGTGAGACCTGAGAGTGAGGTATGACTAGGTTAGGCTTCACACTGTGTTCTTTGTTGCAAATGAAATAACGTTTTTATTACCAATACTCTACCTAACTTGGCAGCTCTGTTTCAGCAATGGCTGGGCTCGATGAAAGAAAGGAGGGCTGGCCACACTTGCCACGCACCACCATGACCAAGACAGAGTTCAAGGATCCACACAGAGCTACATCCAACGCCCTGGTGGAAACACACACTTATCCCAATGAATGCCTTACACTTACGCAATATCTTGCGTCAGCCTTACCTCGTAGCCACGCTCAGTATCTGATCCTGACGACAACCGCTTTGTCGTCCATACTGCTTCAATTACACCAAAGCTACTCCGTGGCACTCGGCTTTGGTCAGCACCAAGACCTAAAAGTACACAAAATCCTAAGTCGTTGTCTGCAACGACTCCCTGTTCCGCATATGAAACATATCATCTAGCATAGGCCAGAAATCCCAGACGACAAAATGCCCTTGTCGCAGAGCACTCCAGTGTCGCCTTGCCGACCCCTGAGCTTGCCAAACAACTATATCACCAACTAAGCATGTGCGACAACTAGCTGGCCCTGACGAGAAAAGCTGCCTTGTCGCATTCACAAAAGCGGCTTGCCAGCCTGCCGAATATCAATGCCAATATTGCACGACATTACTGTCTACCTGCAGCGGACAGTTCTCGAAATCAATAACGCGCCAGCTTGCGTGCACCTGCATGTTCAGCCTGCACGATCCGCATAATTGCCAGGCTGGCAGCCTAGCTTGGTCCGTGTTGTAGTCCAGCAGCCAGTGCGTGCTGCTTGCCAGCGTTGGCACTGACCTCCTGGTGACGCATGTCAGTACCGCTGTCAACTCCCCGTGCTGCGCGTCGCGCTACGGCGCATGCGTTGCTCCCGTAAGGCCCAAATGCCAAAGGCGTAACAACTCGCACACGCGCAATGCCTAGCTGCCTCGCCTCGTCCCCCGGGCCGGCCGCGTGGCGGCCCCGCGTAAAGCCAATACTCGTGCGAATCGGAACGGCGCGCGACAAGCCGCGAAACCTAATTAATTAATAGACACGTGACTGCGTCACGTGAGCATAAGTCCTCAGCTCTAAGTGGGAGGGGAGCATCATTGGGATGGAATGGATGGTGTAAGCTATCTAGGTCCTAGTTACAGGGTTGCGGGCACCGTGGCCCGAATCGCTATGAATGCCATACGCGGTCACACGCGGAGCCCCCACAGACTTGGGGGTGGTCTCCTTCATCACTACTTGCCATCTATCCTTGCGTACCATCTGCGCCTCCATATTACAGACAAACCAGGAGGCTGCCCGGGTGTGAGCCTGTCACGTCTAGTGTAGCACATGTCCATGCCGAGTCTATCACGAAAAGTCCACGGGTGGCGGCCCTGCAGCGCGCGGCCTGGGGCACGCCAGTCGCCAGGTGAGGACATATCGCCCAGGCTGGGCGGGCTTGGTGCCAGCTAGTCTATCTGATCCGTCTACCTGATCTGTGCGGGCCAGGTGCCCGGCCAGGCCCAGGCGCCTGTGCCTAATAATGTGGGAAACATAGGGCAAATCAGCGTACAAAACCTCATTACTATTGTGCAAACCAAAGCTAGGGATGTTAAGGGCCTTGCGCAGCATCTTGGTGACGTTGCCGTCGAGTCGTTGCTCCAGCTCCTGCCTCAGTGTCCAGGTCTCGGCGCCGTAGGTCAGGATCGATCTCTCGTAGGTCAGAATGACGACCTTGAAGAGGTCACGCTTGACGATCCGGGGTAGGGCGGGGTTGCTCCACGGCCAGCGGCGGTGGCCATGGAGTTGCGCCCACGCCATGCCGATCCGTGTCGTCAGGTCGTCCTCGCAGTCGGGAGGCCAACTGCCGAGCAGCTTGAAGCGGCCTGAAGTAGGGTAGCTGACCTCGGTGTCGTCTAAGAGGCGGAGTGTGGGTGGGGGCCCTGCCATGCCGAGGGCCAGGGCCTCCGTTTTGGGGCTGATTTCTAGACCAACCGCCCGAGCCTCGAGCGCCATTCCTAACTAATCTAACTAAGCTAACTCTAAACTAATCTATAAAAAAAATTACACTGGTCATGCCTCTTTCCACTCGTCATGCCTCTTTCCACCTTCGAATTCAATGCAATTTGGAGCCATTTTTTCAACGACTTGGTCAATTTTACTTTTCTTTTGGCATTACAGATACATTTAGAACATACTTCAAAACCTTTAGGCACAAATAGATATTATCTCGAGAAACAACTACATAAGTTGCCTCACTTCCTAATGTACGTCTCCAATGACATACTACGAATGCACACACAAAAAACATCACAATCCTTTAAGATGGTATGGCAATCCTATCCCATTAACAAACTCAAGCTAGGTGAACATGCAAAACGTCACCTTAGACTGAACAACAAGAAATCTTGTGACACGCCTACACAATTAATTAATTAATTAATTAAACTCGTGCATGCTCCCGTTGGGGAGTCACGGAGCATATACACAATGGTGTGGGCATGCTCATTAACGCACGTACCACACTTCTTGTACGGGCGACGTCACCAAACAGAAATACAAATTATAACTAAATCACACTCGACAGGGTGGAGGCCGCCGGGGTGATTGATAGAACACAACTTAGCACGTACAGAGCACTGATGCAATAGACAGTATCAACATCCCCTTGCCGTGACAGGATAATTGATACTAATTGGTCTTTTGCATGCTCAGAATAACACATTGGCGCTGGAATCACTGGTCCAATAAGCAATCATACACAACCAGCATTTACTCGCCCTTGGCGGAGCGAGCCTGGCTGAAGTGGCAATCGTGGGCAAAGATGCCGCTTGTCTTGTAATCGCTCTCCGTACCGGCCAACACCACATCGGACATGCCCGAAAATGATTGGCCATGCAAGGACGCCGTGCGCGCCCGCGGTCACGTTGAACTCCTTGACCTGCAGGTTGAGGTAGTTGGTGCCTGGGCCGGACCCTGGCTGCCAGAAGGCCGCGCGGACCACCTCGACCTCGATCGTGATGATGCCAGGGACCGAGATCTGGGTGCGCGTCTTCTTGCGGGAGATGGAGAGGCCGGACGGCAGGCGCTTCACCGCCAAGCCGCCCTCCAGCGGCTCCTGCGGTGTTTAAATCATCCAGTTTGTTTCAAGTTTGATGGATCGATCAAGCGCACGCAGGTGGCAGGTGGCAAGGGGTCCAGGATGGAGCACAATCAGTGTGAGCATGGCCACGTGGTAAATAATACTATTGGAAGAATAATTATTGAAGTACAGTACCAAGAATTTGTGTTGGCTGAGCGCATGCAGGCAGCGGCAGGAGGCCAGAAGGGAGCACCGTCATTGTTGGCGGATGCAGCATAATTATCTGAAGTATGTGATAAACAAGTAGGGGGGTGGGGGGGTAGGGGGGTGGGCAGCGTCTGATAAGCATGATAAGCCAGTGAGACAATCTGAGAGGGAGCCACACAGAGAAGAACAAATAGATGCATGCGGAGAAGAGCAGCAGGACTGAACCCGCAAGGCTGTTATGGGTGGGTGGGTAGGTGGGTGGGTGAATGAATGAATGAATGAATGAATGAATGAATGAATGAATGAATGAATGAATGAATGAATGAATGAATGAATGAATGAATGAATGAATGAATGAATGAATGAATGAATGAATGAATGAATTGGTGAGCTATGCTCATTTTATCTATGACTAACCTGCTGAGCGGAGAATGCAACGCCGTATAGCACCAAAAGAAAAAATAATTTTAGAAAAAATATTTTTTGTGCTGGCACCCGTACCCCAGCCACCCAGGTAGGGGTTGGCTGGACAGGTGGTTGCTATAAGAGGTGGGCTTCCATTCTAGGGAAGCAGGTTGTTTCTTTTGCCTGAGAACCTCAAGTGACCACATCACAAAAAAACAAAACGCAATATAACACATCAAGCATTATAACCCACCATGACCTCAGTGACAGCCCCAGAGCGGAATTTCATAGCAAAGCTCAAGCAAGAAGCCAGGGAGGGATGCACCCCAAAGGAGGCCGCAACTGCGGTCCAGAAGATCGCTAGGGGAGGGGCATTGGCTAGAGCGGATCCAGAAGCTCGATCCGGGGCGTGC
Source organism: Mesostigma viride (assembly GCA_009746045.1). Taxonomy (NCBI): domain Eukaryota; kingdom Viridiplantae; phylum Streptophyta; class Mesostigmatophyceae; order Mesostigmatales; family Mesostigmataceae; genus Mesostigma; species Mesostigma viride. The sequence continues at coordinate 10,569,866 of RPFO01000080.1, read as the reverse complement.
CAAGAACGTCATGGACGTGTTGGAGAAAAGGGGGATTGTCAGCGACTGGGATGGGGAGGAGGCCCTGGCCGATGTGCTAGCAGCGCAACTGGGGGAGGCTATTGCAGAGCCGGATCCACCAGTGTCAGCAGGTGGGGTGGGAGCTGGGGGTGTTCCCCCTTCGGCAGGTGGAAGCGGAGGGGCGGGGCATGGTGGACCGGGCGCTGGCGAGGAGGATGGCGCCCCTGGGGCGATCGACCAGGATGTGGCGGACCTAGACCGGAACATAGGTCGGCTGCTGGGGACCGAGACGGGCTATGCAACGCCAGCGGGAGGGCTTCCATCCCGCCCGGGCAACGCCCGCACTGGCGGAGATATTGGCGACCTGATATCGGCCATGTCGAAGCTGCTGGACCAGGCAAAGACTCCAGCAACTGCAAGCCCAGCCGCAGCGGCGACTGCTGGCAGGCTGGCGCGCACGAAGGGGGTGGCGCTGAGCGGGCATGCAGTGCCGGTCCTGGTGAGCAACATGCTGGAGGCGGTGCTGCCGGGGATGCTGGACTACGCAGAGAGCGTGGGGGGGAAGTCCATCCGTGCATCGTTAATGCTGACGATGCACGGCAGCTCAGCCAGCGGGGAGAGGAGGATGCTGCTCCTGCAGATGGCAGGAATTCTGGACACGATGGTGACAGAATTTGGCTACTGGGCCACGCCACGCTCCGAAGTAATTCTGGAGCTGGCAGCAGCCGAGTACCTGGCAAAGCTGATCACGGCATGCCAGCTGGTGGATGTGGGGTCGACGGGTTGGAAGGGGACTCCGTCGGCAATGCTGCCATTCCAGGAGGGTGGAGCAATGCTGGCGTCTCCGGCGGTGCGGGCGGCGATGAGCATGGGGAAGCTGCAGCACAAGCTGGAGCAGGGTCCCGGCAAGAAGGGGCAGGGCGGCCCGTCCAACAACAACAAGTGAGGGAGCGGTGCCTTCTTCCACTACCTCTTCCAGCACCCCTGCCACCTCGTGACTGGTGGCAGCAGGTACGCTCAGGCCGTAGGCGCGATAGGATGAGTCGGGCTTTTAATGCTCGCACACTAGCCTGTCAGACGGTTAGGGCGTTAAACTGGATGGGGGGGGGGGGCGAGACCCGCCTGCTGTAGATTCAGCCCGTGTGCCCGGGCCTCTGCAGCAGGCGGCCCTAGATGGGATCGATGATGCTTGCAGGTCCTTTGTCCGCCGGAACGGTGGTTCCGTAGCGGCAATGGCAGGATCTGTAGTGGATGGGGGTGAATATGCTGAAGGAGCCCCTTACGACCGTTAGTGGCCGCACGCTTGGCCTTGCCTGGTCCGGGGGAAGGTGGCCAAGTGGATGTGCTGAACTTACTACCCCCCTCTTGGGGAGCAATTTTGAATGATGAGAGTAGGATGGTACGGACGCTGAGCCCAGCAGAGCGGATCTTGCAGAAGTCGATGCGGATCTCGCGGGGGTGTAGCATGGAGGAGTTCGCGCGGGTTTGCACGGTGTGTGTGGAGAGGGGGATTTTGGGTGGATTTTTTGAGGAGGAGCCGCCTATGGTGAACGGTACTTTTGGGGTCGGAAAGCCCGACGGCCGTATACGGCTGATTGTGGACAACCGGCGTGGCAACATGCCACTACCAGATCCTATGCCCGCTTTTTTACCACACCTTGGCGTGATTTGCGATTTGCCCACGCGCGCTGGGGAGGATGTTTTTGGGGGCGTATCAGATTTGGATTCGTACTACAACAGACTCCGCCTGCCAGTTTGGATGCGGCGGTACTGTGCGTGGATGCCGGTGTGGTCGGATCTGGTGGGCCTGAGTGGGGCTCGTCGGAAGGTGTGGCCGTGGATGTTGTGCTGGCCAATGGGCAACAAGCTGGCCGTCGCCGTGGCCCAGTGTGTGCATCAGTCTGTGTTGTACCGCTGTGGCCCCAAGCCGCCGTTGGAGGCTAGTCGTGGGCTGAGCATCAACATGTCCGCGCTGATCCTGGTGGCGGAGGCCAACGAGGCGGGGGAGACCGTCCGGCTGAGGCTGGAGGAGGACCCTGCTGCGCCCTTGGCGCCCTCGCCGTGCTTCGAATCTCGGCAGGATCTGGAAGGTATGCATGCTGTGACGATCGATGACCTCCATTTCACCCACTGTGCGTCGGTGGATGGGGTGAATCAGCAGCTAGATCGTGTTCAGGCTCAGTGCCTACGCCGCTGTTGGGCTGGTGCAGAAGTCTGACAAGGTGGTACGGGCGACAGCAGAGCAGACTGGCGGTGTGCAGGCGGTGGGTGTCATTCACCAAAGAGATGGTGACGTGGTGCCTGTTCCTGAGCGTGTGGTGGCAGTTATCGCTGCTACTCATAGAATCTTAGATCGCGGGTTCACATACTACCGCGAACTTAGTTCTGTGCTTGGGAAGTGGGTGTGGATGCATCTGCTGTGCCGCCCCATGCTTTCGGTGTGGTTTGAGACGTACCGGCTGCTAGCAGCCATGAATGCCTCCCTGCCTGGGCGCTGCTGGCGCCTCCCTGCGGGGGCCCGCCAAGAGCTTCAGGCGGCGATCGACCTGCATGGCCCCCTTTTTGAGGGCGGCCAGGGCCCGGCCCCTCTCTGACCGGGTCGTCGCAAGTGACGCGAGCGGCTCCGGCGGTGGGGACCGTGGTCTACAGGGACCTGCCTCAGTGGGGCCGATTGTGCCCGGTTGGCAACCCGGCGCGAAGCGCGGGGGTGGCAGACGACAGCTTTAACGTCTGGGGAGGACTGGGACCTGGAGCCAGCGTACGCCAATACGCCGTATAATAAGGTAAATGGGCCGTATTATACAATACGGCGAGGTTTGGCGTACTAACGTACTAGAAATACGCCGTATTGCGTTCTCAACGCAAATACGGCGCATAATACGTATTTTTCGCGTATTATACGGCGCCCGGCTCCGAAATTTGGCGCCAGAGCTAGTTTTGGTGTTGCTGACCTAGGCAGGTACGCAGCCTGAACCGTACTTGGGGAGTACGGGCCTACGGTTGGTCCCGCTTGTCATCTCTGCCAGTTGACGGCGTGCATGGGTAAACGATGGCAAAACGAGACCGACTTTGCATAAATATGATAGTTGACCTCCGCGGCCATGGAGGTGCAGAAATCTGACTGGTATGGGAGCATGGCTTGACATTTTGAACTGCAATTTTGCAGGCATGATCCATAGGTCCTAAACAGCGTATATCATTGCCAGGCAATGCCTGGGTGTGCGCTGATATGTCTCGACCCTATGCTCGGTGCAGCAACCTCGTTTGATCAGCGACCAGGTCGGTCGCCGTGCATGTGCTAACTGTTACTAGGCGGGAAATAAGTCGATACGTTTGTACGCGGATAGATGTGTAAAATATATTGCTGACATGTTTTATTGGCGACGACGGCCAGGAAAGCGGCTCGCAGCTACATCGATGAGGTGGGCATCCGGCTAGCTCCAGCAAGGAAGGTAATTAATCTGCGGTTTTGATCTGGTATGTGCTATCCTGTTCACGTTTTATTGCATACTGTATCAAGGTTTTGGGTCGAATCATATACCTATCAATAAGTTCATGGTTGTAATAAGGAATTAGTTCAATTAGCAATCTATATACCATGCAGTGGATGAGTATCACACTTCATGACCTTTATGTAAACAACAAACTGTCGACGCCCCCTAGGGCTCCCCCAGAATAGATTCTAGCCAGCTGTCTAGAAGAAGGCAATCGACATAGCTTTTACATTATAGCATGACTTGCCATGTATTTCTCGAGCATAGTATACTGATCTAGCCCCAACGGCTTAGAGTAGCCCCAACGGTTTAGAGTGGCATGAACGCAATCACATTAGCCCAGCCATGGCTCAGCGTGGCCATTTGCTTATGCCTTAGCAGACGCCCCTTGAGCCCACTTCACCTTTCTTGTACAGCATCAGCTATGCTTCAGCCTACCTCTGGTATCGTTAATAATGGTTGTCCCACAGTGATGCGCCCCGGCCCCGTGATGTGGATAGAGCGCTCGATGTGACCTGCCCACCGACTGGTGGGCGGTGGCAGTGAGAGAAGCTAGGGCGCCCTCCCTCCCTCTCATTGTGTACAGGGGTTGAAGGTTCCTCTACTTTGTATTGGCACCCACGTGACGCAGTCACGTGATAATTAACTAATTAATTAATTAATTACACTTCATACAATTGATGAGACAACCAAGTGAGTGTCAAACGGCTACCGACGACCTCTACGTGCATTGTATTGTTTTTCATCAAGATTGAGACATTAGCTAGAGTTTTTGAGAGGCACGCCCATGGGATAAACACCTTAGAATATTTTATCCTAATTGAAAATCCACTTTTCCGAACAAAAAACCACTTTTTGAGCTCTTGGCGTATAATACGCGTATAATACGTGTATAATACGAAATACGCAATACGCCGAGGTTTTGCCGTATTGCCGTATTGCCGTATTGGCTCACACTGCCTGGAGCGCATGGAGGAGGGGGACTACAGCTTGCTGGATAGTGGCCACTGGCGTACGGCACTGTCCTACCGGTGGCGGGGGCAGCCTAACCACATCAACGTCAAGGAGGCGATTGCTGCGACACAGGGGGTCGAGTGGTCGTGCCGGACCAAGGCGTGTCGAGGTAAGCGAGTCGTCCGGCTCGTAGACTCCAGTGCTGTGGTGGGGGCGTTTGTCAGAGGGCGGTCGTCTTCCTACCGCCTCAACCAGCTGGTTCGGCGCTACTGCGCTCTGTCACTGGCTGGCGACATGCAGAGCCACTGGGTCTGGGTGGCTACCGACCACAACCCAGCTGACAAGGCCAGTCGGCGTGGCGCTTGGATTCCTGACTTGACCCGGTGTGGTGACGTGCATCCCAACCCTGGGCCTAAGGGGGCGCGACGCCCTCGGGACTTGGCACTTTTGGAGGGCACAGTCAACCCTGTGTCTACCTTGCCAGCGTATATGCAGTCCCGGCTGCTCGGCGCCCCCCCGCCGCCTCCGCCGCTTGGCCCTCTGGCGGCCGCACGCCTGGCAGTAGCACCGGCGGACGTCCCTGCGCCGCCCACGCCGCCCGCCGCTCGGCTGAGCAGGACTACACGTACCCAGCCCTGACGGAACCCCTGGCCGACCCCAACGAGCTCCCGCCGTTCACCGAGCTCGAGCTGAGCACCGCCGCCAAGCAACTCGGCTTCTATGCCGCCGTTGGACCTGACCAGCTCCCAGCCCCGGTGATTAAGCTGACGGCGCTCACGGGGTTCCTGCTTGACGTCTGCAACCGGATCCTGCTTGCCGACGCGCCGCCGATTCCTGAGTGGCAGCACAGCTACCGTATTATGCTGTACAAAAACAAAGGTTCCCCTGACGACCCCGCCAACTACAGAGGAGTCTGCATCCAGAGCGCCGCACTTTAAGTTGTTCATGCGCATGATCCTCAACCGTCTTCGTTCTGCTCTCGACTGTCACCTTGGGAAAAGTCAAATGGGCTTCCGTCCTGGGCGCAACACCGTCATGGCCATCTTCGTCGCGCGTCGCCTCTTCGAGGAAATCGCTCTCCTGCAACCTGGTGAGTTTCCCGCAATCCTGATCTTCGTCGACTTCATCAAGGCTTTTGATTCTGTCCTCTGGGACGCTCTATTATGGGCTGTACTTGCTCGCGCTCGCGTCCCCACTCCCCTGATTACCGTCATCCGCACGCTGTATGAGGGGTCGACCACTTCAGTGCGCACTCAACACGGCATTACCCCGCCATGCCCACTGCAGACCGGCGTCTGGCAGGGTTGCGTCCTGTCGCCGTACCTGTTTATTATTGTAGTGGATTATGTTATGCGCCAGGCACGTGCTCGCTTAATTGCTAGCATTGCAGGCCGTGCTCCTGGCCTAGCGATCACGAACGAGCTTGGGGAAGGGGGGCCGACTAACAAGCAGAATTTACTAGCTGACCTCATTTATGCCGACGACATCACGCTCATCGAGAAGCCGGAGTCTGCCCAACTTTGGCTGGACTGCCTGGCGCTCGAGGCTCGGGCGGTTGGTCTATAGAAATCAGCCCCAAAACGGAGGCCCTGGCCCTCGGCATGGCAGGGCCCCCACCCACACTCCGCCTCTTAGACGATGCCGAGGTCAACTACCCTCCTTCAGGCCGCTACAAGCTGCTCGGCAGTTGGCTTCCCGACTGCGAGGACGACATGACGACACGGATCGGCATGGCGTGGGCGCACCTCCATGACCACCGCCGCTGGTGGAGCAACCCCGCCCTACCCCGGATCGTCAAGCGTGACCTCTTCAAGGTCGTCATTCTGACGATCCTGACCTACGGCGCCGAGACGTGGACACTGATGCAGGAGCTGGAGCAACGACTCGACGGCGCCGTCACCAAGATGCTGCGCAAGGCCCTTAACATCCCCTTTGGTTTGCACATTAGTAATGAGGTTTTGTACGCTGATTAATTTGCCCTATGTTTCCCACATTATTAGGCACAGGCGCCTGGGCCTAGCCGGGCACCTGGCCCGCACAGATCAGGTAGATACATCAGATAGACTAGCTGGCACCAAGCCCGCCCAGCCTGGGCGATATGTCCTCACCTGGCGTGCCCCCGGCCGCGCGCGGCAGGGCCGCCACCCCTGGACTTTTCGTGATAGACTCGGCATGGACATGTGCTACACTAGACGTGACGGGCTCACCCCCGGGCAGCCTCCTGGTTTGTCTGTAATATGGAGGCAGATGGTGCGCAAGGATAGATGGCAAGTAGTGATGAAGGAGACCACCCCCAAGCCTGTGGGGGCTCCGCGTGTGACCAAGTATGGCATTCATAGCGATTCGGGCCACGGTGCCCACACCCCTGTAACTAGGACCTAGATAGCTTATACCATCCATTCCATCCCATGTTCCCCTCCCACTGAGGACTTATGCTCACGTGACGCAGTCACGTGTCTATTAATTAATTAATTAAGTACTCCCCTTCCCGCCCCTTTGCCTTCGCAGCCCTCGGCCTGACATCGGAGAGAGAGCAACGGGTCGGCAGTGAGCCAGGTTCGCCCCGCCTCGCGCGGCCGCCTCCGAAACCTCCTCAGACTGCACGCATTTCTTATGCGTGCAGACGCAGACTCATTCTACCTGGCCACCCGAGCCAACCGTCGGCGTCGCCTCGACGCGTTGGCAGGAAGAATCGAAACGGTGATTGAAAGCATAAGTCCTCAACCCGCCCCCCCTACCCCACCACCTCCACCCCCACCCCCATCACCAGGTGCCCTGCTCCATCTCCGCCCCCACCCCCGCCTGCACCCCGCTTTTCGGTCAACGCGCGCCCTTGGTCATCGCCACCTTCAATTAACGCCCGCACGCTCCAGCCCGACGCTGACCGCTGTCACTGCATGCGCAGTGACGACTGTCACTCACAGACCGAACATTGCCAATCCTGAAAGGAAAAGGTAACCTGGCCGGGGTACCAACGAAGCTGTTTGGGTTCGTGGCAAGGTTTCTTGGGCTCCGGCGCTCGAGGCTCTTGGCGATGATCGAGTGAGCAGGTAATCTGGGCGGCTGACCTAGGGCGAGTGGGTTGGGCTGGGAGCCGGAAAGCTCCTTTTCCAGACCGCGTTAAGCTTTTGCATGGGGACTTCATCTAGCCTGAATCGTGTCATGTTATAGCTGGCCATGCCCAGGGTGATGGCCGGTGATAGTTGTGAATATAATCCACTGGCCTCTCGATCTTGGCGCTAATTAAGGCGCATGTGGACTGCGCTAATGCGAAAAAATTCGTTGGATCACTTAGCACATGCAATGTGCGAGCTCTGGTGGCTTGTACGATCGAAGCCATCCTTGTATCGTGAAATTGATGGTGGCAGGAGCTAGGGTCAGCGCTAATTATAGCAGGGCAGCTTCGACCCATTTCGGGCAGATCGATCCTGATTTGATTAGGCTGATCGGTGTACATGCAATGTGGCCAGGAACTAGTAAGCTAGCATAATCCATTCCATCCCATTCCCATTTCACAGAGGACTTATGCTCATGTGACGCAGTCACGCACGTGTAAATAAATAAATTATTGCAATGTGATCGAATATATGACGTGTCTTTGTTTTCACCTTTGCGGCGTGCCAAATCAGAATATACGCTTGGCTGATTTCGATAGTACCGGCTACGCCCCCTTCTCAAGAAGGTTCCAGCCGTGTTCAGCCCGTCTCACGTGTCGAGACTGAACAAGTCTCGAGTGCAGACACGTGTGTAGTACTCCTACACACACAGATCTCGAATGATTTATCTGGTACCAAATCCGAAAGGCTTGCATCACTCCCCGGAAAGGAGAACTTTTGCGGATGACTGTAGGTGTCAGTTGGCGATGCCCTAGGATCCGCAGACGTCCGTCCTATAGTCAGCAAAATTGGTGCGAGAGGTCCCCAGTTCGATTCCGGCTTGGATTCATTTGCAGATCGCGTTTTTCCGCGTTTTCCGCGGACCGGCACTAAACGCAAATGTTTTTCACCTTTGCGGCGTGCCAAATCAGAATATGACGTGTCTAGCTAGTTGCCTCATGACTACTGGGCTATTGAACACGACGTGCGTAAGGCGGCGTTCTCGCGGCGCGAATTTTTCCGCGCCAACAAAAATCGCAGTAGCCGTCTGCGTACCGTGAAAAAGTGGTAGGTGCACGTGCATGCCGTGAAAAAGTGCGTGCACACCTACTGGAGCTGGCAATGGAGATGTGCTTTCAGGCAAACTATAGACATAGGTCGCATGCGAAATGCAGAAAAAATGCACGAATATCAAAGACGATGAGTTAACGACGTTATTTTACAGCGGAGTCTGTGGGGGCTCCGCGTGTGACCGCGTATGGCATTCATAGCGATTCGGGCCACGGTGCCCACACCCCTGTAACTAGGACCTAGATAGCTTACACCATCCATTCCATCCCATGTTCCCCTCCCACTGAGGACTTATGCTCACGTGACGCAGTCACGTGTCTATTAATTAATTGATTGATTTACAGCGGAATTTGTGCGTTTTAATTGAAATGTCGATCATTTTGTTGATATGACCATCGCCACGGGTGCAACGCAGTCTACGTGTAAATTAATTAATTAATTAGTTAATTAAGGGGACGGGACATGCCCGAATTTTTTGGCGCCAAAAAATTCGCGCCGGAACCGAAGGTCATAAATTTCACGTGCACGGTGCGCGCACCCCTTGCGGAAGTGGCCATGGCGACTGCGTCCAGGCGAAACTACCACACCAGGGCAGGCGAAATGCAAAATTTTTACTCGAATCTAAAAGACGATGCGTTTATGATGTTAGTTTGTGGCGGAAATCAGCTGGTTGACAATATCGCTGTTGTTTTTTTATGCCATCGGCATGGGGGGTAATCTGAATTTTTTGGTCGCGCGGAATGAAATAGAATTCATGATAGCGGCTGTAAAATCGCGATTTTAAGGGTTGTTCTGACCGTGAAGCAGGCGTTAATATCGGTTGCATCGAATTCTAAACCGATCTGGTGCTTTTTGCCAGATTGTCGGCCATTATCGGTAAGTAATTGTTCAGACCTGCGCTGTGCGTGTCTGACCTGTCCATGGAAGAACGGCTGTTGTTGCGCGCCTGGGTGAGGGATTTACGAGGGCGAGGTACAGATTTGTCGCGAATGTTATCTGCTATCAGTGCTTTCTTCTATGAGCTCATCGTTCGAGGTTTTTTGCGTTCTTTTTGGGCAGTTTCCGCCAGCTAGCTCGCCGTCGCTTGCCGTTGTGTTGTCGAATACCTGGCAGCTTTAGATTGTTTTCGTTGATGCCGTGATCAGGGCCGCTTCAGTCGCAGCCTATAGCTCTTTGGGAAGGTATAAGGCATTTCATAAAACGCGTTCCGGCAAGGATGTTGTGCGTATGGACGCTTCTTGTTGTTTGAGAGTGACGCACCCTCTCTTCGCAGGCCACAGTGGCATCACAGCGCTCATGCGCTGAAGGGCCGCCAGTGGTTTCTTTGCATTTTATCGTGCAGGGATGGAAGTGTTTTAGTGATGATGATGTTGGAGATATTGCATTTGTGTGACTGCATGTAGATAGCTGGCACCAATGGTTGTTTGAGCTTTCCTTTGTTATGATGATGTGACAAGACTACAATGTGCTGAGCCAACCATGGTTGACATGCATGACTGCATGCAAGCTATATATACCATGTTCTTACTTGGTTCCTCGCCCTCCATAGTCCCAGTTTGTCATCCATGCCGGGGAGGACAGTTTAGGAGGTGTTGTTGAGTTGATTAGCTTGGTTGGCATCAACCTTACACTCTAACCTGGGAGTAACATAGGAAATGCTGCTTAGGCATGTTAGGGCTACCATCGTCAAGGCTATGAACATATTTACAAGGCTGGCCATGCTGGAGGGATGATGAAGACATATGAGGTGCGTGGCCACCCCTTTGTACATTGTAAAGATACTCAGCATGGTTTTGGTGCATGTTGGATGGCATAAGAAGTGGCACTGTGGGGTTACTAACTTACTGAGTGGTCCTTAGCGCCTTGTCAGGTGGTCATATAGGAAACCCATCAACTTAAGTAGTTCTTGTCACAATGACCCCCACGTTGAGCATGCGTTGCCGTCAGCGTGCAAGAGTTAATTATGTGTGCTTTGGTCAGTTTGCAGATGTCTTTGATGAAGAAGGAGGTGCTAGTGTGGCTGAATGGTTACTATAATTTCCTTGTAGTGTCTACATGGGTGGCCGTCTTGGAATGGTTGTAACTTGGGCAGTTCTTGTCGGAACGTCGTCAAACCTGGAACATAGGAGGTACCATATGTGCAGAGGATGGTAGTGTGTGGTTTGGCCAGTTTTCACGTGGCTTAGATGTATAAAGGGGTGTTAGTGTGGTTAAATACTAGCTAAAACCTCCGTCAGCGTCATCACAGGTGGCAATCTGGGAATATCCATCAAATAGGGCTGCGCTTGTCAGAATGACCTGAAAATTTGGGGCTGCATGTCCCCCCCTCTCTAGTATTTGAAAATATAAGATATGGCATGATTCTATGTGTTTATGATTTGTTTTTTTTTTTTTGGTGAAAAAAAGTACCCTTTTTGCGAGAAAATCCATCAATGTGTCTAAACATCATTATTTTGTGCTCAAAATTAGGCAGACTTTCTCAAAAGTGGGGGAACTATATGGAAATATATGATTTGGTCCAAATATGTTTGCCCATTGTCCTAGGGAAAATATGCCAAAAGTAGCGTCTTTTTCTATTTTTAGCGCGTAACCGGCATCTGGTGGGGGCTAGTACCCCCCCCAAGTGGTTGGAAAATTTTTTTTTAATCATATTTATGGTTCCCAATCATAATTGGATTTTTAGCACATGCATAGGTATGGTTTCCAGAAAATTAGTGCTCTTTAGTCATATCCCCTCCCCTTAATTAATTAATTAATTAATTAATTAATAAAGGAATGAATTCATCAATCGCCAGGGGGTATTACAAGTGCCAGCACAAACAAGTATTTGATGACGTACCCCACAAACTATCCTTATGCACTTCCATTTGTGGTGCCTGGACTTTGTGTAATGACATGCATGCACGATTTGCAGGGAACTCGTGTGTGGAAAAAAGTTCAGTTAAGTTCATACTAGTACGTGTTCATATTGTGTCTGGGAGCCCTTGCGCGCCAATCTAGATACATCAAGCCCGCATGATTGACAAGGAGAAATGGGCTGCCATCTGCGACAAGCACCTCCCCGAGGGGTATGCTCCTGTTTTCTCCCCACGGGCCCCGCGGCCCGTTGCTAGCCAGGGTAGAAGTCCGCAGGTGGAGGTTATTGGTCCTGAGGATAGCCGCTACACTACCGCCTCGTCTGCCATTACAGTAGAGGACAGCTCGGATGAGGATTACATCCCCATCTAGTACGTGCTTAACGGTTGGGGGATGATGCAGACGATATTTGTTTAAACTTCTGTGTAATTATTTTTCTAATGAGATGAGCATAGTACTCCGTGGCATGCTTTTGCGCATGACACGCAAGTACTTACTTACTTACTTAGATACATCAAGGAGACAACCAGCGCAGGCCAATCTAGATACATGCATGTGCATCCTCGAGCTACCATGGTCCGGATTCTCCCGATTTATGGCCTGCGCTGGTTGTCTCCTTGATATGCATGTGATCCTAAAGGCAGGTATAGCCAGTCGATATCACGAGCTGACTGATTGCATGATGAGCACACAGCGGCCATGCATGCACGAACGGGAGGTTTTGCGAGCGCATGCTTGCACGCGCATAACGCGAACAACGCAATTTGTACATCCCCCCGTGAATTCCAATTATGTGCTAATATGGCTGCTCTTGGAAACCCAGCAACAACAATGCAGCAAATTGATTAAGGACTCGTGCAGATACAGTGCTTTGATTAGGTTTGCAGTTGTGCAAACCTTTCTTGTGCAAAAAGCCAGCATGACAACAAACAAAACATGAAGCTGACCACATATGATCTTCGTGGAATACAGATGCACGCAGCTCCATGGCTTCACTCAATCGTCGTCGCTGCTACTCCCGAGAAAATCATCCTCGGACTTGCCCCTGAACGCCAGCTGCAAGTCATGCAGCTGCTCCGCCAGCGTGCCCGCATACCCATCCTCATACCCCAGGTCCGCCAGGACCGCCTTGCCAGGGCCCGCGGGACGGCACAGCTGCGCGAATCCCTCGGCGACTCCGCGTAGCCATGGGCGCAGATGGGCCCCAGATGACAGCCGCGAGAGTGCAGGGGATGAGGCCACGCCCTTGCTCGGGCCACCGGGCAACAAAAGGGATGCGGATGTTGCAGGCACGAACAAGCTGCCATGACCCTGGGATAACGACGGGGCAAGACCAGCCGAGGGGCCTGGTCGTGATCCTGCCATGCCCTGGCCGGTGGTGGAGGCCGAGAGCTCCCCACAGCGCCCCACCTGGGCGCGGAATATGGGTGGGAAGGGCAGTGGGATGGGCACCGCGTGACAGGTGGCGGCGTACGAGGCCACCACGGGGCGCGCCCTCCTGCTGGATGAGCCGGTTGTGAGGCCGAGGGCACGCATGCGAGCGAGGGCCTCGATGGCGGAGGATGGGCTGACTGGCCCCCCGTGTCCGGCCCTCGTGACCGGCACGCCTCCATGAGACTGGGTATTGTCACCAAGGGCACCCCGGAGCACGAAACTCTCCGCAAACACCGCGCCTTTGTGACTGCGCAGGTGCCGGCGGTGTCCCCCCCCCGCCGCCCCCTTGTTGTCGTGGGTGTCGCGGCCACCGACAGGGAGGGATGGTCCAAGCCCGTCGCTTCGAGGTGCCGAAATATCCACGAGACCGTCCAGTAGCGAGCGGCCGCCAGAATTATTTCCCGCCGCTGAAGACGGCGAGGGGGATGATGACGACGAAAGTGACGGAATCGATGATGAAGAAGGGCCAAAGAATGCCAAGTTTGGGTCCGGGACGGGGCGGGAAGGGAAAGAGAGGGAGGCGGACGCGAGGTTGGCACGCGGGGGCCCCCACCCTGTCAGGGATTGGACCATGGTGGCGGTGTCGCAAGCGCCCAGGGGACCGTGGGAGGCCACCCCCCTGTGATCGCGGGGGGCGAGAAGAAGTAAGGGAGCAGGTAGGTCAGTAAGTAGATACGTAGATAGGCAAATAAGTATATCAGTAAGTAGATAGGTGGGTAGGCAAATTTGTAAGTAGGTAGGCAAATAAGTGAGTGAAGTAATTAGTAGGTACATGCTTCGCATCGAGAGTGCGCATTGTGCGGGGGCGGTCGACCCGGGGCCGTGCCAACTACGGATCTTGTTGAAGCCTGGGGCGCTGCGCAGCCGGGGCAGTAAGGAGGTAGAGAGGTAGACTAAAGTAGGTGCTTGCGAGCACGTTGCGAGGGGCCACTTAGCCAGGGGCTAGAACAGGTGGGGGGGCAAGAATTAAGCTTTCAGTGCAGGAATAGTGCAGTTAGTACCTTACTGCAGGGAAAGTGCAGTACGTACCTAACAAGTGACCTTTCAGAGCAGTACGTACCTAACAAGTGACCTTTCAGTGCTGTACATACCTAACAAGGAACCTGTAAGGGCAGTATGTACCTAACAAGGAACCTTTCAGAGCAGTACGTACCTAACAAGTGACCTTTCAGTGCTGTACGTACCTAACAAGGGTCCCTTCCGTGCAGTACGTACCTAACAAGGAACCTTTCAGAGCAGTACGTACCTAACAAGTGACATTTCAGTGCTGTACGTACCTAACAAGGAACCTGTCAGTGCAGTACGTACCTAACAAGGAACCTTTCAGAGCAGTATGTACCTAACAAGTGACCTTTCAGTGCAGTAAGTAGCTTTCAGTGCAGGAAAGGTACTTAGTAGACATGCCTTGCGACTTGCTGGGAAGGGGCCCATGGTCCCCATCCCCTGCCGCGGTTACTCTACAAATTTACTATACAGGGTCACTGTACGGGATCACTCTACTTGAATGATACACATTCTCAGCCGACCAGGTCGACGCAATGGCATGAATGCGTGGCGAGCCTACCCCAAAGGATATTCTGGCTAGTCGCAGTGCCTGTACTAGACTAGTGGGAAACGCATGGGTCGCGGTTGGGCAATGCGCGACCAAACAATGCAGCCGTGTCCAGGCATACAGACAGACATGGAGACAAACAAAGCACGCAAGCAAGAAAAAAAAAGAAAAACACAAAATGAAGTATGGTACTTACAGCACAAGAGAAGGATACTGCAAGCGCATGATGGGCCTCCTATTTATAGTCTTATGGTTCAGGGGGGTTGATTGAAAACATACAAAGCGATATCACAGCACGGCTGAAGCAGTCATACGGCTTGGCTTTGTGGGTGTACATGGCATGATGACTCGAAAAACTGGACGTGATCATGGCAAAGTGTTATCACACAGTGAACATTACTTGTATAGTGAACACAACAGCCAAGTTATCCAACCCACATTAAACCAAGCGCTCAACTTGTTTGACCATCATGTGCACCGTGAACCTACAGCTTCACTAGGCAACCCCTTTCACTGTAGTGACCAGTATAGAAACCAATGGGTCTTGTACAGTGAACCTACAGCTTCGCTTGGCAACCCCTTTCACTGTAGTGACCAGTATAGAAACCAATGGGTCTAGTACAGTGAACCTACGGCTTCGCTTAGCAACCCCTTTCACTGTAGTGACCAGTATAGTGACCAATGGGTCTAGTACAGTGAACCTACAGCTTCACTAGGCAACCCCTTTCAAAGGAGGTCGGATCAGGAGAAGGTTGACATCACGGGTGCATGTACAAGGCAGGCCCGTGAACTCACACCCGCGTGGGCAGCGTTTCGGTTCCAGGGGGCTTGATATGAAAAATAGTAAGCTATGGGGCCAAGGTATCCGTATGCCATCCTTATGCCATCCTTATGCCATCCTTATGCCATCCTTATGCCATCCTTATGCCATCCTTATGCCATCCTTATGCCATCCTTATGCCATCCTTATGCCATCCTTATGCCATCCGTATGCCATCCGTATGCCATCCTTATGCCATCCTTATGCTGCCATCCTTATGCTGCCATCCTTATGCTGCCATCCTTATGCCATCCTTATGCCGGTTTCCTTGTACATGTACCTGTGGGCTCGCAGCCGCGTGGGCAGCGTTACAGTGTCCACCAGCACGCCGTACAGTGCGCCCAGGTGGAATGCGCTGGATGGGTTGAGCTGCAGGTGCCTGAGAGAAAGCGATGGAACAGACAACACAGTCAACATATAATCTTCTTGTGATTTTGAAATAATATACATAGATAATCGCGATAGTAGCTTTAAATAATCCAACAAGTCTATATTCAAAATCATGACAGTAGTATTATGGATATGAGTGAACTACATACAGTAGGTTTTATAGGTAACGCCGTGGATATGTTGGTTTTAAGTAATGATATAGTAGTTGTCACAGTCCGTGCTGGCGACGGGCTGAGGGAGCACAAGGCGCCATCGCCCAACCATCGAACATGATCCATGAGGCGACCCGGAAATCTGGGATCAGGCCAGGGATCTGATCACGAGTTCGGATCTCGACAGGTTGCGGTGGAATGTAGAGTACAGTGGTACGATTTCTAGCGATGGTTGTAGGTTACGGTCGACAGTAGTCGGTCACGGTCAGACCTGGCAAGCCGCAGGCGAATCCGAGGGAAACAACACCTCACGGCCCCCTACCCTCGGACGTCACAGAATGGGGAAGCTGAGGTCTACAGCGATGGGTGCACATCAGCTTCGGAAAGCAACACTCCAAAGCAGAGCAACACTCCTCAGGTAGTTGCCTAACCTCAGGGCTCAGAGAGACCTAGAGAAAGCTATTACACAATGATAACTATATTCCAGTACCATTATTAATATTATTGTTGTTGTTATTGCGGACACCTTGCCATGGCTGGGGTCCAGCCAGTATACTATTAATACTAGATATTATTATTATTATTACTATTATTATTATTACTATTATTGCGGAAACCCTGCCAATGCAGGGGTCCAGCACAACCGCACGAATCTGCACAATACGATAGCGTCATAGCGTCACAAAGTACAGTGACATCTGCTCCTATGCGCCCACTAGAGACAGGCAATTCTTTGGGGCGTTTCGACCTCTACAATAACCAACAAGTGACAAGATCGCCCTTCCTGTTCCTCGCCTAACAACCCCCCGATGGCTACTCTTCTCGTTTCCGGCGTAGGTCTCCCTCACCTGAAGTCTCCCCAAGGCGAGCTGCTCCCAGGCCCCCCCGCCGCCGCCACGTCGTACAGCGGCACGTACAGGCTGACAAGTGGCGCGACCTCGGACAACGAGAGAGCCCTGCTGAGCTGGCGGGCGATCACCGCCTGACCTCTGGCCATGGCCCTAGAACCCCCACCCCCCAAAGACCCCCCAGAGCCGTCACCGGGGCCATAAGAATGGCTGGCGTCTCCACCCCGGCCCGCAACACTGGTCGGGGACGACCCACACCCGAAGAGAAGCGTGGGCGTGGACTTGTATTCGTCGGCGATGTCTTCGAGGACGGAGGCCGACACGGCGCCGAAACCCGACGTGTCGTCCGCCAGTATATGAAAGCCCTGGCGGCGGCGGTGGTGGTGGTGGCGGTGGTGGTGGTGGTGGTGGTGGTGGTGGTGGTGGTGGTGGTGGTGGTGGTGGTGGTGGTGGTGGTGGTGGTGGTGGTGGTGGTGGTGGTGGTGGCGGTGGTGGTGGTGGTGGCGGTGGTGGTGGTGGTGGTGGTGGTGGTGATGGTGGTGGTGTGTGAGGCGTGTGCGGAAGGAGTAGGGAAGGGGGGGGGGAAGGAATACAAGAGAACGCGCACCGACGGATGCAAGCATTAGGGTGGATCCCTATGGGTTGAACACGCAAACGGGCAAACGGGAGCGTGATTAGTGAAATAAATAGCGTGACGAGTGACAGGACTAGCGTGGGTATGGTAGGCGTACCGTGAAAAAAAAAACAAGCATAGTTTGGAGCAGCGTGAGTGGGTGGACACGCGAGGGGGCCAACGGCCAAGACGTGGGCAAAAGAGCGGGCGCGTGAGCGGGGAAAGGGCTGGTGCATGCCCGCGTGAGTGGGTGTCTCTAAGTGTGTGTGTGTGTGTGTGTGTGTGTGTGTGTGTGTGTGTGTGGATTATGTGTGTGTAGATTGTGTGTGTGTGCTTGTGTGTGTGTGCGTAGATTGTGTGTGTATGTGGAAGAGAGATAAGCTGAATATGCGCTACTATGCAATCGCCAAGGCAGGAAAGAATGCCCCCCCACTATTCCATGTGTGTGGCCAAGGGTTTAAAGAACCTTTCAGCGCTCCGCAACCCTTACAACGGGGTCACCCACCCATTCTACTATTCAGTGAGAAGTGAGTACTTAAGTATGAGTACTTTGTCGATCAACACAACCACCCGGATGCAATTGCATGCAAACATGTGGTTCATTTTCACACATTGCAAGCCCCCATCCATCCCTTTTGGTTCCAACCGTGCGACAGGCACAAGCCCCCACGCATCCCTTTTGGTTCCAACCGTGCGACAGGAGCAAGCCCCCACCCATCCCTTTTGGTTCCAACCGTGCGACAGGAGCAAGCCCCCACCCATCCCTTTTGGTTCCAACCGTGCGACAGGAGCAAGCCCCCACCCATCCCTTTTGGTTCCAACCGTGCGACAGGAGCAAGCCCCCACCCATCCCTTTTGGTTCCAACCGTGCGACAGGAACAAGCCCCCACCCATCCCTTTTGGTTCCAACCGTGCGACAGGAGCAAGCCCCCACCCATCCCTTTTGGTTCCAACCGTGCGACAGGAACAAGCCCCCACCCATCCCTTTTGGTTCCAACCGTGCGACAGGAGCAAGCCCCCACCCATCCCTTTTGGTTCCAACCGTGCGACAGGAACAAGCCCCCACCCATCCCTTTTGGTTCCACCCGTGCGACAGGAGCAAGCCCCCACCCATCCCTTTTGGTTCCAACCGTGCGACAGGAACAAGCCCCCACCCATCCCTTTTGGTTCCAACCGTGCGACAGGAACAAGCCCCCACCCATCCCTTTTGGTTCCAACCGTGCGACAGGAGCAAGCCCCCACCCATCCCTTTTGGTTCCAACCGTGCGACAGGAACAAGCCCCCACCCATCCCTTTTGGTTCCAACCTTGCGACAGGCACAAGCCCCCATCCATCCCTTTTGGTTCCAACCGTGCGACAGGAGCAAGCCCCCACCCATCCCTTTTGGTTCCAACCGTGCGACAGGAGCAAGCCCCCACCCATCCCTTTTGGTTCCAACCGTGCGACAGGAACAAGCCCCCACCCATCCCTTTTGGTTCCAACCGTGCGACAGGAGCAAGCCCCCACCCATCCCTTTTGGTTCCAACCTTGCTACGGGATTCATGACCTCGCTCACCCACTACGCAACAGGCGCATGCCACAAACACACATAAAGCTAGCAAGGGAGCCAATGAACCAGCTCGATTAGGCAGCGACACACCCACCCACCTGGATGTGGTCCCGGTCATCCAGGAACACACACACACTAGCGAGCTGATTGGCTCAAAAAAGCAGTACTTGATCGATTTGATGAACAAATGCATTAACCCTCCTGGACGCGGCCGCACTCCACACACACGCGGAGTAGCCAGGGAACTAGTCGATGAACCAGTGCCTGATTCAATTTCTGATGCTAACTATAGAACATACCTGTACACGGCCGCACCCCTCCAATAGATATTAAAAATAGATCGACGATGACACAGCAAGTAACAGGGTAACTGGTTGACAAAGCAGTACTTCATCAGCAATACTTCAAAGCGATTCTAATCCTGGTCACGGATAAAGAACCCACCTTGGTGCGGCCACACTCCTCCACGAACACACAGCATGCTCGTTCATTAATGAACCAGTCGTTCATTAATGCCCAACAAACCAGTTACTTGACTACGCAACAGGAACCGACCTGGACGCGGTCGCACTCCTCCACGAACACGCGGATACGATCCGAGATCTCGTCCCGGGTGGCGGCGCACCGGCGCGCCTCCTGGGGTCATTATACAACACAAGGCGGTCATAAGGGTAACAAGATGGCCATTATACAACAAGGTGGTCATGTAAGGGTAACAAGGCGGTTATATCAGGGCAAGTGTGCAGGTGAGGCATGGCACCAAGAAATAAAGGTGAGGTTGTTATTAAGAGGGCAAGCAAATGTGGGTAAGATATGCAGCCAAGCATATACAATGAGGTGCATATAATGAGATGGAGGGGGCCTCCCCCCTTACCCTCGAATACTCACCTGCCCGTCACCGTAGTCCCCAAAGGGGGTCACCCCATGCCACACCCCCGCCAGCTCCATCACACTCCTGGGGTGATACCAAGCCTTGACGTAATCACTCCAAAAGCGGACACACCCCTCCAGCGCCGCCGCCGCCTCTTCCATCCTTGCGGCCTGGGCGTCTGCGTCCCACCCCAGGGCCCTGGCCGCGCCCCCAGGGTCCCTGGCGGCAGCGGCCTCGGCCAGGGCCAGCGCCGCCGCTGCAGCGCCTTCCTCATAGAGAGCAGATTGGAAGGGGGAGGGGGGGATGGGCTGGGACGCGAACACGCGCGCCGGCGTCGCCCTGGTGGGTTGTGCGGGATGATGTGTGTTCGTGTGGGCGGGGACGTGGCGAGGCTTCAATAACATGGTCAGGGTAAAGGCCTCAAGAACATCAGGGCTACGGATAGGTCAGGTGGGTCACAAAGGATATGTCAGGTGGGCACAAAAGGAGATGTCAGGTGGGAAGTGAAGGACATGTCAGGTGGGTAAAGGGTGTTGTAGGGATGTGCGCATGCACACGCACAGAAAAAGAAAAGCATAGGCACGGGACTCGCACGCAGAGAAAATGGTCCCAAGTGCTTACACACCCGGCCACTCACCCGGCGGTCCACCTGTGAGTGGCCCGCCTGTACCACCGCCCCAAAAGGCCAAAAACACACTGGTTGTTTCAGCTTACACGCGCCACACGAGTTGCCATGCAAGAAAACCACTTGGGTGTTTCAGCTTACCAGGTGGAGATACACCCCCCCCCACACACACCCCATCCCACCCCATCCCACCCCATCCCACCCCATCCCACCCCATCCCACCCCATCCCACCCCATCCCACCCCATCCCACGCCATCCCACCCCATCCCACCCCATCCCACCCCATCCCACCCCATCCCACCCCATCCCATCCCATCCCACCCCATCCCACCCCATCCCACCCCATCCCACCCCATCCCACCCCATCCCACCCCATCCCACCCCATCCCACCCCATCCCACCCCATCCCACCCCATCCCACCCCATCCCACCCCATCCCACCCCATCCCACCCCATCCCACCCCATCCCACCCCATCCCACCCCATCCCACCCCATCCCACCCCATCCCACCCCATCCCACCCCATCCCACCCCATCCCACCCCATCCCACCCCATCCCACCCCATCCCACCCCATCCCACCCCATCCCACCCCATCCCACCCCATCCCACCCCATCCCACCCCATCCCACCCCATCCCACCCCATCCCACCCCATCCCACCCCATCCCACCCCATCCCACCCCATCCCACCCCATCCCACCCCATCCCATCCCATCCCATCCCATCCCACCCCATCCCACCCCATCCCACCCCATCCCACCCCATCCCACCCCATCCCACCCCATCCCACCCCATCCCACCCCATCCCACCCCATCCCACCCCATCCCACCCCATCCCACCCCATCCCACCCCATCCCACCCCATCCCACCCCATCCCACCCCATCCCACCCCATCCCACCCCATCCCACCCCATCCCACCCCATCCCACCCCATCCCACCCCATCCCACCCCATCCCACCCCATCCCACCCCATCCCATTCCACCCCATCCCACCCCATCCCACCCCATCCCACCCCATCCCACCCCATCCCACCCCATCCCACCCCATCCCACCCCATCCCACGCCATCCCACCCCATCCCATCCCATCCCACCCCATCCCACCCCATCCCACCCCATCCCACCCCATCCCACCCCATCCCACCCCATCCCACCCCATCCCATCCCATCCCATCCCATCCCACCCCACCCCACCCCATCCCACCCCATCCCACCCCAATGCCCCCAGTCCCACCCCATCCCACCCCATCCCACCCCATCCCACCCCTTGCAACCTACGCAACACATGTTTCAAGTCAACGTATGCAGAGGCACAACGCATGTATTTAATGCAACATAAATTTCAAAGTGACATTAGCTGCGAGAAAACACAAGCTTTTTTCAAGACAGCCAATGTGCTTTCAGCATACCAAATGGACACGTGCTGAAACGCAACGATTGCTTCACGTACCAGGTGGTCACTGTGCCCGATGACGCGCCCCTCCCCGATGACGACCCGAACTGGATGGCTCCCAGGGCACCTGCGGAAGGCGGCGGACGGGATGTACACAATTGTATAAAAAGCGCACTAAGGGGCAGGAAGCCAGCGTTGTTTCTTGTAGTGTCGCAGCCTTGCAAAGGTTGCTAAGCAAAGGTAGCTTAGCATGTGTATTTTGATCACGAGCTCAGCCCACAGTCGTGTGCACTGAAAGATGAAGGTATGAAACCACGACAGCACGACCCATTACTGTTGGTGCCCTCCGCTGGCATATCTGGGGAGTAGTTGCCTGTAGCATGGGATCGCTAGCAACCAGTTGAGTTTACATTTGGTGACAATGGCTAGCATGCAGGGGGTCGTTACCTTTGGCGTCAATTGCTAGCATCCGTGGGTTGTACGTCGGGGCGCCATGTTTTGCCTCCCCGACCCGAAACAGAACGTCCAAGTCCACATCGGACGCGTAGTTGTTGCTGTTGCTGTCGCTGTTGCTGCTGTCAGCCCCCATTTCCAGCGCTTGGCTCTCGTTGGCCAGGGCTTGGAGGCCCAGTGTCTCATCCTGGTTGGGTGTGGACAAGGCAAGAAATAGTAGGGAAGACATGGCAGTTGATATAAATAGAAAAGTTGTTGCAGGGGATACAGGCCTTGGCTCTCGTTGGCCAGGGCTTGGAGGCCCCAGTATCATCCTGGTTGGGATCATGGGCATCGTAGGAAATATAGGTAGGCTTCATTTGCAGATAATACAGGAATAGAAAATACAGGAATTATGTGGTAGGAAAGACATGGCAAGACTTATGTGGTAGGGAATAGATGGCAGGACCTGGGCAGGAAATCAAAATAGGAAGGACATTTCAGGAAATATATGGAAACACAGATGAAAACAGGGGGGGAATGCATGTCGATATCGTTTCGTTTAGGGAGAGGGAATGCGCAAGTGGCCTGTCAAAGTTTGCTGGCATGAGCGAGGCGGGTGCAGTCAAAGGATCAAAAGTTTGCCATGACGTTTGCCAGCACGCTCGAGGGCAACCATGACATTTAACTGTAAGGGAATTCGTTTTGCGGGTAGAAGTGGCGAGTATGGCAACAATTCCTACTTGCAAGACGTGCATGACTGCCATTGATTTTTATTCAAGGGGCTTACGGGAATAAGCACCGACCTTTCTACCTCTTCTTTCCCTCATTCCCCCCCCCCCCCCCTTCCCTGCTCCATTCCAAACCAACGTGAAGCCCTCCTCCTGCCTCCCTCCCCCCTGATCTGTGCGACCGTTCCAAGGTAGACAAAGAGATACAAGCTTGAAGAGCATAGAACATGGCGCGGACGACTGCATAGAACATGGCGCCGACGGCTGCAGCAGCGTTCCCATACCTGAATGTTCCAAAAGTGGGCCCCGACGAAATTGGAGAAGTTACCCACATGCAACGTGATAACCTCCCTCATGTTTGCGTTGCCTTTTTCGCAACGCCCACAGGAGTGCGTGGTCGCGCTAGATCCCCCTTTTGGAGCGTTATATGTCAATTTCAATATACAGCATAGAAACAAAGGCAGTTTGCTATAGCATTTGGGCACCAGCCACAAGTAGGCAAAGGGATGACGTGCGTCTATTTTTCTAGAAGTCAAGTGGACTTCCAGATCATCGTCTAAGATGACGTCTCAAACTACGAACATGCTGGCGTCCTCGCGGCAGAGCGGGTAGACTACCGCAGAGACTTTTCATCCTCGAACGACAGCGTCATTACAGGCAGGCATCTCGCTTTTCATCGCAGACTTCACGGGTATTATCCACGATTGAGCATAACGATATATCGCTGAGTCTGGCCCCAAACACGGCCGATGTTGAAATTACGCGCATGCGTATATTTGTTCGTGACGCCGCCTACGTGTATGTTTGCTGCAACAGGCCAGCACTCGGCAGCTATGAAATCTACTCTTTTAGATATATCTCCACTTTCAGCTATGATTATGTCGTGGAACTCCCCGGCAACTGGCAAGCACGCTCGACCCTAATAAAAAGACTTACAACCCCCATGTCATTTAGTCCACGGTCCTCACTCCGCACAGTCCGGCTGATACATAACACTGCATGGTCTGATGGATTGCTCTCTTATTCTATGAGTACTGTTCGCCAGTGGCCAGTATTGGGTATGGCGGGAAAACGAATAAGTTTACACGGTTGCAGGCTGCTACATCTTTGTACATGTCGGCAAACGTATACGCGTATACAGTAGAACCAGGGCTTACGGGAATCAACAAAGACCACGTACAGTAGAATAAGGGTCCTTCAGGGCTAAACAGGAATCTGAAAGTCTAATAAAGATGATGATAAGGGCAACCCTGGAACCCTGGCTACGAGGCGACGGCGGTGCAGTGTGACAGTACAGTGCTGTTGATTCGTTACAGCATCTTGTACAGTACTGTGTTTTGCCACTTTAGATTCTCTGCTGCCCATGTGCGGCGGGGGACACAACAATAACAACAACAACTGTGTTTTGCCAGCTGATGAGGCCGCGATGCTGCGTTCCGCCAATGCCAATTTCGATTTGTTTGCGGGGCAGCTGGCGGCGACGGATGGGGCTGCCCGCGGGGATGCGTTGCCCGTGACGGCTCCAATACGGCGACGTCGGCACTGGCCCGGACTCGTCAAGTTCAAAAGGTGGTCGAGATCTTTCCCTGAGCCTGCTGCGCCCGGGCAGGCGCGCACGCACGGCAGGCGGAAAAGTAAAAGGCGGAAGGCGGACGCTCCTCAAAAAGCGGGCTTCAACGCTGGCAGTTGAGCGTGGGAGGCGAGAACGCGGGCTTGTAGGAACTGCCTGCGGCGGACTTTTTGTTTTGCAGACTTGGGGTGTATCCTCGTTGTTGCGTTGGGTTTCAAACCGGTTGAATTCGAGCGGCTTGGTTCGCGTAGCGTGCGTGGCAATCCGTTGCCGCCGTCGGCGCCAACGGCAATAGTACGCGTGCATTCACACGTTTAATATTTGGGCGAATCAATCGAACGTGCAGATTCGGGCCCTCGTCGTGTCCGGTGCACCTCGGTTTGTGTCGAATGATGAACAGGAAGTGTTAGACGCTTAAACTGGCAAGGGACTTGTAGGGGAGGCCCGCCATTCCGCTTTTTAAGCCCCTAGGCTCGCTCCACGACAACACCGTCGCAGGCTAGCATTTAAACATGGCGGCGCCAGAGGCATTCCAGTCAACTTCTCTCTACGTGGGGGACCTGGACCCGGGCGTGACGGAGGCCCAGCTGTATGAGTTTTTCAATCAGATGGGCCCAGTCGTCTCCATCCGTGTGTGCCGTGACTTGGTCACGCGCCGTTCGCTTGGTTACGCGTACGTCAACTACACAAACTCGGCCGATGGTAAGTTGCCATTTAGAGGTTCAGGACTTGCGAAACACGTATAATGGGGACACGCTGCAAAGGATGGTTGTTTGGTGGAAGGTCGAGGTCTGCCGCCTGTTACCTACTCCGCAGATCTTGTTGCGCAGAGCCGACGCATTGGTGTCTGAATTGCACGATAGTTCTTGGCCTTTTTCAGGAAGTCTTTTTTTTCAACTATCTTGGCCCTGATTGCTTCTGAAGATGTGTCTCCCGCTGTTAGTTCCCCTGTCCCTTCGTTCTCCACTGTCAGTTGCTAATTTAGAGTGGGAGTTGGCATGCCCCCACCTACACTACCTCATGCAATGCTTCGCTGCGCTGCCTGGGTTGGGTTGAGGGGGTGCAAGCGATCATGGCAATAACTAAAATTGTTGGATTGTTTGTTTTCTCAAACATATCTTTTTTCTCTAATATATGGAAACAAGTAATCACTGCGCTTGGCTGGCCAGTGAGGCCAGGAAATTTGTTTATTTAGCATAGCTTGCTTGTATTAGGGATTGATGTGGTGTGTGTGTTTTCTCGAAGCATGTGTAATCAGTGTCGTTCAGTTTGACAACCTGCCTTGTGAATTGCGTGGTCGTGGTCTCCAGTTTTTGGCAGTTGTTTGTTTAGTTATGCGGGCAGGCAGGCAGCAGCACTTCGGTTATCATGGTATTTGGCCATGCCAGGCTTTGCTTGGGCATGCCCAATCTTTCAGTCCAGCGGTTCCTCCGTTCTATAGCTAAGTGCCAGTCATCTTCTGGTGGCACTGGAAATCCTTTACGCCAGCCTGTACACTGTGGCATCATTGTCTGAAACGATACGCTCGCACACGCCCAGATGCAAGACTTCCTCTCGTTGTCGTGTATGAGCCCTTTGCATAATCAGTATCCCATGCTAAGAGAGGACGTGTTTTGGAAATGACTTGTATGGCCCGGTTTCAAATATTTTGTTGTGGGTTAGTAGCATGATGCGCACTGGGCACGCGCATGCTTTTGTGCGATCTGAGTGGCATCTTGGTACCGCTTGTTTGCATATTGCCTTTATATCTTGCCCCTACGTTGTTCTGTGCTGTCATGTCCTGCCCAGTGTTACCATGCTTCTGTCATGCACTGTTTCCTTCGCTTGCACCCTCAATGAAGGGAATGTTGCCCCTCGTTTTGTTTTAAGATTGCCGATAATGGCGACAACACGTTATGGACAGAATTTCCTGCCGGGTGCTGTAATTTTTAGTAGCTAAGCTAATAGTTTTTTTTCCCTGATTTCTGGGACAACCAGTGTTTAAACTTTCTATTTTGCCTTTTTGTTTCCCACGTGTAATACCACCTTATTTTACGTGTAGTGTAAATAAGGGGTTGCTTTGCTAAGCCGTAGGGGTCTGTCCCTTGTTTGCTTTTTTACCTTTGGGGGGGGGGGGGGCGGGGGTTGGGCTTAACTGCTATCTCTGTTGCCATTGCCTCCTTGAGACCCTGGATGTGGTTTACAAGTTTTTGAATTGAGGTTGATTTGCAATCCTGGCAGTTGTGAGCGTGTATCTTGCCTGTTTAGGTTTCTCCCCACCCACACGTGACAGGTTAATTAATTCGCCTCTTCAGTTTTATGGAAGTACCTGGTTGTAATCCCGGCGCACGCACGCACGCATCGTCTCTGGCTTTCCGCCTTATCCCCCACTGCTATGTTCTACCTGAATGTGACGAAGTGGGTTAATCAATGAAGGTGCTGTGTTCCACCTGGATGTGACGAAGTGGGTTGATCAATTAACGTGCTGTGTTCCACCTGGATGTGACGAAGTGGGTTAATCAATTAACAGTTCCTCGGTTGACTGTTTTCTTTGTCCCTTGTGTTCAAAAATTTATCGACTTAATTTTAATTTAATTTACAGTAGTATGTGTTTTAATTGAGTTGTAATTCATCGACCGTGTCTTAATAATCCCGCCCCCCGTCCCCCTTCCGCGATAGCGGCGCGCGCTGGTGATGGGGTTTACTTGATCCTGTAAGGACTTATCCTTACCGCTTGCCGTTGCTCCCTTCTGTGAGTTCACCCCAACAGCCGCGCGTGCGCTGGAGACGCTCAACTTCACGCCCATCGCAGGGCGCATGATCCGTATCATGTACTCGCACCGTGACCCCAGCCTGCGCAAGAGCGGCACTGGGAACATCTTCGTCAAGGTGGGCTGCGGGTGAACGTGCGTTGGGGGTGTTCTAGTGGCTGGGGGGGCGCACATAACGTCTTCAACAAGACGGATGGGTGGATGTACTTGGGGTTGTGGGGTGGGGTGGAGCATAACATCTTTGTGACTTGGTCCAGGTAGGTGGGTGGGCGGTGTGTCTAAGAGTGTTCGTGTATATGGAAAAAGTTTGGTGGGTGGTGGGCTAGAACGGCATTATCAAGGTGGATTGTGGTATATTTGCGTGTGTGCGTGGGGTGGTGTGCGTGTGTGTAAGGAAGAATTTTTTTGTCAAGACGGTGTGTGTGTGTGTGTGTGTGTGTGTGTGTGTGTGTGTGTGTGTGTGTGTGTGTGTGTGTGTGTGTGTGTTTGGGGTGGGGGTGGGGGTGGGGGTGGGGGTGGGGTGGGGGTGGGGTGGGGGTGGGGGTGGGGGTGGGGGTGGGGGTGGGGGTGGGGGTGGGGGTGGGGGTGGGGGTGGGGGTGAGGGTGAGGGTGGGGGTGGGGGTGGGGGTGGGGGTGGAGTCAATGGACAAGAAACAAGCCATTCCCGCCGACTGTGAGATATTAACTTGACATCGGTTTCTTTTTTATTGTTGTTGCGGGGCGCCAGGACGTTGACAGTCAACCGGTCCAATCCTGCCCATCTAACCCACCTGTCTCCACACGAATGCCCGCACCACAAACCCCATCGTTGCGTGAGGCAGAACCTGGACAAGTCGATCGACAACAAGGCGCTCCACGACACGTTTGCGCCGTTTGGGACAATCCTCTCCTGCAAGGTCGCGACGGAGGGCGCGAGCGGGGCGAGCAAAGGCTACGGGTTTGTGCAGTTTGCGTCTGAGGACGCGGCGCGCGAGGCCATCTCTAAGGTCAACAACATGCTGCTTAACGACAAGCAAGTGTGAGTGTTCAGATCCAAGCTCGTTACCACAACTCGCCGTTGGGCTGGACCTTAACAGTACCCTGGTCTGGCCATTCACCATAACTATGCAGCTCAACGACAAGCAAGTGTGGTTACGCTCACCCACGCCCGTACGTACATGGTGCTGTTGGCCCAATCATTCCCATTATGCTGCTTACCCGCACACGCGCATTTCTGTACCCCAGCGCTGCCGCCCTGCGTTGCCTTCCTCCAACCCATCTTACCCACCAGCTTTTGGGCCCCCTTTGCGGTTGTCTGTCCTTGCTCGTTGGATGTCAATCTTGCAACATCCAACAGAAAAAGGATAGACAACCATACAACATTTACAACATCCGCGACACACCAGTTTGTTGCGTAGGCACACGTACACAGTGCACAAGCTACGTGGTACCCGTTCACTTTTGTGAGAAAGGTATAGTTAGTTCCTTTCCACTTAAACAAAGCTATAAATAGTTCCTCACCTCTTCTCCCTCGCTGCCCTTACCCACCACGCAACGCGTGATCGGTTTGCAACACCTGATCGCTTTGTTGCGTGCGCCAGCTACGTGGGCCCCCCTTTGGGTCCTCACGTCTTTTCCCTATGTGGCCTAAACACACCACACAAACAAACCTACAGCTTTGCCAGGTAACCCCCCTCATACTCACTGCACATGTGTGTCGTCGCGCGCGCCAGCTACGTGGTAGGCCCCTTGCTGCTTGGTCACCCCTCTTCCTCTTTGGCCTGTACCAACCACCCAATCACGTGACCCCTTGGTCACGTGCGCCAGCTACGTGGGCCCCTTCCTGCGCCGCGAGGACCGCCACCACGGCGGGCGCAACGACAAGTTCCTGAACTTGTACGTAAAGAACCTGTCGGAGAGCGTGACGGAGGACCAGCTGCGCGAGGTGTTTGCCACAAAGGGGCCCGTCGCCTCCGTCGCCATCATGAAGGTGAGGCTACGGCTTGCGATAATGTTAGGGGAGTGGCGTCGCACGTGTGATTAAAGAGCCTAGAGGAAGCGGAGCGGCCTGCGTGGGTAGTGGAGAGAGGAGCAGCGGCATTTTTTTGGGGGGGGGCATTACCGTCACAGCTATCAGAGAGGGTCTGCCATTGTGACGGCGATGTGGAGATGCGCTACAGTGTCATGATGCACTACAGTGTCCTGATGCACTATGGTGTCATGATGCACTATGGTGTCATGATGCACTACAGTGTCATGATGCACTACAGTGTCATGATGCATTACAGTGTCATGATGCATTACAGTGTCATGATGCACTACAGTGTCATGATGCACTACAGTGTCATGATGCACTACAGTGTCATGATGCACTACAGTGTCATGATGCATTACAGTGTTATGATCGAGTGCGGCGCAACATTTTCCTAATCCCAACAGCGGTTGCCTTGCAAAGCAGTAGCCACTGACTTGAGGTCCAGGTTACAGAAGTCAGCATTATTGTCTGCCCAACATTTTCCCTAATCCACCCCCCTTTCAAAGCGGTTGCCTAGCGCAGCACTAGTGTTCTGTCTAGATCCATTGGTCACTATACTGGTCACTAGAGTGAAAGGGGTTGCCTCGCGAAGCCGTAGGTTCACTGTACTAGACCCATTGGTCACTGTACTGGTCGCTACAGTGAAAGGGGTTGCCTCGCGAAGCTGTAGCCATGGGTCCGGAGTGCTGTAAAAGGGGAGGTGATGGTGAGCTAGCTTGAGCAAGAAGGAAAGGGGGAAGGGGGGAGTATGTTGATACCAGCTGTTTTGTTTTCGTTCGAAAGAGTTTGTTCGGTTTGCCTTTCAAACCTGTTTCTTTTTCTTCCCTCTTCCCACTTTTTCCCCTTGGCCCCCTCCCCCCCCCCCCCCTCCCTGCCCCCCCAGATTAAATACAAGCCCGGCCCCAACCCCCAACATTTCATGTCTTCCCTCACCCGCCCTGTTCTTCGCCCCGTCAATCCCCAAACAAATCATGATTATCCCACCAATTCATAGAAACAAAAGGACATAACCACTCCTGCCTACTAATCAACTTCACTTCTCCCCCTCATATGGCTTCCGCCCTGCTGCCACCGCGCTTGCCCCTGTTGGGAACCCTCCTTTTTATGCAGGACGCGGAGGGCAAGTCGCGCGGCTTTGGCTTCGTCAACTACGAGAATGCCGAGTCCGCCGCTAGTGTGAGTTCCCCTCCCCCCCCCCTCCCTCCCTCCCTCTCTCTCCCTCCCTCCCTCCCTCCCTCCCTCCCTCCCTCCCTCCCTCCTCCCTCCCTCCCTCCCTCCCTCCTCCCTCCCTCCCTCCCTCCCTCCTCCCTCCCTCCTCCCTCCCTCCCTCCCTCCCTCCCTCCCTCCCTCCCTCCCTCCCTCCCTCCCTCCCTCCCTCCCTCTCCCTCCCTCTCTCTCTCTCTCTCTCTCTCTCTCTCTCTCTCTCTCTCTCCCTCTCTCCCTCTCTCTCTCTCTCTCCCTCTCTCTCTCTCTCTCTCTCTCTCTCTCTCTCTCCCTCTCTCTCTCTCTCTCTCTCTCTCTCTCTCTCTCTCTCTCTCTCTCTCTCTCTCTCTCTCTCTCTCTCTCTCTCTCTCTCTCCCCCCCTCCTCTCTCCCTCTCTCTCTCCCTCTCTCTCTCCCTCTCTCTCTTCCCTCTCTCTCTCCCTCCCTCTCTATCTCTATCTCTATCTCTATCTCTATCCCTCTCCCCCTTCCCCCCCCCCCCCCCTCCCCTCTGTCTCTATCGCTCTCTTCTTTCTGTGTGTGTGTTCTTCTATCATTTTCGGTTTCTTTTTTTAAGATGACCATCCCCCCCAGGCGGTCTCAGACCTGGATGGCCACAAGCTGCTTTTTGCAAACTATCGCTGCACTTGTGTATGACTGTACTTACATCTTTTCCCTGCACCTGCGTATGATGTATGTATACTTTTTTCCTGCACCTGTACCTGCACACCCGTCTCCTTCCGTTTACCATTCCCTGTGTTCCCCTCACCAGGCGGTTTCGGAGCTGGACGGCCACCAGCACGACGGCAAGGCCTGGTACGTGGGCCGCGCGCAGAAGAAGTCGGAGCGTGACGCGGAGCTGCGGGTTAAGTACGACCAGGCCGCGCGTGAGCGGCAGGACAAATACGCGGGCGCGAACCTGTACATCAAGGTGAGGGGGTGCACATGACGACGCGTGATGCGAGGGTAAAAGGCGGAGGGGAGAGCCGCTCTGCTCGTTGCTTCGTACCCTCGCATCATGAGGGAGATAGATGAGTGCAATAGAGGGTCGGCAATCTACCCTGGAGAGGGCAGAAGAGTGCAGTAGAGGGTCGGTGATCTACCCCGGAGAGGGCAGAAGAGTGCAGTAGAGGGTCGGCAATCTACCCTGGAGAGGGCAGAATAGTGCAGTAGAGGGTCGGTGATCTACCCCGGAGAGGGCAGAAGAGTGCAGTAGAGGGTCGGTGATCTACCCCGGAGAGGGCAGAAGAGTGCAGTAGAGGGTCGGCAATCTATCCCGGAGAGGGCAGAAGAGTGCAGTAGAGGGTCGGTGATCTACCCCGGAGAGGGCAGAAGAGTGCAGTAGAGGGTCGGTGATTTAACCCGGAGAGGACAGATGCGTGCGGTTCGGGGAGAGGGTAGATGAGTGCAGAAAGGGAGGAGGGGAAGGGAGGAGGCAGGCGTGCGTGCGCGGGGCACAGAAAAGCCGCATCAAGGCCAAGTGCGCCGAATCTACATGTTCCGGCATCATTAATGTGACTCGTACTTCGCTAGCCAGTCAGCCAGTGCCAGCCAGCCAGCCAGCCAGCCAGCCAGCCAGCCAGCCAGCCAGCCAGCCAGCCAGCCAGCCAGCCAGCCAGCCAGCCAGCCAGCCAGCCAGCCAGCCAGCCAGCCAGCCAGCCAGCCAGCCAGCCAGCCAGCCAGCCAGCCAGCCAGCCAGCCAGCCAGCCAGCCAGCCAGCCAGCCAGCCATGCATGCCAGTCATGCGTGTTGCGAACCCATCATTTGTGGCCTTGATAGCCTAGACGACAGCATCAACGACGAGCGCCTTGGACCCATTTTCTGTCTGACCCACACCCAATCGATCCTATGTATGGTTTGGTTTACGTGTGGCCTGTGTGTGTTGTATGTGCCGTTCGCCAGAACCTGGACGACAGCATCAACGACGAGCGCATCCGCGAGCTCTTCTCCGAGTTCGGCACGATCACCTCGTGCAAGATCCTGCGCGATAATTCTGGCGTCCCCCGCGGGTCCGGCTTTGTCGCCTTCTCATCCGCCGAGGAGGCCACGCGGGCGGTCACGGAAATGAACGGCAAGCTGGTCGGGAGCAAGCCGCTCTACGTGGCGCTCGCGCAGAGGAGGGAGGAGCGGCAGGCGCGGCTGCAGGTGAGGGGCCACCGTGTGCGGTGGTTACAGCGTGGTGTATAGGGGCATATTGTGTGGTGCAGTGGAAGCGAATCTTTGCGGCCACGGGCCAAGATGGTAATCTGGCGGAGCCAATTTTCGGAAGAACCGTTAGGTTTGCCAGAATTGGCGAAGCTTATAAGGCCGTACACGTGAGAAAAACAGAGGGATAGGGGATAAAATCCGTCAATCCATCCATCCATCCATCCATCCATCCATCCATCCATCCATCCATCCATCCATCCATCCATCCATCCATCCATCCATCCATCCATCCATCCATCCATCCATCCATCCATCCATCCATCCATCCATCCATCCATCCATCCATCCATCCATCCATCCATCCATCCATCCATCCATCCATCCATCCATCCATCAATCCACCGAATTTGTCACGAATTTGCAAGCATAAGGGTGAGGTTCTTCCGAAAATTGGCTCCGCCGTAGAGTTTCAACGGGCAAGTTGCAAACACGCACGTTACTTGATATATTGATAGTTGTGGGGGGGTCAGTGTGGTCTTTAGTGCCTAGTGCACGCAGACCTTGCGGTGCCTTCTCTCCTCCAGGTGGTGGTGGCAAGGAGAGTTTTTGCTCTCTTTGCCATCTCCACCGGTTGCTGGTGCCACCTTGCTTGCCTGGGCATGCCTCCCATGGACTTCACTTGGGCACACGCGCCTACTTGCACACTTTCACCCGGCAGTCCATTGCTCTATTTCAGAAAATCATTTTTTTTCAGAACATTATTTCTATTGTTCATGTGATGCAAGTTTAAGCTCGTTCCCGCGGCCGCGCTTGCTCTCTACTGCCCCCACCACCCATGCCTGTTCCTGATGCCAACCTCCTCTCATGTGTGCGTGCTCTCTGGTATGAAGAAACCCACCGGATCCCTGCGCTTCTCCACAATGAGGTTCACGCGCTGGGAAAAGCGCCCTCGCGGGCCCACTTCCCTACGCAGCGCTTGCCAGCACCGGCTTGGACGCGGGCCCCTGTATGACCCCCTCTCACAAAATCTTTGTTTTTTCCCCTAGTAATAAAACATTTTTTGAAATACCTTGTTTGTTTCTCATCTGCCCCACCCGCGTCACACACCCGCATCACGCGCCCGCACCCTGCGTCGATGTCAGTGTACGTCAGATGGGGGTATAATTGTTATACCTGTTGTGCCTAATATCAACATATCGTGTACGTGCTCGCTCTCGTGCATGCCAACTTGCGTGCCACCCTGCATTGCTGTCGGCGTGTGTGTGTGTGTGTGTGTGTGTGTGTGTGTGTTGCAACCCGCAGGCCCAGTTCTCCCAGCAGCGGTTTGGCGGCATGGGCATGGACGCGGGCCCCGCGGGCATGTCCATGTACCCACCGCCCGCGCTGGGCCAGCAGATCTTCTTCGGCGCGCCCGGTGGGCCGCCCATGCTGCCGCCGCAGGCATACGCGGCCTACCAGCAGCAGCAGGTGGGGGGAAGTGGACACAGCTAAAGTAACAAATTCATGCTTGAGGCCATGTGTTCGAGTCCAGTATGGTACTGAAAATTTCACAGCGGGGGGGGGGGGGGAAAGTAGCATCGGCGGGAGGGGAGCCGTGACCCAGGGGGGGGGTGTTGGGGTTCATGCCAGGTGTCAAGTCGTGATGATCATGCGAGTGTTTGATGTCTTGTATACTGTATAGAAATCTAAATATGGTGTTGTATATGGTGTAGGTGGTGTTGTATATGGTTTACTGCGGAGTGTGGGGTGGTATTCGTGGTATATGGTGTGACCTTGGATGTGTTGAGTATGAGAATGAGGATCGGGCAGGAAAGGATGAGAATGAGGTGTGTTGATGCACAGACGGAAGCATTGACATGCCTTGCGGATGTGGGTGTGCGAGTTGCCTTGGCGGACTTGCAAAGAGTTCCCCTGAATGAGCAAAGACAGATGCTGGTGCGGTTGTGCGAGATGCCTGGGCGATCATGGGCATGCGCGGGTGTCGTTGCAGTCCTGCGAATGTGACATGGGAATGTTCTCTGCGTTGGCATCTTCCCCAAACCAGATCTGCCCTCTTCTCCAACTCATCATTGCTATAGTCACATCAGTGAGGGGGCGGGCCCCACGGGACTGTGTCGGTTCCCTCATGGATGCGTACATCAAACAAAGAAACCCCCTTGTTTTTGGAACCTTCCCCCAAGTATGTCAGGACAGCGCACGTCTTTCCGCTTGTAACTGGCGGTCTATCATCTCCACACCCTGGTATTGGTATATGCACCCCTCTTGGCACGCTCCCTTCATCATCATCATCCCCCCCCCCCTGCGATCATGGCGGTGGGTCCTAAGGTGTTTCAATCTTACTGCTGACTCGATCATCCGCCCGATGGTTCATATTGCCACCCTCCCCCCACCAGATCATGGCGGCGGGCCTGCGGCCGGTGGCGGGCGTCCCTGGCTACATGGGCGTGCCCATGATGGCGGCGCAGCGTGTGCCCGCCGCCGCGCAGCGGATGCCGCGCGGGCGGGGCGGCGGGGTGGGGGGTCAGCAGCACGCGCGCGGGGGTGGGCGTGGCGGCGGCCAGGGCCAGCAGGGGCAGGGCCAGCCGGCCAACACGGCCGCAGCGGGGTTCCGCTACACGCCGCCGGCACGCGGCCAGGTGAGAGCATTTGTTACTGATCGCGCGCGCGGCCAGGCGAGGGAACTGTATACCATATTCATGCACCGCATGAGTGTCTCTCGTGTTTCAGACAGCCTGTTTCAGCAGTACGCCCCAACAGTACGGCCTCCTGTATGCTCGCTTGCGTGCCCGATGCTTTGATGGCGCCATCTTGCTCACCAAAACACCGTGCTGCCACACTGCTGCCCCCGTGTTGTACCGATGGCGCGCCCAATGCCAATCTGCCCCCTCGTTGTTCTCACTGGCATGACGGATGTCATCATCAGGGTGATGGCCCGGCGGCGGCTGGCCGGGGCGCCGGCAAGCAGGGAGGTGGCGCCGCACCGGCAGCAGCGGCGGCGGCGCCACCGGCTGCGGTCACAGAGAGCAACGGCCCTGCGGCGGGTGGGGAGGAGGCTGGCGGTCTCACCGCGTCGCGGCTCGCCAAGAGCTCGCCCGAGGAGAGGAGAGCGGTGCGTGCTCTCTAATGGTTAGATTTAAGGGATTTCATTGTTTACCTGTGGCATTTTGTTGCATTTTTTATCGCATCGTGGTTACGTTTGTGGTTGCATGTTTTGTTGCATTATTGTTGCACTGTTGTTGCGTTGTTGCATCGTTGTTGCGTCGTTGTTTCGTCATTGTTGCGTCGTTGTTGCGTCGTTGTTGTGTTGTTTTTGCGCTGTTCTTTCATCATTGGAGCATTCCTTGTATCTTTTTTGTGGGTTTAGTAAAGTCCTCCCCAGCCCACCCTCTCCTGACTCTTGCCCCGCCACCCCGCGTCCATTTATTACAGTCCCACCCCCTCCCATGTGCACCTACTAGAAAATCACCATGCACTATCTATCTAGTGACTCTCCAAAAATCAAAGCTTCCCTCCTACTACCCCCCCTCCCCTTTTCGAAGAAGCGGGGCGGGGCCTAACTGGGCTTCGTGCTTGCCTGTCCCTTGTTATGCCTCCCAGTTCCCTAAACGTCTACGCCCTTATATATTTACTTAGTCCCCTCCACACACAGATGCTGGAGCGAGTGAAGTATTTCTTATTTCTTATGTCACATGCCTTATTTCTTATGTCTCATGTCTTATTTTTCAATATATTGCCTGTTACTTGCAAACCCACCCACCCACCCACCCACCCGCCCGCCCGCCCGCCGCCCGCCCGCCCACCGGCCCGCCCACCCACCCACCCACCCACCCACCCACCCACCCACCCACCCACCCACCCACCCACCCACCCACCCACCCACCCACCCACCCACCCACCCACCCACCCACCCACCCACCCACCCACCCACCCACCCACCCACCCACCCACCCACTTGTGCCTGTGGAACCTCCTCTGTTCCCCAGATGCTGGGCGAGGCGCTGTACCCGCTGGTGGAGGCGATCACGCCCGATCTTGCGGCCAAGGTGACGGGCATGCTGCTCGAGGTAGACACGGCCGAGGTGCTTAACCTGATCCACGCACCGGACTCGCTGGCGGCCAATGTGGCCGAGGCCCTGCGGGTGCTCAACGCGGCCGGCGGGGAGGGGGGGGATGCGGCCCCCGCGGAGTGATGAATGCCGGTAGCAGGGGGGGAATGCGGCCGCAACGGACTGAAGAATGCAGCAAGTGGGGAGGGCGGCGACGCAGCTGCCGCTAAACCCTGAACCCTGCAGCGGCGGGTGGGGTGGGGTAGAGGGGCAGAGGGAGCCGAAAGAGCGCTATCTTCTGTGACGGGGGCATTATGCACGTGACTGCGTCACGTGAGGGGGAACGGGGTGGGTGGGGGGGGAGATGCGGCGGCGCGCAATAGAGGGGCGGATGGGCCTGTTCCTGTCATGGGAGGAAAACGGGGGGGGGGGGGGGGGGGGTAAGGCAGCCGCGAGTGAGGGACCACCCTTTCCTGTGTGGTCCCTTTCCTGTGATGGGGGAGGGCAGAGGGGAGGGTCCTTTGTAAAGGGGGGCGGGGCTGTTGGTGGGCCGGAAAGGGGTAAGGGAAGTGGCAGCTGGGGGATGCGGCGATGGCGGCATCTATCGTCAGCCGAGGGTTCTCCATCGGCCGGATGGGGGTGGGGTGGGGTGGGTGGTGTCTGGGGGCTGAGCTGCCATGGTTTACTCCGTACCGTTATTTACCAGAGTAAAACAGTGATATGGCACGGAGGACCTAGTTATAGTCTAGTAGGCGTGTTCGTTTGTAGGCCGGTGAGGGTGGAGGTTTGATTGGGCGTGTGGTAAATGCCTCTCTTGGGGCAGCGGTGGCGGCAGCCCTCGCAGATTTTCGATGTACGCGAGTGCGTGGGCGCCATGCATCACGAGGGGGGGTCATTCTATGGCCACTCTATGACCTGTCTGTGCGATCACGGTATGGCCACCAGAGACTCTTGGACGGGTGCATCATGTGGTCAGTGCCATGGAGCACGGGCGACGCAGCCGTGTGGCAATGCATGGAGCGTTGCCAGCTGCCATCACAGAGTCGGGCTCATAGACTTGAGACGATGGTTTTTTGCTGTCCCAATCTACGGCCATTCGTGGTCTTGGTTGTTTAGGGAAAGGTCGTCCCAATCGATGGTCAGGACGATGTGTTTGACGCAGGGAAGGGGAAAGCGCGGAGCGCTGATCGAGGGGGCGGTGACAGAGGCGCTGGGCATGGATTGAGTGTTGATTTGGAGGACAAGGTGTGGGTTGAGGAGAATGGGGGGCTGTTGATCCTTGGAGATGGGTTAGTGAGGACGAGGCGCAATGTCGAGGACAAGGCGTTGATGTAGCGAGGGTGGCGCTTCGGTCACGGGCAGCAGTATTCCGTGTCAATCCAGGTCAAGCTTGAAAGGACAAGCTTGTTCAGAAGCACAAGGTGCAGCCCATGGGCCTCAGAGACCCGGCCAGCCCTCCGGACATGTTGGGGGGACGAGGAAGAATGAAACAGGGCCCCGTTTTCTTGAAAGACAGGGCGCCTTGTATGCGTATTTTGGACTGCCTTTAGAACCGCTGACAAAGGGGCCCAAGCAGTGGTTTATGAAGAGACATCTGCTGTAGCGAGAGGCAGACGTCCTCGCCGTTGCTGCTGCTGTTGCTGCTGCTGCGTATGGGGTTTGTGACCTTACTCTGCAGCAGCTGCGGCTGGAATTCGCTGCCTTGGTTTCTTTTCTTTGTTGACCGGCGCGTGCGTCGCGTCGGTGAGGGGATGGGCACTTTCGGGCCCTCTGGCCCCTCTTGTGCAGTATTTTCTTAGTAGGCTTGAGTAGGTTCCTTTCTCTCCCTCTGTCCTCTCTTGGTCGTGAGTTTGCTTTCTCAGCATGTGTGTTTGCCTTGTATTCTAAACGAGGCATGTTTTTGGTTTGTGTCGGCGCTGGCCCATGGGTGGCATCACGTCCCCTGCGGCAAACGTAATGGCATTGGGGGCGAGGGGGTTAAGAGGGGTAGCCCCCCTTGTATCCGCCATGTGTGCCAGCGGTTATATAGAATAAATGCCGACGACAGCTGGCTGCTTTCGCTGGGCAACAAGTTGTCGGTGCACGGGAGTTCGGCCTATCATCGTGGGTTTGGACATCCTCACGTTGTTCATCCGCCGTGCTTCTGCAGGAGTGCCTGTGGATGGCTGTTCCCCGGGCACCTGAACCTAGTCTTAGGGCGAATGCGCAGGCCGCCAGTGCATTGCGTTTCACCCAAGGTTACTGGCTTGGCGCTCCTGACAAGGTATCTAGTGCCAGCGCGTAGTGTATGCTTGTAGGGCGTAAACCAGATTACCTTTCTTTTTGGTTTTATGGTAGGCAGCCATTGCTGGCTGCAGAATAATCCTGGATGTCGCGCTGTGAGGCGATGCTTTGAGTGTCACAGGAATTATGCACTGTCTAATGTAAAATTGAGTTTCCTTTTCCCCGACATGAAGTGATCCTCATTGTGCAGGTTAAATTTCCAGGATGCTGCGCGATTTTGCACTAGCAAGTGGGTGGCGATTGTTCAATTGTTGCGTCATTTACTGAAAAATTACATCGAACTAGATCTAGTGCAAGTTTTCTGCAAGCATCTGCTGTATTTGATATCTGGGCCTCTCATGTGCCTTCGATCCTTGCAGAGCGCATAACATTGTCAGGTGAAGTCGCGGTATGTATGCTATACCGCCATGCACAAGGGTATGGCATCTACGAATTCCGGCCACGAGGTAGCCATGGCTGTCGGAGCTCATAACTTTCACGTTTGAGCACCGAATTCAGCTGTGAATATCACTATCGCTTCGTCTTTCTAAGACGCACATGCTGATATAATTTTCCGAATCTAAGACGCAATATATGACGAGCAAACGCCCCCCGACGCAACGCAGTTTGGCGGATGCGCTCGGCCATGAAAATCCGTCTGCAGCTCAGGCTGCAGCTTCGCCAGGTCCGGCAGGCAGCAGTGACACTAGTCGTGCACTGGTGGTCGCCCAGCAACCTCCCGGGCTCAACGCCTCGCCCTCAGCCTCGCCCGACCCTAAACGCGCCCGACAAACAGGAGGGTCTTCACGCCCCTCAGAACCGCGCTTTCGGCCCCGGCCTTTCCAGGTCGATGATTACGACTGGGACAACATGCCTCCGTCCGATGCTATGACATGCATCTTCTACGGGGACTACGCTTCGCTTTACGACCTGTGCCTCCATCTCCACGACACCGATCGCCTCCTCACCCCGAACGGCATCCGCTGGGTTAACATCCACCTTCTTTTCGGGACCACCCGCCCCCAACTCCAGCATACCCTTCTCAATTCCCTCCTCAAGCGCTCCGATGGCGAGATCTGGGCTCCATCCATCTCCGCCCCCACACTCCATCCTGACGGAAGCCTTCCAGCAGCACGTGACCCCCCTTGCTGCCGACATATCAGCAATCGGCGGCACGCTGACTGCTGAACTTCCTCACATTTCCACCGCCGCCGCCTCCACTTCCACCGCCGTTTCCGCCTTCACTGCCGACATCAAAGCCCAGCTCCTCGACCTCGACCAACGCCTTCAAGCCACCGCCACCGCCCTTGAGAGCTTGCATGACACCGCCGGCCTCACCGCCCAAGCGGTGCAGGAAATCGCTGCCCAGCCGGCACCTGCTGGCCCGGCCAGTGATGTTCCCCCCACCTGGGCGGACTTGCTTAAGCATCATACCACCTCCACCACCTCCACCATCGCGGCACAACTCAAGCAACAAGCCCTCGACCTTCGCGAGGCGGCCGAGATCGACAAGCGCAGCCACAACGTCATCGTCAAGCACCTCGACCAGCCGGCAGGTGAGACCCCGACGAGCCTTCTCACGGCACTTAAGCGCGACATTCTTGCCCCCAGGCAACTCACTGGTGAGCTGCCGGACATGTCGGCTGTCCGCCTCCCCCGCGCGCGGGGTAAGGCTGGCCCGGCACCCGTGCTTCTCACCTTTAAGTCCATGGGGGACAAGCTGGCGTTCCTTAAATGCCGCAAGAAGCTCTCGGAGACTCGCTTCACACTGGACGACGACTTGACCCTGGCCCAGCAACAGCGGCGACGCGAGCTATGGCCGACCTACCTTCAGCTCCGGCAGCGCGCAGGGGGGAAGCCGGTGTACTGGAGGGGGGCGGTCATCCACGTTGACCACAAGCCATGGCAGGCCCCCCCTGCCACCCCAGACTAGCGGAACCTATACCAGACTGTAGTGTAGATTAGTCAGGCCTAACCTACTGCATGTGGCCCACGCGCCGCATGTGCGCCCATAATGGCCCCCATGGATGATGCTTTCACTATTTAGCCGCGCCCAGCCTACAACGGGACCTCCCATGGATGATGCATTAAGAATTTAGCCACGCCATGCCTATGCAGGGAGTTACTCTCTGCTGAGATGCCATGTGTACACCAGCTATAGCCTAGCCACACATACCTTCCACCCCATATGTCATGCAGGCCTTCTAGGCCCTCTCCTCAAGCCCCCCCTGGGTGCCTGTGCTTGGTAAGGAGGCATGAACCCTCATGGCGGTGCAGGTGCACCTTGTGCACCCAGAGCAGGTGGCAGTTGTACATCCTCCACCTGCAGGTTGTAGCCCTGATTGTATTACAAACCCATAGATGCCCCTTTCTCAGGGCTATGTGTTACATATGCTCCCAACGGAGCTATGATTTTAATTAATTAATTAATTAATTAATTAATACCGCCACGTAGACTGCATCACGTATCAAGGAGACAACCAGCGCAGGCCAGAAATCGGGAGAATCCGGTCCATGGTAGCTCGAGCCTGCCGTTATCTTGTCCGCGTATTCGAGTCGTTCAGGATGATGAATATGAATGGTGATGGAAATGTGTAGCCTTGTGCATTGAAATTATGGCTGGCTTACGTGTAGAGCGACTAGATGACCTAGACGGTGGGGCCAGAAACAGCATGCTTGATCAGGGCGTGTGTTTCGGGCCTAACTGGCCGGGAGTGTCTAGTGGTGAGCACCATCAGTGCTGCGATCGCTCTCCCACCATTTACGAGGAAATACCCGCAAATGGAAAACCACTGAAAAGGTCTAGCTAGTCAGTCATTACGTCAGCCATGCCATGATTCCAAACGTCCAAGAACTGCACACGGTGCAAAGGCGAAAATCCGGAGGACAGCACTTTCAAATGTGCGGCGGGAACCAAAAGCCCGCGTATGCCAGAAAACATCGTGTTGCTGCAGCGACGCGACGATGTGGACAACGAATCCAGTTCCAAGCTCGGAACGGCCGCAGAGGAGATCTGGCATCACAGGGTTCAGATGTGCAGAGATAAGTTACGCGATCCAGCCGGTCCACGATCGACCTGTTTGTAGAGCTTGTGCCAAGGGGCAGCACCGAACAGATGTGGGTGACGTTGCAAAAAACACCGGACTTGACGGAGCATAATGTCTCGTATGTTATCTTGTGTACAATTGTTCGCATACTACTATAATATATCAAGGAGACAACCAGTGCAGGCCAGAATATATATTCATTGAGAACAATATATTACCGGCGGAGGTGAGATTGGCATCACAACATAAGGAAAACCCAGAAAAGAAGAAGACCCCTAAAGAAATTAATAGTAATCTGACATGGACATCCAAGGATCACGCCAGCTGCACAAGGTATTCTGATTTGGCACGCTGATTTTTGCACAAGGTATATGTAAAACTAACTACATCACAATACTACGACACGCAGCAACATTGCTGCCGGCCCAGGTCATGCAGGCCTAGCTGGATCGAGGGATCTAGACCGCATGGGTCGCGACAAAGTCGGCCCGCGTGCGGCGGAATAACACATCAGCCACGGTGCGAGTGAGGGCGAGTGACAGACGCTGCCGTCAATACGAGGACCACGTGCGGGCAGACCACGGGGCGGTCTGACCCTCAAGGTCGAGGCGGTATAGCTTCACGGCGCTGGCAGCGCTCGTGGAAAAACTCCGCCATCTTGGGGCCCATGGCCCTGAACTCCTCAAGAACAAAGGGGAAGACCCGCGGTGGGGACCCCACATAATAATTGCCGTAGGAGGCAAACTTGCCGCGCTCAGCCACAGCGGCTGCAGCACCGGCATCCACAGCCGCCCGGAGGATGTGGCGAGTCACCGGACAGCGGCCGAGCCACGGAGACATCGATGAGCAGGTGGCAACCCTGCCGCCGGCCTGGCCATCGTAGTAGTGAAGCACGGTCAGTAATGCCGGGGCGGTGGTTGGGTGAGTAGACGGGGCGGCCCCATCCGCGTCCTCGCACTTAATGGTGGAGTGGGGAAAGACCGACCGAACCATGGCACACACCACCCGGAGGAGAGCGGTATGGAGATAGAGGGACCAGTTTGATCCAGATGGTTCTGCTGGCGACCCGTGCACGCGATGTAGTGCGTCAATCCCGGGAGTCGTATCGAGAGCAAGCCCGCAGCTGCCACAGGACTGACACACCCGCCGTGATGAGCTAGAGGTTGCGGGGCAAACAGCTGGACGTGGCGGAGGGCGATGGCCGGTAAAGGGCCGGATCCAGCGTGAACAAAGGGTTCATGGGGATCGAGGGCGCGCAGGATTATGCGGCCCCCACGCTCCCCTCAAGGGAAACGGAGTGAAGGGCTCCAAGCCTTCCCCTGATCGTTCAAGTTCGCATGCAGACCCATCCAGTCGGCACAGTGTAGTATACCCACGTAGGTCTTTCAGTGTTGTTTTTCATGAACGCAGGCAGGGAAGACTCTAGGACTGACGACAGTGGATGACGCCGGGCGTGCGGCCCCGGGGCAGGCGACGGTGGACGGCCTGGGCGGGGGGGACGAGGTCGGAGGCCTAGGCTGGACTCCCCAGGTAAGAATCCTGCACAGCCTGCACCGACGAAGGGCCGGAAGGGGGATGGGGTGACCAAGTCGGGAATGGTGCTGACGGCGCTGGGGACCAACCGGTTACCGGCGGATCTCCGCCCAGGCCTGAGCAACAGAGCCAAGGAAGGCGGCAGGGGCAAGGCGGGCAGCTGGCACGGGTTGGCCATGACACCCGCGCCCGGCATGCGGCAGGGGAGGGTGGCCAAGCGCCGCATGGAGTGAGCTGGCAGGCTATATAGGGTCGGGGAGGAGCACCTGCAAGGCGACCTATACATATATACCTTTTCTTTCCCACATTCTTAGGCGCAGGCGCGCCCTAGGCCGACCTGCCAGGCCGACCCGCACAGATCAGGCGCAGCTCGACACATCAGAAAGACTAGTAGCTCGCACCTAGCCCGGCCCGGCATGCACAGCGCCAGGGCACTTCGTCTTCAAATGGCGAGCTCCTGGCCCGGGGCCCCGCGCGCGGCAAGGCCAGTGC
This sequence comes from Mesostigma viride, assembly GCA_009746045.1. Lineage (NCBI taxonomy): Eukaryota > Viridiplantae > Streptophyta > Mesostigmatophyceae > Mesostigmatales > Mesostigmataceae > Mesostigma > Mesostigma viride. Next base: position 10,525,919 of record RPFO01000080.1, on the reverse strand, counting down.
AGCCACCGCTGGACTCATGCGGCATGTGTTACCCTCGGCCGAAAGCTAGAACGGCCGGCAGCCTTCCGGCTGTGATCCATGGGGGCAGATGACTCGCAAGCCAGGATACATTAAAAATTATTAACATGACTCCGTTGGGAGATCATGTAGCACACATTCCCCGTTGCTGGATGGATGGAGGTGGCCGCGAAGCCGCGAAAACCGAACTAAGCTAACTCTAAGTATATATAGCTAATCTAGAAACCCTAAAGTACTCTACTCAGCAAAGCGCCCCTTCCTCCTGGGGCGAGGGGGCTCATCCTCACAGGGGCCGGCGTGTGAGCCTGGACAATCGTCTTCCACCTCTTCTTGGACATCCTGCATAGCAGTCCAAGCCAAGAGAGAGGGCCCCTGTTCGGAGTGAATGCGGTGTTCAAGCTTAGCTGGGACCACTAGCTCAGTAGGTCGGCCACTGGCAGGCTGCTGTGTGTAGTTCAATGGCAGGTTTGCCCATGCTGTCTAGGAATGCAATTTCCGTGACTCCCCAACGGAAGCACGAGTCTAATTAATTAATTAATTAATTCTAGGAATGTCCTTGGGGCCAGGCCAGGTCTTCCATGCAGAGCGCTCATTATTTATTGGCGGCCCTGCTATTAAGTGATCGAGCTAGGCAACTATATTATCAATGAAGATGATGGACGAGGCCAAGTGGGCCCAGGGGCATAGAGGACAACGAGCCCCCCCCAGTGGGGAAGCGCCCGCGTGTGCCGCAATCCCGCGGGAGGCACGCCAGATAGCTCCCCCTAGGGCAGCGTGCGGCTGCCTAGATAGATGTTGTAGTTAGAATGCTGTTAGATAGATGTAGTATGTAGCCAATGTAGATAGATTATCTAGACCGGTAGGAATGTTTGCACCCATCCATCCATCCATCGGGGTTAATGCTCCGTGACTCCCCAACGGGAGCACGAGTCTAATTAATTAATTAATATTATCAATGAGGATTTATATGCGGATTGTTTCTCACATGCATTCCTAGGCACAGGGCCTACTATAGCTGGGCACCTGGCCCGCCCTGCCAGATATCGAGGTAGACACATCAGATATAGACTAGCTGGCACGATCGAAGTGAGCGGCCGAGCGCAGCCAGGGCGCTCGATCTGTCCTTACAGCTAGCGCGACCCTGCGAGCCATGTGCGCGGCAGGTTGACATGCACCCCTGGACTTTCCGCGTTAGGCCCGGCCTGTATATTAATGCCTGTCCGGCCAGACTTGTGCTATCCATACTAAAATGCAATTAGGTCTGCAGCCCAGTCCTCGCGAACCTTTGGAATCTCATGCGACAGCCGTAGCGGTCCGTGCTGCTTGGTCGGACTAGTGTCAGATGCTGTCCTCTGGAATCTTTCGCGCGTCGGCGCCTTGGCCAATCCCCGCTGGTCCCAAAGTTGTCGGAAAAAAATAGAGTGACGATATGAAAAGTGTCACAACCGCGTTTGGCGGTTACAAAAATTCGTGTTGAAACGGTTACGAAATGGCGTGTCGTACCTCGTCACGCTGATGAGTGTCCTTTTCCTTAAGTCGTGCTATCTGTGCCGAGAGATTCCTTAAAGCGTTACATGTGTGCCGTGCGATTTGTTGGTTTGTTTTTTTGTAACGCTCGAGTGCACTTACAGCGCTTTGCGAGTTTCGGGTGGTGAATCAAGTAGCCTATTTTGCGGCCTATTCTGGGGCCTATTTCAGGTGTTCACAACTAAGAAACAGGTGTTGGAACTATAAACCGGGTGTTGGAAGTAGTACGAGTTTCGTGAGTTGCACGATGAGCTCTGGATTCGGTCGGGACACAGTCTGCAGTGACTCCAAAAACATGTCCGTAGGTACCATCATAACGTGTGTGCAGTGCCATAGCTTGGCTGTCCCGTAACTCCCGTTCAGGCACTAGGTCCGCCTACGGCGCAAAGGCCAAGTTCGTCAGCAAAACTTCTACTACACTTACTTCCACACGGATGGCCTCGGCTGCCAACTATAATTTGGCCTCGAGGCACTGGCGCCGATCGACCGTGACGCCCGGAAAATTTAATACCACAATGGCATGTTGCATCCTTATTCCTTGCAACACTGTCTACCCTACTGATCTGATTTAATTTAGCTGGGTAGACGCAAACCTGAGTTGGTTTTGGGTCCGTAGCCATGTTTTCTTATCTCTTCCCGTCCCTCGCCGCGATGGACTGTACGCCGGTCTCGGCTAGCTTCACCACCGTGCTCTAGCCTCCCTGCCGGGTCCGACCCCCGGCGGGACCCCCGCTTAAAACCAGGGGGGTCGGGGGGGCCGGAGCCCCCCCCGCCTTGTTAAATTAATTTAAACGGCTCGGCTGGTCAACTAGTCCACCGTCTCAAGGACGTCCTCATCAGATAGAGTGCTTTCAGGAACTCATTGACTATACCATATGTACTCAGGTAGGCTTGAAGATTCGTGGAGGAAAATTTCCTACGGACAAAGTCGGCCAGGTGATCAGATACTAAAAATTTCGGCCATACTTCAGTAAGCTGTAACTGTTCATAAATGATAAATCGCCTTGGCTGAACGCCCTCCTTAAATATAACCATATACATAGCCGTCGTCATAGCTGGGGTTCAATGCATGGCCGACATTTGGACTTTGGTGCCTATGCGACGTCTCCACAGCCGCCAACCTAGCCCACGACTGCGTCACAAACGTCATCGGTCTTGATCAACGGATTTAGTAGCGGCCCCCCAGGTGCAGTTTGTCGGGTTTGCGCCTTAACGGCAGTCGAAACGACGTGCACCGTAAACACGGCTCAGAAAGATCGAGTAAGGATTTGTAGAAACTCACATGTTCGCATGTTGCAACAAACCATAGTGCATTATGTGTACCCTAGCTATAGCCTAGCCACATACCTTCCACCCCATATGTCATGCAGGCCTTATAGGCCCTCTCCTCAAGCCCCCCCTGGGTGCCTGTGCTTGTTTAGGAGGCATGAACCATCATGGCGGTGCAGGTGCACCTCGTGCACCCAGAGCAGGTGATAGTCGTACATCCTACACCTGCAGGTTGTCGCCCTGATTGTATTACAAACCCATAGATGCCCCTTTCTCAGGGCTATGTGTTACATATGCTCCCCACGGAGCTATGATTTTAATTAATTAATTAAATAGTGCATTATGATCAACTGACCATCCGACGTAATGGACTTGCTCACGCGGCCGCGCAGGCCAGCCGTTGCTGAGATGCTACCGTTGAGCGCAAGTTCAGTGTGTTCTAGGTATTCAAATTTCTTGCGCGGGACTCTACCAGGATCGTCGATCTTCTCAACCGACGGCGGACAGAGCAGTTGCATCAAACGGGGGGGTGGGTATACTACGTAGGGCGTAGGCACACGCACGCACCAAGGCATTGCGGTAGGGGATTCCGCTCGATCGGGCCGCTCGGGACTTCGGTATATATGGGCGTGGTGTCCAACGCAAATGCCCCAAAAGCCACAACAGCTGCGCACCCCGCACACCTGCACCACTGCAGAGTGGAAAAGATTTAATGACGAGCGGGACCAGGAAAGCAGGCCGAAGCAAAATGTCAGCACCTCCCAATATTTGCCAGTCTTGCGAGCCGTGCTATCGGACCTTGCCCGGGCACACCTCGTGCCGGGCTACGTGCTCAAAGAGCAGGATACGAATATGGTAGATTCAATTGTGCAGCGGGCGAAGGCTATCTGCCCTTTTGCAGAAGCCCTTGCGAACATGGAACTTGAGGCCAAACAGAAGAAGTACGAATCTGGAAAGGGCCCAAAGGCACGACAGATAGGGGTGGACGCGTCGTTAAGAAGCAGCTCAGCAGGTGGCTGACGAACAGAGGCAGCAAGAAGCGCCTGAGCGGTGATGAAGTCGCCGAGGACGGTGCGGGCGCGGACAACATCGAACCTGAGAGAGCGCCCCTCGGTGACGTGACCTGCCGCACCCTGAACATGCATGTTGCAGGTAATTGACTACTACTTGAACATCGTTGGGGTGCTTCCATGGTGCAGCTTGGTTGTGAGGAATTCGCGTGGAAAATCCTCTACGCGGCTTCCATAAATTTTTTCCCCTCGCGGGGGGCGGGGAAACCGCAAAGGCAAAGCGGAGCCCGCAGCCTTACCGCACAACCAAGCTGCACCATGGAAGCACCCCAACGATGTTCAAGCACTAGTCAATTACCTGCAACATGCATGTTCAGGGTGCGGCAGGTCACGTCACCGAGGGGCGCTCTCTCAGGTTCGATGTTGTCCGCGCCCGCACCGTCCTCGGCGACTTCATCACCGCTCAGGCGCTTCTTGCTGCCTCTGTTCGTCAGCCACCTGCTGAGCTGCTTCTTAACGACGCGTCCACCCCTATCTGTCGTGCCTTTGGGCCCTTTCCAGATTCGTACTTCTTCTGTTTGGCCTCAAGTTCCATGTTCGCAAGGGCTTCTGCAAAAGGGCAGATAGCCTTCGCCCGCTGCACAATTGAATCTACCATATTCGTATCCTGCTCTTTGAGCACGTAGCCCGGCACGAGGTGTGCCCGGGCAAGGTCCGATAGCACGGCTCGCAAGACTGGCAAATATTGGGAGGTGCTGACATTTTGCTTCGGCCTGCTTTCCTGGTCCCGCTCGTCATTAAATCTTTTCCACTCTGCAGTGGTGCAGGTGTGCGGGGTGCGCAGCTGTTGTGGCTTTTGGGGCATTTGCGTTGGACACCACGCCCATATATACCGAAGTCCCGAGCGGCCCGATCGAGCGGAATCCCCTACCGCAATGCCTTGGTGCGTGCGTGTGCCTACGCCCTACGTAGTATACCCACCCCCCCGTTTGATGCAACTGCTCTGTCCGCCGTCGGTTGAGAAGATCGACGATCCTGGTAGAGTCCCGCGCAAGAAATTTAAATACCTAGAACACGCTGAACTTGCGCTCAACGGTAGCATCTCAGCAACGGCTGGCCTGCGCGGTCACGTTCACGAGCAAGTCCATTACGTCGGATGGTCAATTGATCATAATGCACTATGGTTTGTTGAGCACTACATGTGAACATGCGAGTTTCTACAAATCCTTACTCAATCTTTCTGAGCCGTGTTTACGGTGCTCGTCGCTTCGACTGCCGTTAAGGTGCAAACCCGGCCAACTGCCAGGGGGGCCGCTATCTGTCGATCAAGACCGATGACGTTTGTGACGCAGCCGTGGGCTAGGTTGGCGGCTGTGGAGACGTCACATAGGCACCAAAGTCCAAATGTCTGCCATGCATTGAACCCCAGCTATGGCGACGGCTATGTATATTCTGATCAGACACTCCGCAAAGGTGAAAACCTTTGCGTTCAGTGCCAGGCCGCGGAAAACGCGGAAAACGCGATCTGCAAATGAATCCGACCGGAATCGAACTGGGGACCTCTCGCACCAATTTTGCTGACTATAGGACGGACGTCTCCGGATACCATGGCATCGCCAACTTACACCTACAGTCATCCGCAAAAGTTCTCCTGTCCGGGGAGTGATGCAAGCCTTTCGGATTTGGTACTAGATAAATCACTCGAGATCTGTGTGTAGGAGTACTACTCACGTGTCTCCAGCTATGGCGACGGCTATGTATATGGTTACATTTCCCTTGGTGCATGTGCTAGAGCAGAACATGATAAGTAAGAGGATGGCGGCCTGGATGGAATACCTGGGGGGGTTTCAACCTTTCTCTGTGCAGTACGTGCCACGCTCACAGAATGCGGTCACGCCAGATGCCCTCTCAAGGAGGCGGGACCTGATGGGGGAGTTTCATGAGGACTTAGACATTTGTGTTGCCATGATTTCAGTGGTGGAGTGTGGTGCTGTCACTAGAGCACAGGCCGCTAGTCAGCAGGCTTCCCAACTGTGCCCACCCCCTGTAGAGGCTAGTGATAGTCTCGAGATGCTCATTGACCAGGGCTCTGTCTCAGGGTTGACACGCGTCCAGGAGGGTGGCCGGTTGCTGTAGTGCAGTCCCAGGGGAATTTTCGTTGATAGCCAGCCCACTCCCACTGTGCAGCCGAGTGCAGTCCATCACAACAAGAAGGGAAGGGGTAGGCCCAGAAGTGGATCCTGGAACCAGGGATGCTGTCCAAGTCTAGGGTGTTGGCAGCTGAGATCAAGGGTCAGCCCCGCACGCCTGTGGCTGATGCTGTGTCATCCAAGCATCTGGTCACGAACCGCACTGTGAGGGAATGCCAGAAGCACTATTGCACCCACGATAACAAGGAGTGGGACTAGAAGCTTTCGTTCATTTGAGTTTGCCATCAACAACTCACTTTTGGCTCCCCATCACATGTCCCCTTTTGTCATCTGTCATGGCCAATGCCCCCTGACCCCGTTTGACCTTGAGCTACCTGACAGGGATGCTGAGGGCCCCTTCAGGAAACGCTTGGCTTCAGTGCAGCAGCCGATTGCCTCCTTCCAGGAGGCTCACAGTATTGCTGCACACGTTAGTAGTAGTGGAAATCCTTCCATCAGCATTCTGAAATTCTGGAGCTCTGGACCGGAACATCAGGGTTGAACTGGAACCCACCATCATCCATCCTGGAATCCCCCCCTCACACCACAGTCCAACCCCCCTCCCTTTGTCCAATGTTTTCTTCCACCTCCTCAGCCAGTATCCTTCACAAGCTGTACCGACCCCCAGGGTGGTCCCACGGAGAAATGGGGTAGTTTTTCGCGCATTTTGCTACAAAAAAACGTTGTTTTCGACTTTTTGTTTCGAAATTTTTTTCTGGCAATTTGAGAGCGCCCGCAATATTTTGCACAATTTCGCGTGATTTTCGCATGATTTTCACACAACTTCACACAATTTCCCACGATTTCACAGGATTTCGCATAATTTTACACGAAGGGTCTAGCTGCAGAGAGACCCTTGAAAATTTTCGCATGAATTCTCGCATTTTTTACGCGTCGTAATTTTTTTACAATCGAACATTTTGGCAGGAATTCACACTTTTTTGGCCGGTTTTTGGTCAATTTCATCAAAATTTTCAAGATTTCGCATGATTTAACACATTTTTGCCCCGTTTTTGGTAAATTTCAGCAAATTTTGCGCGATTTCGCACGAATTTTCACAGTCGGCCGAAAGAAAATATAAAGAGGCTGAAACTAGCGTTTTTTTGTAGCAAAAATCTACCCCATTCTCCGTGGGACCACCCCCCATTCTGTCCATCCCTTCCCTTGGGCCCAAACACCAGGAACTGCTCCACCCTGTGAGCCAGCTCATGCCAGTTCCTGCTGACCTGCACCACCATGCAAGTCTCAGAGGCGCCCTTCACCATTTGGGCAGCAAAGCGATTGCAAGACCCTGGATAAGAAAGGGTCACCACAGACTGACTCTCTAGGTCTAACACCCACCCTGAGGGCGTCTTGTGTTTGCACACCCACGAGCTATGCGTCCACCAAAACTGCAGGAAGGCCTCGACAACAGACCACTTAGCACCTAGCAGAGGTACCAGCACCCGCAGGGGTGTCAGACGGACCTTGAGTTCCACAGTGTACTTGGGCAGCCCCAGGCTACAAAACAGGTCAAAGTTCTCCAAGGGGAAACACCCCCTGACAGAGCCTGAACGAGAAGGAGCCAGGTCAAAGTCACCTTGCTGGACTGACGGCTCCAACAACTCAAGGTAAGAAGTCTCCTCAACCCTCTGGGGACAACAAGCAGCATGCACCGGAAAATCCATCCACTAGTCTTGAGATGTAGGAAGGGGAGCAGTTGACCTCACCAACTCACTGTACCAAAGAGGGAGAGTGAGTCCATGCTGTTGGCGGTACTCCTGGACCACCTCATAGCAATGGGTCAGGTTAGACAACCACAACCACGTGGCTGTTGATTCCAGTTCTCCTTTCCAGTGCACCTTGAACAGGAGCTGCTTGGTCCTACCCTTGCCCTTAACCCTGTGAGCCAACAACTGCTCCACTTCATATATCTTCTCCCCCTCATGATCCAACTCATAAGGTGAGGGAGCAGAGAGGCGACCCTGCAGGGTGTTGCGTCTGTACAACTTGAGCTGAGCCACGTGGAACACGTTGTTCTCGAGCCTCCAATGGGAGGGCACCTGGACCTGAACCACTGTCCCATAGTGAAAGGTGTCATGAACAGGGAATGGACCCAACCACAAGGGCTAGCGCTTCATGCATTGCTCCTTTTCAGGTAGTACACGGTTAGCCTCATAAGCACCAAGTCACAAGGGGCCACAAAAGTATGAGTAGCCAGCACCTGTTGCCAAGCATTGTTCAAATACTTGTCTTGGGCCTTCATCATCTGAGCAGCAATAATACTGTGAGCTTCCTGGAAGGAGGCAATCAGGTGCTGCACTGAAGCCAAGCGTTTCTTGAAGGGGCCCTCAGCATCCCTGTCAGGTCGCTCAAGGTCAAACAGGGTCAGGGGGCACCGGCCATGACAAATGACAAAAGGGGACATGTGATGGGGAGCCAAAGGTAAGTTGTTGATGGCAAACTCAAATGAACGAAAGCTTCTTGTCCCACTCCTTGTTATCGTGGGTGCAATAGTGCTTCTGGCATTCCCTCACAATGCGGTTCAGCCGCTCCACAGCGCCTGTACTAGCGCACCTGTAGGCCACCCAAAATGCCAGCTTGGTGTCAAGGATGTCAAAGAAAGACTTCCAAAACCCTCACAACCACAGGGGGTCCTGGTCAGCGATGATCACACGTGGCATGCCACGTAGTCTGTACACCTCCTTCATGAACAGCTCCACACACTGCGCTGCAGTAAAATGAGCGTTGCAGGGGATGAGATGGCACATCCTGGAGAACCTATCCATCACCACTAGGATCCTGTCATTGCCAGCATCAGAAACCGGCAGGCCGCAGATGAAATCCATTGTCACACTGACCCAGGGACGCAAGGGGATGGGCATAGCCATAACCCCTAAATGGGCGGAAATGCTGCCGATAAATCGGCAGTAACTCACCTATTTTGTAAACCAGCCCCTGTACAACCTAGCAATATCCAATGGCTGTCCTTGGGGTGCAAGCATGTCCATGAGTTGCCCTAAGCCATGATATATCACAACCTCACATATATTCATCGTAGGCCATGTATAACTGCCGTCAAAGTCAGGGGGGTCAAGACGAGCGTTTTCATTTTTGGTAGAATGTGCATTTTGAATTATGTTGTAAGAGCTAGGCACCTACCACTTCAGGGATGATAAACAATTAGTTGCTGAACAGTTTGAGCCATTGGGGTCATCATTTGGGTGGGTATACCAGCAGTTACACCCAGTACAGCCCATAGGGGTACCGTTGGTAAAAAGCAACCAAGGGGGTAGGAGTGGGCATACTACCTACTAATACCTACTAATATGGCCCCCAACCATGCCAAACAATACATTTCCCTTCCACAATGATGGGGAAACATAACTGCATCATCACACTGCCCTTACATGGCACCTATGTGCAGGTGCCACCTTGTCCATGCACGTAGGTAACGTGGTACGGATACCCTACGCAAGGCATGCATTCTAGGAGGCAGCCACCAACAAACTAGTGATTTTAAGCCTATTTCAGCCTGCCCTAGCAAGGATAAACTAGGCCTAAGCTGCTATAGCTTTCCAGGTGATGGCCAGCACACCTGGTGGCACATGCTGACAATGGGAAGCTTCTACTCACCGGTTACATGCTTGATGATGCCACAGAGACCAGCCAACTGCCTCACACTCATGCAATATGTGTGTGGGAAATGTATAACAAACATATATGGAGGTATTCAAACCCATACAGCCTCTAAAACTTATCACCATCACCCTGTGGCAGGTCAACTGACTGAGGGAAGCATCTAAGAAGGGTGTTTTAGAAAGGGGCCAGGCCAGGGTCAAGAAAGAGCATGAATAATGCAAAAAGAATGTGCTACACAAGCTAGAACGTATATATAAACGTCAAAAATCGATAGGAAAACGATGCTTAAGCTTTACCAGGCATGGATGGCGTTACCTTGGCCCAGGCGGTGGCCGCAAAATGGCGCATTTCGGCACACCAAAGTTGTGCAGCATGGTCGCTGGATTCGGCGATTTCTGGCCACCCTTGCACGTTTACGACTAATATGTATCATAAAAAGTACAAAGAAACCGATATATCCTTTAAAATACGCCGGAAAGGTATTGCTGTCAACGTTTCTATCGTCCGGCCTGATCGCAGTTTTTTCCAGCAAGAACGCTGCCGACACCTATCAAATGGCATTCCCGCGAACCAAAAATTGGCCTGTATGATCTTTCGGACGTATAAAATCAATATCCTAAGTTTGGCCAGAAAATTCGAACGCAAACGTAAATGCCATGCGTGGGCGCAAGCCGCCATGGCCAGGTCGTCGTTTTCCGGAATGCACGTCGTACGTGAAAAAGTACCCTGACCCCTTGTACTTTGACGGTCTGGAACACCTGTTAAACTTGGTCAAAATATAGCAAACCCTAGTATCATGTTCTGGAGAAACTTATAAACTTTCATTCTTCTCAGCTAAACGTTTCCTAATTCCCAATAGTATTCTCGCAAACTGGTCCCCCGAGTAGGTGCCGACAAATCGGCTGTAAGTCACTTTTTGGCGGAAAATCGGCAGCAAGACCATTTAGGGGATAAGGAAGATGGGGACAGCCTGGTTCCTAACCTTGTTCCTTTGACAGGAATCACAGGTAGCCACATATGCCTTGATGTCACGAAACATCCCAGGCCACCAGAACCTCTCTTGCACCTCATGGAGGAGTTTTGCATACCCAGGGTGACAGGCAGTCACATCATCATGGAAACAATGTAACACTGTAGGGCTGGCCATTTCTGGCACATACACCTTCATGGACACCACATGGTTAGCATCATAGGTGCGGACGAAGAGAACTCCTTCCCGGTACTCTACAGGCCTGTTGCCAAAGCCCCCCTCTTGAATAGCCTTAGTGGCCAGGTCCTCTGTCTTGGTGAAGGCCTTGATCACATCCAGCAGGGCAATGTTCATAGGATTAGGCAAGACCAACTGCTTGTCCGGCCCTAAGGGCTGCAACTGCAACACCTCATCCTCCTGCAGGTGACCAGTGACAAAATGCTTGGATGACACAGCATCAGCCACAGGCGTGCGGGGCTGACCCTTGATCTCAGCTGCCAACACCCTAGACTTGGACAGCATCCCTGGTTCTAGGATCCACTTCTGGGCCTACCCCTCCCCTTCTTGTTGTGATGGACTGCACTCGGCTGCACAGTGGGAGTGGGCTGGCTATCAACAAAAATTCCCCTGGGACTACCCTACAGTAACTGGCCACCCTCCTGGACGCGTGTCAACCCTGAGACAGAGCCCCGGTCAATGAGCATCTCGAGACTATCACTAGCCTCTACAGGGGGTGGGCACAGTTGGGAAGCCTGCTGACTAGCGGCCTGTGCTTTGGTGACAGCACCACACTCCACCACTGAAATCATGGCAGCACAAATGTCTAAGTGCTCATGAAACTCCCCCATCAGGTCCCGCCTCCTCGAGAGGGCATCTGGTAGTAACCACATTTTGTGAGCTTGGCACGTACTGCACAGAGAAAGGTTGAACCCCCCCCATGTATTCCATCCAGCCCGCCATCCTCTTACTCATCCTGTTCTGCTCTAGCACATGCACCAAGGGCCTGTGGTCCGTCATCAGTGCGATTGACTCCTTACCCTGCCCATCCGTGGCACTGCTAGCAACAGAGATCAAGGCCCCTTTGAGCAGATGCTCCCACTTGTGACATGCCACCACTAAGCCCAACAACTCCTGCTCATGTAATGGGTGGTTGCGTTCAGCTGAGCTCATGGTCTTGGACATGTACTCCACTGGCTGTGGCCCATAACCATGGTCTTGCATAAGCACAGCACCTATGGCGCCTTGAGAGGCATCTGACCTAACTTAGTAAGGCAGATCAGGGTTGGGACCTACTAGCACAGGGGCGGTGGTGAGCTTCTGCTTCATCACATCAAATGCATGCTGAAACCTATCAGTCCACTCAAACTGGGCATCCTTCTTGATCAGGTCGAGTAAGGGAGTAGAAGTGGCAGCCATGTCAGGGATAAAACGCCTGTACCATCCTACCATGCCTAGGAAGGACTTAACATCATGTGCCGACTGCAACACATGCCACTCTAGAATGGCAGCAATCTTGGCATTTTCAGGTGTCATACCCAGGGAACTCAGCTTGTACCCCAAGAACCTAACCTCATGACCCCACTCCACCTTGGACCAATTGACGGACAAGTGGTACTGCTCAATGACCTTCAGGACTTTTTCCACGTTCTCCAGGTGCTCCTTGAAGGTTCGTGAATGTACCAGGTTGTCGTCCATGTAGGCCACCACACAGGTCCTAAACACAGCTCTTGCAGTGTCACACAAATGAGCAATGTCTTTGAACCTAGGGTTCCGCAGGTCAGGGGGAAATTTGAGGCAGTGTGTCTCCCGTCAGATGGCCAAAGATGGCATTCACAAGCATTTGCATAGTGGCTGGGCTGTTGGAAGCCCCCATTGGCATCACAGTCCACTAGAACTGGCCCCATGGTGTGGAGACATATGCGACAGTATGGTTGAGATAATCAGCGTTGGACCACCCCCACCTGTGGGTATCCAACACAGCTACTGCCTGATTGGACAACCAGGACTAGCTGCGTTGAGGAGGCCTGGAACGGACACCAATGAGCCTGGCGCCGGAAGCTGCTTGGAAGAATGACCACATGCTGTCAACTGTCCGGACTGAACGTCAATCACACTGCAAGAAGGAGCCAGCAACCTTCACGATGGCACTCAGAAAAACTGCCTAGTAGGCAAGCCACACACTGCCAACCGGTCAAGATAGCAGACTGTAACATGGCCACTACCTACCGCCAGGTAGCCAGAACTCCTAAGCCTGAGGAGCACAAGGGCCTGAGGTGGTCCAACAGCCAGCAGAACTGCCCAAAAGTCGAGAGAATGGGCATGAAAGCGCCTGGACCAGTGTCAAAATTTCTGATCTGAGAACAATATCAAATATTTTCACAGATAAGAACTATGACAGCAGCCGTGGTGTCCATACTTGCTATCCTAGTGCACCTCCTAGGCCCAACACGGACCATCTGCCAACAAGCAGTGGTAACCATCATGTTCTGGGAGAAGTAAATGCGTGGTCACAATGGGTCTGGCGCAAGAAAGGGGCCCCGACTGGCAAGTGACCAGCCCGTGCAAGAGACATCTCGCCCTCTGGGGGCCTGTGCCAAAGGACACCGTCTGGCAAGTGGGCCACACATGCAAGAGACACCTGGCAACTCCTGGGTGCACGTGTGATACCCTCCAGGAGACCACCCACTGCAGGTATCCCGATGTCCCCTGAGGTGGTGGCATCTACCATACCAGGTGCCCCCCCCATGATAGCATCTGGACCACAGTTGCAGACTTGGGATATCCACTCCCCCGCAAAAATTTTCTCAGGGTAACTAGACACAGCTGTCCAAGTATGATAGTGGAAACCCCGTAGATGCTGTTGTTCTGCCCTCGCATGTGTGATGCCATCTGGAAATTACATCGCAGACATCTAGGATGTCCACTCCCCCGCAAAAAATTTCTCAGGGTAACCAGACGTAGCTGCTACCAAGTCCAACTCCTAGGGAGCTCGCCCTACCCATAGTACCTTGATGCTAGTGGGAACAACACAGATGCCGTTGTTCTCCTCCCCACCAAAGCCAAGCCACCATGCACGTGGGAGAGACCAAGCTCAACCTAGAACGCCTCCGCCATCATAATGCCCAGCAAGAAGATGAAGAGTTCCCCCCACAACTGAAACAAATGTTTGGCCACGCGTGAATTAAGGACGTGCCACAGTCCCTAGACAGCAAGGGTAGGCCGCCCATGCGCTGAAGAGAAGGATCATGCGAAGATTGACAAGTGATTGCAAAAAGAACCTTGCTTGAAAAGGCAACCATTAATTCCTAATGTCCGCTCATCCGGAGCCACCCTCAAGAGACACGAGGTGTAACCTGAGCCACACCGTAAAAACGTCATCAAAGAGAAGCAGCACCGGTAAAAGAAAAAAAAAGAACCTTAAACAGCGACGTCGTCAGGCGGTCGCGGCGGTGGTCGTGCGCGCAGCCGCAACACAGAAACTGGGTGATAGGTGCCGTCGGCAGCAAAAGGGCGTCGGCTCAGCCATAACCAGTAGCGCCATGTCGGCCTGGCCGAAGACACAGCGTGCGTCTCATTCCCCGGAGCAACTGCGGAGTAATAAGGTAGAACCCCTCGGTCATCCAACTGAGGAGCCTCTCTTCCCATTCTAGCAATCCTCTGACGACGTCGTCCCACATCCTGTTCCACCTCCTCCACCATCTTTCTATACATCGCTGCATGTTGTCCTTCTTGTTGTAATGTGCTTTTTGCTGCTGAGGGGCGATCTGCTGCTAATCGGGCTCCGTCTCGACCTGGCCTAGTGTTGACAGGAAAGAGGAAGGATGTCGAAGCACTAGGTGCTGGAGTCCGCTCGCCCGAAACCTTGGGCGACAGTGACCCTCCTCCTCGACCCACGCCTGTCAGCGACAGCTCGCCTGGTTGGATACCAGACGCAATAACAGAAAACTTCGGCCCGACCGACAGCGAGGCCCGCCTCACTTCAGACATAGAAGTTGAGTTGAGTTGAGGGGAGTGAGTGGTATGATAAAAATCAAGTTGACGCCGTGGAGTATGGGTAGTTCGACAGCACCCACCTTCCCTAGAGAGAGGTGAATGAGATAGAAGGATCTCCCGCACCTGGTTCCGTCGGGGATAAAAAGGTGATTGTGTCTTTGAACTACTCATACCACCACATGGGGTCGCGATCCTCTACCGAGTAGAAACAACAGGTACGGCTGACTTCCGGTAATAAACAGCAAGACAGTCACACAAGGATATGCCTCTCTCTTTATTACCTGAAGTTTTCCGCAACTCCATCGTTCTTCCCGGATGGTAGACATCTTTTCAACATTGTACTACCCGGAAGAGTCAGACTCAAGAGAAACACCGAAGTAGAGATCCTCCGATACCAATGTAATGACTAACAACATATCCATGCATGTGTACTGTGCAACCTTCTTCTTGATGACCTATATATTGACACGTATAAATATTGACACGTATAAATATTGACACGTATAAATGCATGTGCCCTAGCTAGTTTGAAAATAGATATCGGGAAATTCTGAAATTTACGGCCGTGTGATGCACCACGATCTTCTTCCTTGGTGTCCATTACTATACCGGCGCACCGTGCTCCGTGAAGGGTGACTCCGTGCAAATGGGCTGGGTCACTTAGGTGGGTCACTTAGCAATAAGATCATAGGTACCTTGCCATTCAATCAGGGGCATGGCCAACGCAATCCAACACTGGTGGCAAACTCCTTCGCGATTTCAACATTCTTCTCCTCAAATGCTTGGCCATCCACGTACAAGCCCTTGCTTTGGTCAGACGCCAACTTGATGCTGGCCTCGTATTCCCCTCGGTATGTGCGCCCCTTGCGCGCTGCCTTCGTTAACGACATGTCCGGGAGACGAATCTGCTCACGAGGGGGAGGCATGTCAACAATACTTCATCAAAATTAATATACACAATGTCACCATGGTACGAGGAAGCACACACCGGAGAAGTGCAAAAAGTAACTGACGGCAAACAGACAAATAGTGAGGAAAACCGTTGGCAGTCAACCGCTGGTGCAGCTGTCCATGCTCCGTGACAGCTGTCACTGCATATCCGGCTACTTGCGTGGAAACAAGAAATGAGCTGAAGGACGTGAGGAGACAGAGGGCACCCCAATAGTTCGTTCGCGAAGGCGCCATGTGGTATTCCCAGCTATTACTCATTCCCTCAACATATTCCCAAATAAAAACTGGGAAAAAAACGTGCCAGGCAAAACTGGGCACAACTGGGCACAACTGGGCACAACTGGGCACAACTCGGCACAACTGGGCACAACTGGGCACAACTGGGCACAACTGGGCACAACTGGGCACAACTGGGCACAACTGGGCACAACTGGGCACAACTGGGCACAACTGGGCACAACTGGGCACAACTGGGCACAACTGGGAAAAAGCTGGGAAAAAACTGGGACAAAACTGGGAAAAAACTGGGAAAAAGCTGGGCAAAACTGGGAAAAAACTGGGAAAAAAACTGGGAAAAAACTGGGAAAAAACTGGGGAAAAACTGGGGAAAAACTGGGAAAAAACTGGGAAAAAACTGGGAAAAAACTGGGAAAAAACTGAGAAAAAAACTGGGAAAAAAACTGGGAAAGCGTTGATGCACCCACGACCACCGCTGCCTCGTTGCTGTTAGCATAAACAAGGCATGTTGTACGTAGGTATCATAGCAATAAGGTACATGAAAAGGCAACATGGTGCCCTGGGAGCTCGTGGATACTCGAGTCGCTGCCCTCGTCTCGTTGCCCTCGCATGTACAAGGCAGAGAACAGTTGTAGCACCCCCACATGGCGTACCTCGCTGCCCTCGTCTCGTTGCCCTCGCGTCGACAAGCATCTACAGGGCAGAGAACGATTTTAGCAGGCCAACACGGCGTACCTTGCTGCTCTTGTCCATGGCCTCGGCGTGCAGGTACTCAGGCAGTCTTGTATCGGTGAAGCTCTGCACGGATCGTGGGGAGGCTGATAGCCGAAGATCACCTCCGGCGGCGCCGGGCCTCGTTTCATCATGCCCCGCGGGGACGGGGGCGTGGCCCTCTCGCTGCCCGTCCACTATGCGCACGAGCACGCTGGCCCGCGTGGTGGTCCACCTGAGCCGGCCCTGCGCCAGCGCGTCGCGTACGACGGAATAACCGCGCTGCTGGACGGTGGGGAGGAGCGCGGGGGGGACCATGCCCGCGAACAGGGGCACCTGGAAGCACCCTGGGCGGAGGAAACAGGTGCATGGGTCTCATGGACGGAAACGAACGAGTCGTGGGGGGAGGCATGGATGGGTCAAGGGGAGACGTGGATGGGTGAAGAGGACAGAGGAGAGTGGTGGAGAAAGAGGGAGGAGGTGAGGGGGAGGGGACAGAATGCATGTGTGTGTGTTTTGTGTGTGTGTTTGTGTGTGTGTGTGTGTGTGTGTGTGTGTGTGTGTGTGAGAGAGAGAGAGAGAGAGAGAGAGAGAGAGAGAGAGAGAGAGAGAGAGAGAGAGAGAGAGAGAGAGTGCGTGTGTGTGTGAGTGTGTGAAGCCGTAAAGGCAAAACTAAAATGGCATTGTGGGTGAAGGCGTAAAGGCAAATTCAAATGGCATTAGAGGCTACTGCAGCGGTGGCACTGAAGAAAAGCCAGCCATCCGGCCTAGGGGTAAACAAAAGATCGTCGCACCTACAGCTGCTACCTGGCCTAAACAGCAAACATGGCCTATGGAGAAAAAAATTCAAATGATGAGGAAATAAGAAAGTGACCAGACCACGTTTCTTTCTCCAGCCTCCCAACGTACCAGTGGCCACGTGGCGGGTCCCCGTTATAAAAATAGGCACAAGGGCCCACCCGACCAGCGACGCGCGCCCCTTGGACGCTTTCTTCCCATCGCCCACAGGAAACCGTGAGGCAGCATCAGGTACTACTGCGGAGCCGTCTCCTGGGCCGATGACACC
The DNA here is from genome assembly GCA_009746045.1 of Mesostigma viride. Classification (NCBI taxonomy): domain Eukaryota; kingdom Viridiplantae; phylum Streptophyta; class Mesostigmatophyceae; order Mesostigmatales; family Mesostigmataceae; genus Mesostigma; species Mesostigma viride. The sequence continues at coordinate 10,508,357 of RPFO01000080.1, read as the reverse complement.
CTGGTGGCCGTCATCATCATACGAACTGGAAGCCCTCATGCCCGGGAGGTTGCTCATAGTCGGAGGAGGGTTGGCATCAGGATCAGTCCCAGAGGCCTCCACGCCGAACTTTGGGGGAGTTGCCTTTGGGGCGTGGAAATGGTACACTTCGACGACGAGGGAAAGGTGCGGGTGGTACGGCGTGTCGCGTTGTGGTGGGCTGAGATCGTCTAACCATTGCGGGGTGGAGAGGAAGGAGCCCAGGTCATGCCTGCGGGGGGGGGTGCGAATTGGACACATCGGTCGAAGTGGTCGACAGTGATTGGTCGACAGTGAGTGAATAGTCGAAGAAGCAGGATGAGGGGGGTGCGAATCGGACACATTGGTCGACAGTGAGTTAATAGTCGAAGAAGCAGGATTACATTTTGTTCGAAGAAACAGGATTAGATACGACGAGTAAATACCGGATTAGGCATTGTTAGAATAAACAAAAATAGATAAAATCAGGAGAAACAGGATTAGATATTATCAGGATGCACGTCAAACACAGTTCTATTCAGCGAGAAGTGTAATTATCACACATGCGAGTTTTGAATGGGCATACCTGCAAGCACGATGCACCAGCAAATGAGAGCTCCACGGTGCACTACAGCATGTCTCCACGCCACAACAATTATGCATGTCTACACTTCCACGGTGCCTTCTCTACATAGCCTACGTCCAGGCCACAATTAGAACATGCCAACACACTCCCACAGTGCCCTATCTACATGCTACTCTAGAGGTAGTAGCTTACCTCCAGGCCCATCTACATAGCCTACCTCCAGGCCCATCTAGATAGCCTACCTCCAGGCCCATCTACATAGCCTACCTCCAGGCCACCCGCACGCCCATGCGCATCGGCGGGTCCCGGTAGAACACCCCGGGGGGCGACAGCGAATGGACCGCGAACGCGGGCGCGGCCTCCGGCAGGTTTGTCGCCCTGTCGACGGCGACCATGAGCCCAAAGGAGGGGTCGTAGTCAAGACAGGTGCCGATGTCCAGAGGGGGGACAGGAGCGGGGGCCAGGGAGGTCACGGGGGGGAGGAGCGCCGACAGCAGCTTGGAAATATCGCGGCCCAGCCGCTGGGAGATGTCGTCAGCGGTGGCAATGGTGGCGTTGTCAGAATCATCGTCTCCTGGGCTGAGGGTGGATGATGTGCTCTCCCCCAAGCTTGCATCGAGGCCCTTACCTGCCTCTTTGCCCCCCTCCTTCCCCCCCTCCTTTGCTCCCTCCTTTGCTCGCCCCTTTGCAGCCCCCTTTGCTCCCACTTTTGCTCCCTCCTTGGCTCCCCCCGTTCCACCCCCCTGGTCCAGCTCCGCGCTCTGTGACGACGCGGAGACAATCTCGCGCAGCAGCGCTGGGATGTCAGCGCTCGCCTTCCTCAACACGACCGGCAAGTCCAGGTCCTGCACCGCCGTGACGGCCGCGAGAATCGCCCCCCACATGTCCACGCGCACGCGACGCAGCGCCCGGGGAAAGAGCGACGCGTCCACTGGAGACGGCCAGCATCGTGACGTGTCATAGTAGCCGGCCCGCATGGCCCGCGTGTACGAGAAGGGGGCGAGGGGCACCGCTGCACCCGCGCCCCCTCCCACCACCAAGACGCTACTGCCGTTCCTGCTACCGTTGCTGTTGTTTCTAGTACCAGTACTTCTGTTATTATTACTAATTGTATCATTACTGTCATTTCCTCCACCACCAGCAATGGAAGCCCCAGCAGAAGAAGCACCCACCCCCATCGCCCCCCCTGAGCCACCGCCCCCACTGGGCCCCGCAATAATCGCCCGCTGGTCCAGGATCCGCACCAGCAAGGACGCGCAAGGGATGCGGCCCTGGGGGGGGGCACGCATGCCACCCCCAGCTCCACCACCGGCGTGCGCACCTTCCAATTCTCCCCCGCCCTGCCCTCTGCCCTCTCTTCTGGGGGCTCCCCCATACCCCTCCCATATCTCTCCTCGATTCATCGCAAACAGCGACGCGGATTCATCCCCCGGCTTCCCCCCTGCATCTCCACTCGCCCCCATGGGCCCATGATCTCCCCATCTCCCTCCAGCGGATGTAAAGGAGGTTCCCTGACCAGGGGCGGAGGCCCTAGGACCACTGTGTGATCCGGTCCCTTCAACCCACGGGGGCGGCGGTGAGGCACCCACCGCCAGCCCCGCATCCGCCGCTCTCTCGGCCACCACCCTCGCCTCGCGGACGACAGCCACGTACGGGTCCGGGAAGGGTGCGTGCGCCAGCAGCGAGAGCTGGAAATGGCCCGCGTTGAGCGCCACCTCTCGCTCCCCTGAATGGAGCGCGGTGCCTCCTTCCCCTGCTCCCCGCCCGGCTGGATCGTGAAAATGTGGCACCCCAGCGCTTTGATGGTACGAAGTTTCCACAACCTCTCTCGAGGACGACGATGCCAGGTAGGACGCCCCGTCGGCCATCGTTAGGTTGCCTTCCAGGGAGGCCCCCGGGGGCAGGGTCCCTGGGGCCGGTCTGGGCAGCGCGCCCGTGGCGGCGTCGACAAAGAGGTTCAGGACCGCGTAGCCTACGACGCGGGAATGGGAGGCCGCTGCTGCTGCTGCCGCACTGTCATCATTAGATGCACCCTTAGTGGCACCCTTTGCAGCACCAGCGGTCGACCCCACGGCCGCACTGGCACTACTCACAGCCGCAGATGTGATACCACCACCAGCAGCGGAAGTTATAGCTGCCAGCTGTGCCGGTGCTGTCGCCTCACCTGCGCTGGTGGGTGCACTCGTCGCTGAGGAGGGTTTGTCCTTTGAGAGGGGCCCCTCAGCAGGCTGGCCGGTCACTGTTGCGCTGGGGACGGTCACTATGGCGGCCACCAGCACGGCAGTCGGATCTTCCCAAAGAATTGTGGGGACGAGAACGGCAAAGTCGAAGCGGGGATTGCGCGCGTCTTGGGTGTAACGGCCACCCCCTCCGCCATGCCTGCTGTGAGCCCCAACACCGGCATCTGATTGGCCGGTTCCCGTCGCACCGGCGTCGTGGCCTGCTCCCTCGCTGCCACCTGTCAGCGGCACGACGGGGTCGAAAAGGAAAGGATTTATTAATTAATAAGCACGGGAAAGGGTGGTAGCTGAGCAAATGGGATGTAGCACAATCAAATTCGGTGAATTCGTTGGAACGTGCCAGCTTGAATAATGAGACACCCTTTTATCGCATAACGGAACCGTATTATTAGACAAAAATATCTACTACTGCAGTAGGAATAGTACAAACATATACTACTATTTTATATTAAAAACATTGGGAATCGTATTATTAGACACTAGACAGGTCATATGAGGCCGGACCCCTTTGGAGTTAGTTGCGTAGTCTCAACTCTGCAGCTCCCCACCCCCAAGCCAGCCCCCTCGGTAGGAGCACGCGCCTCTGTTTGCGCATGCTTTATACAATACTTGGTTTTATTGTGCTCTGCCTCTATGCATATGCTTCTAATGTATGCAATGTTTTCAATTTTACTTTTACTTGTATTCAATTGTATTTCGACTTGTATTCTATTGTACATCTACTTGCAATTCTACGGCATTTCTACTTCCTGCTTCTCCATCTCACCCTTGCTTGGTCCGTCCCTGCTCGCTCTACGCAGTCTGGCTCGAAACAACGTTCTTGTGTTCTCGTCTATCTCTGCATAGACTAGAAGTTGTACTGTATGTCCCTCACACTGCTTGTACTGACCTGTCTGTACAGATCACAGTGTTCTCGCCTGCCTCCACTGTACTCCTATTGTATTTCTATTTTAGCATCTTTTTTTGGTTTGTACCTGCTAGCTCGGGGGGTGCCACCTGGCAGAACGCCTCACCCAGCACGCTGAGCGAACGGCGACCCCGACCGGAGAAGCAGCCGACGACAACCTGGGTCGACGAGATGACGAAATGAAGAAAGTGGAAGAGGTTGAAGGATGCGAAATGTTTCGTTTGAGTGCAGTGTTTACCAACGGGATATGGATGCGGGCGATGACCAGTCCGGCAAACAGCACGTCACTAAATCAAGAGGGAGGCTAGAAATGTTTAACAAGGAAGCAAGAGGAAGCTGCGCTTTGCTTAATGAGTAGCAGCCAATGCCCACATTGGTGACCACCCACCTTTCATTGCCACCTGCTTGCCAACTATAAACTATAGTGACCACCCACCTTGGTGACCGTGACGTTCTCCGGCAGCCACCGCGCGCCGTCCACACAGACAACCAAGCGCTCCCCCCACGCAAATGGGCGCGCCCGATGGCCATCGCCCATGTCCTGTAAGTAGGCACCCCCTCCCTGCGATAGGGATGAGGGATGCCCCTGTGAGTAAGAGGACACCAGCCTGGGTGATGCAAGCCCGGAGGAGGAAACTCCCGCTAACGGCAACAATGCCAGCGGGGGAGGGCGCACCACCAGCCGCCAGGCCCTCACAGGTAGCCGCGGCACGAATGCAGGGGGAATCTGCCATGAAGGGCCAGTGCCGTCCCCCTCCCGCCACGTCTCGTTTCTGTTTGCATCTCGGAATGCTGTGGGCACATCTTCATGCGGCTTGCGGTGTTGCTCAAAGTGCCCTTCCTGTTGCGCGCGTGTTGGGGGGTCATCCAGTGATAGCGTGGCAGGTATTTGTAATAGGAAATAAAAGAATAAATAAGTAATAGGAAATAGGAGCAGCATGAAAACGCGGGGTTGTTTGTGGTACTGCTCCTATTTGAAATAGGAAATTTAAAAAATAATGAGTAATAGGAAATAAAATGAGCATGAATACAAGGGGTTGTTTGTGGTACTGCTCCTACTGCACTTTCTGTTGGAAGTCAACCAGCGAAAACATAACAGACATACATTTCTTAAAAGAATGACACACTAGATTCAACTACTACTATAAATTACCTGTAGATGGTATGATGGAATTAATAGATTCCAATTACCATTAGTGGTATGATTGCATATGTAGCAAATGATATAGGGACCAACGTTGGGAGGACCCATTAGAGTAATGATTCTAATAGCAAATGATATATCGACCAACATTGGTACACCGCTTACTCAACGAACACCTGCACTTAAGAGTGGCAGGCATTTGTTCAAAGAGTAAAAATAGAAAGAGCAAGCTTCTGTCGCGACAAGCCGTCAGCCTTGCTAGCGCCGGCTGACGGCAGGATGTTCAACCGCACCCACACCCACCAAAGATGCCAAAAATAGCGCCAAAAACAGCAATGCTTGGCACAGCAGCTTACTGATGGCCTTGCCATTTGAACTTTGCATCCAAAAACTGTCAGAGAGCCGTTGCCTTGGAAAGCCACAGCACCACCTGCAACGTCTTGCTGGCCTTGCCACCACCTGCAGCAATCCTACAAGAAATATGACTACACTACTTGTTTATCACAAACTTGTTTATCATTATACTTATTTACTTGTTTATCACTATACTGGTTTACTTGTATATCACTATACTACTTGTTTATCAGTACACTTGTTTATCACTATACTTGTTTACTTGTATATCACTATACTACTTGTTTATCGGAACAATAACAGCTGGATGTTGACTCGGCCCCCCCCCCACCCCCCCCACCACCACCACCAACAACAACAACATACAGACAAGAGAAACGAGGAATTCCACAGGAAAATTTTACATGAAATTTCGCATGAGAAACATGCTAATGCTCGGCCTTCTTCATTGTATAGCAGCAAGCTTACCGCATGCCTTGCCACTCATAAAACGGAGTCCAACCAACTTGCCACCACTTTCAGCAATCGTACCAACGGTCTGCAGCTGGACGTTTAACCCCACCACCACACACACACACAATCCCCCCCCCCCCCCCCGCCGCCCGCGCACCTGCCAGCCCACCCGCCCGCCCGCCCGCCCGCTCGCCCGCCCGCCCGCCCGCCCGCCCGCATATACACAAGAGAAGCGCACTAATGCTTGGCTCATCATCCTGCATACAATAACAGCAGTTTCTTGCATGCCTCGTCGCGGTCTGCAGTAGTTGATGCTGATGAGCACCAGCCACACAAAATTAAATTCAACAAGATTCAAGCATGAGAACATTCTGGTGCTTGGGTTAGGAAGGTACTACAATCATGTGCCACGGTGTGCACCAGTCTAGCGCATGGCTCACCACAGTCTGCAGCTGGACGTTAACTACCAGCGACGCATGTCGAAAGGCGAAGGCACCCGCAGGGGGTTGGCTCGCACCATTCGCGTACGCGCTGCCTGGGCCCGTCACCTGTACAGAGACAAATTTGCAAGGCAGCCAATCTATTCTTAAGTTGTCAGTACCTTGGTTATTTCAAAACGTGGCTACTTAAAAACGTCGTTACTTAAAAAACGTAGTTACTTAAAAACTTGGTTACTTAAAGCTTGGCTGATCACAATTTGGTTACTTAAAACTTGGTGACTTGAAACTTGGTCACATAAAACTTGGTTATGTGAAACTTGGTCACTTGAAACTTGGTAACTAGAAACTTGGCTGTTTGAAACTTGGTTACTCAAAAGCGCTGGGAGGTGAACGAGGACTACCCAGTGTTTTAAGACCCCATATTGCCACAAGACGCTCGCTAAGCAGTCGCGAGCTTGCCACAGGGGGTCATCATGTACTGGCAAGTGCTTGGTTGCTGGAGCACCCCTGAGCGGTCCCAAGCTGGGCTGCAGCGGGTCTCGTCAAAGTTGAGCTCGTGGCCGATGCTATCTGTCTGATGCTCTTGGCCAAAGCGTTCTGACATGTCATCGACACAAGTTGTTGGTGTTGCTAGTTCTGGTTGTTGGTGTTGATACTTCTGGAACGTCATCGACACAAGTTGTTGGTGTTGCTCGTTCTGGAACGTCATCGACACAAGTTGTTGGTGTTGCTAGTTCTGGAACGTCATCGACACAAGACGTCGTTCCTGTGATCCGGTGATTCACATCTCCCGAAGGTTGGGTGATATTGCCCGCACGATGTGGCAGGTGAGCAACGGGGCGGAGCGCGAGGGACCCCCTCGGAAGACCCTCGCATCTTGCGCTTTTAACTTTTGTGTTCTTGCTTACCCAGTGTGTGTGTTTTTAACTATTGTGTACTTGCTTACCCAGTGTGTGCGTGCTTTTAATTTTTGTGTACTTGCTTACCCAGTAGGCGTGTTTTAAACTTTTGTGTACTGACTTACCCTTGGGGTGCCCGATGCCTAGAATGAGTGCTAGGCCTAGCAGGGGTAGAGCCTTGTATGGGACGACGCAGTAAACCCAGACGTTAGGTGCCATGCGGGTGGGGAGAATGAGGGAGGAAGCACGCGCGATCCCTTTCTTCTTGTTTGTTTGAAGTAAGTCGGGGATAGGTCAATTTTCTTTTCAACAGCACCAGGGAATCTGAAAGGTGATGCCCAAACCCATCCACCCGCCGACATGGACTTGCAGCTGGCAGGGCGTGGACTTCCACGGGTGCAGTTTGCAAGGTGTCCAGGTGCACTCATGCAATATATCAGGTCAATGATCTGATTCCGGTATCGTCCGATGGCAATATATTCGAGAAAAAAACTTCTTTTTGTCCTCCCTTGTTCAAACAAAAGAAAAACTAACTACTCTAGTGCAGTAGAGTGTAACTCTAGCACTTGTAGTATAGACGCTTAGGGCAACTCTAGGGCATACAGATGTATAGTGTATGTCCTTTGATAGTAGAATTTGATAGTATACGTTGATAGTATACTTTGATAGCAGAATAACTAGTATCCCACTGGTGGTAATGAGGTCAATGAGTGCCAGACTGTCAGTAACACGCAGGTACTACTAGTAGTACGATTTAGGCATATCGTTCACTATCAACAGATAGTGAAGGTGGGGCTAGCTGTTAGATTCGATCCACTGGTTCGTATTGGAGAATTTCAGACGCAGTTGCACCGCTCTCCGGTAAAGCGCTTTTTCGCAGTTGGGCTATCGCTTGGGATGCCTTCGGATCGGGAGACCCCTATAGCCATGAAATCATGCAAGAGGTCCTGTGTTTGAATCCGGTATGGTACCAAACTATTTCACTATCAACAGACAACATACCAATAGCACACGATGTACTACTACTACTACTACTACTACTACTACTACTACTACTACTACTACTACTACTACTACTACTACTACTACTACTACTACTACTACTACTACTACTACTACTACTACTACTACTACTACTACTACTACTACTACTACTACTACTACTACTACTACTACTACTACTAGGGCACGCTATACTAGTACAAGAGGGGTGTGAGGGACCGCAAAACCCAGGGCGAGGCCTCAGGGAACTTGGCTAACGAGGCGTTGGACGGACCAGAACGAGCTGGTTGTCTCCTTGGTGGTCCGACATGCATACCCTAGCAATGTACGATGTGCATACCCTAATGGTATAGATAATGATGTGCGTACCCTATATGCATACCCGGTATGCGTGCCTCATGGTACGATATGCATACCCTAATGGTATAGATAATGATGTGCGTACCCTATATGCATACCCGGTATGCGTGCCTCATGGTACGATATGCATACCCTAACAACCATGTACAACACCATGCATGTGAGAAACATACTTTACCCCAAAATAGTCCAACATGCCTGGGTGGACAATCCCATACAACCAAACCGGGCAATGCAACGCCAGATTGAAACGTGTTTGGCACACGCGAGGCAGCGCGAGCCCACAACAACAGAACATCACAACAAACGCTAGCTCACCTAAAACCATAATTCCGCTAACCCACCCACAACGCATGCCCCCCACCCACCCCAGCATTACCCCCCCCATTCAATGTTTCAGATTCCCAGGCTGAAGATCTTGAGACCCTGGATTTAGGAATTTCAGGTTTAAGATCGCAGGGCTGGCTTTGGGCAAAAGATCTTAAAGTAGGTACAAATAGCTGGTCAGTGGTATGCGATACAGATTATATACTCAGGTATACCGCATCAGGTTTAAGATCGCCCACAGCTCTCAACCTTAAGATCGTCAGCCCTGGAGTTGATTTTAGGTTTAAGATCGCAGCCCTGGGTCGGCCGGACCCCAATCTTAAACGTGTGGGGGGGGGTGTAACGCACGGCTTGATCACGCAACGACAATGCCAACCCACACGCACCCCATGTGGCCCCCCCAGCAGGCTCGGCAGCATCGGGAGCCGCAGGATTGCCAGCTGGCATGGCCCTGCCCCGCTCCTGCTGCCGCCCGCATCCCCAGGATTATTGGAGAACGTATTCACCCGATCATGGGAGAACGCGGGGCACAACGCCCACCCGATCAGCTCCTCAGGCTCAGGGGTGTCCCAGGGGACTCCTGTGGGTCAGACAGGCATGGGGAAAACAACAATAATTAGGGGTCGAAGCAATAATAATTGGTGTTCAGGATATTGGATGTTGCTATAAAGTATGATCGCGCCACAAGTACGGACACCGACCCCCTTTCTACGCGCCCCCTTTTTTTGCACGTACAGAGCTGAACGAACAGGGAACACAGGCGCGGGATGAACAGGGAGCAGGGTAGGCTAGGAGTGGGGTAGGATGGGGTAGGCATGGGGTAGGATGGGGTAGGCATGGGGTAGGGTGGGGTAGGATGGGGTAGGTTGGGGTAGGCATGGGGTAGGATGGGGTAGGCATCGGGCAGGCATGGGGTAGGCATGGGGTAGGTTGGGATAGGATGGGGTAGGCATGGGGTAGGTTGGGATAGGATGGGGTAGGCATGGGGTAGGATGGGGTAGGAGGGGGTAGGATGGGGTAGGCATGGGTAGGATGGGGTAGGAGAGGGACAGGAGTCCGGCAGGAGTCGGGTGAGGGTGAGGTAGTGGGAGGGAGGGTACAGGGGGGGTTGTACGACCCCCAATGCTAGTATGAAGTCCAGTATGAACCCCTGTATCGCATAAATACTACGTCACAGTATAGATATTGAGCATAGGCCCCTAATGCTAATGGTGAAGTTTAGTTAAGCGGTGGCGAATCACCACAGCGTCCGAATAAGGACAAAGGCGCGGGAAAGGCCAGGGGCCGAGGGTGCTTCCAACTGTTCGTCAACGAAACAAGCACACTGGAAGGACCAAGGTAAGCCCCCGGGGTTATGTCTGATGGCAGGGTGTGTCACAGCTACGAAGCATAGCTAGCCATACATAGCTTAGCTGTACTCCAAGGCCCACACATAAACACAGGCGAAACCTAGACAGCAAGTATGCCCACGCAACCAAGCATGCCCACGCAACCAAGCATGTATGCGCAACCAAGCATGCATGCGCAACCAAGCATGCATGCGCAACCAAGTATGCAGGCGCAAATCGTTTCCCGTGTACTTCTGCAGGGGCAGCGGATTGTCTGAAAACCGAGTCTCCCACACTTTGGCAAGGTGATACTATGATCTATGATACTATGATACTATGATACTATGATACTATGATACTATGATCTATGATACTATGATCTATGACACTATGATATGTACTACTATGATCTATGATACTATGATCTATGATACATGATATGTACTACTATGATCTATGATACTATGATCTATGATACATGATATGTACTACTATGATCTATGATACTATGATCTATGACACTATGATATGTACTACTATGATTTATGATACTATGATTTATGATACTATGATCTATGATACATGATATGTACTACTATGATCTATGATACTATGATACTATGACACTATGATACTATGATACTATGATCTATGATACTATGATACTATGATACTATGATACTATGATACTATGATACTATGATACTATGATACTATGATACTATGATACTATGATACTATGATACTATGATATGTACTACTATGATGTGTAGTACTACAATAGGAGTCACATATATAAACACCCCCGTGATTTATCATTCTCATTGCACATATATATCGTCGGATCAGCGAGATACGTCTTTGTTGAAAACGATCAAGTACGGAGTTGATCGGCATTCAACATAATATTAGTACAGCACAGCATAGAATGAAACCCTAGCAAGGAAGTGCACGGATCGGCAGCCAACATAACAAACAAAACACTACCACGGCAGGCAGCAACACTGTCGGCCCACTAGGCCTAGGTAGGATCTCGACCGAATGGGTTGCGACAACGTCGGCCTGAATGTGCCCTATCACACACACATATACTACTATTTACTAGTATTTACTACTGTGGTACTGCTGTAGTACTGCTGTATATTCAATAGGGCTCTTCCGCTTTTCTGGGCTTTCCTTATGTTGCATGCCGACCTCATCTCCACAATTTATCATTATCAACAAATATGTAGCAGCAGGGTCCGGATTCTCCCACTTTCTGGCCTGCGCTGGTTGTCTCCTCGATGTAGTAGCATACAAGTACCATGTAATCATACTTACCGTCATCATAATCATCACTCGACCAACCGCCCTCGCCGTCGCTGTCCAGGAGATGCCCCCCGCCTCTATGGCCTCCCACATCCAGGTCTCCGGCCCCAGCCAGGCCATCCTCATGACGCCATCCCCCTGTCGGCATGGGCAATGTAGACGTCCCAGGAGTGCTTGCCATGGCGCCAGGTGGCAAGAGCCCACCATTCGCATCAACCCTCCCATCATCTCTCCCAGGCATGCGTCCACCCGTATGTTTCTTCCGTGGCCCTTGGGAGCGCCCTGGACCACCGCGATTGCCAGCGCCAGCAAACACTTGGAACAGGAGCATGGTGTCCGGCGGAAAACATGCCATCTGGTGGCCGTGAGAGGCCACCCCGCCACCAACTGAGGGACCGCCACTTGCGTGACCACCACCCGCGAAGGATGCTCCTCCTCCCTCCGGTCTGCATCCCATGGCCGACAGCCCCAACCGCTCCTGGATCGTGAAGGACAAGCCAATGCCGCCGTCACCCCTGCCGCCATCGGCGCTAAAAATAGCACCGTCCGCGCCGCCCGGAACCCCGCTCATCCCAACAGCATCCAGCTGGCCTTTGGATCCGACATCGCCCCGCCACGATGACATCTCCCCCTCGTGCCACCCTGTGGAGGCGGCGCACCCCGCCTCCCAGGGTGCACGCCCGACCGAGTGGCTCCCCACACCGGCGGTGGTCATGACCCCATGCCCCCCCTGATGCCGCCACCTGGCAACGGCGCCAGAGTGGCCCTGCGCACTCGAAGGTTGCCGGCCAGCGACCGCTGCGCTGTCGTAAGGGATGTCGGCAGCCGAGGAGCGGCCCCCTTCCAAGGAGGCGGCGGCGCCACGCCCCCCCAGGGACCCTGACGTCGCGCACACGGCCACACGGACCGCGCGCCGGCCCACGGGGAGCGGCCCCACGCTATAAATGTCCGCGAGGATGTGCTCCACGAGGCCGCTGCTGCTGCCGCCGCCCCCTCCGCCCGTTCCGCCACGGTCGCTGGGACCCGCAGTGAGTCCGATAGGCTGGTCGGATGGAACTTTGTTCCCTGCTGGTTGTTCCGACGACCGGGAGGTCCCTGGGTGGGTCCCGTACCCTCCTTCGTGGAACGAAACCTTGCCGCTGTTCGGCTTGCCCGCTTGGGTCCGGGCGCCGTCCTCGGCTGGGACCCTGTCGGTTGGCTTCACCGGCCGTCCTGGTGGGCGCGGGGGGGGGGATCCCGGGGGGAAGATAAGGCATCTGCAGGGGGGGAGGGTTCAGGTATGCGAGGGGGGATTTTTCCAGGGGGAGGGAGGGAGTGTTTGGTTCATGCCGTGAAATCTTATCCTGGCGACCGCGAGGGGTAGTTGCAGAAGTCTGGGGGGTGAGGTCTAGGGGGTGAGGTCTAGGGGGTGAGGTCGAGGGGGCTGAGGTCGAGAGGGTGCGGTCTAGGGGGCGAGGTCTTGAATAACGACTTCGTATTCTATCACAAGAATCACAAGCCTTTGAGCGGGCTCAACACTACCGGCACGCATCAACAAATACAGCACCATCGTGATAGGTTACATTCAAAATATTAGCTCAGTTACTACAGATAATGTGGAGGCCATACACCAAAAGCTGAGAAAGGAGCGTGACATGCTACGCGAGGTAGCCTCCCAAGGTAGGTCTTTGAAGGGCAGCTACGTATTGTACCGACAATAATTATTGTTGGTGGCTATACTCGTGCACTACTATTACATGATTCTATTATATGATATTACTATACTTACCATACTTCTATTATATGATACTATTATATCATATTTCTATACTTACCATGCTACTATTATACTAGTATGATACTATTATATGATATTACTATACTTACTGCTATTGATGCTATAGATGATATAGATGATATTACTATGCATACTACTATTATATGATACTATTATATGATACTACTGTACTTACTATACTATTATATGAGACGAAAATTACTATATTATGTGTTGTTAACAAAGAATTATAAAATGAATCAATAATAGTATTCTAAATAGATTATAAACTCAAATACAGCTATACCCTTAGAACAGCGTAATGCGACCCCCTAGGGAAAGAGGTCGGCCCCATAAAGCCTGTTCGGGATATCCTGGTCACTAATGGTCCCTCTCAGGGGAGCCCTCGCAAAGCCTAGGAAGGGAGGGAGAGAAACCAAGAGCGAGGTAGGAGCATGGGAGAGGGGAGGGGGGAGGGGGTTGCTCTGGGGAAGGCGCTGCCCTTGGAAAGCCTAGCCTCGCTTTATTCCTATCTACCGAGAAGTGCCAACATGTTCCACCAATCGTTCTACCTAGGTAGCACCTGCTCTAGTCGAGAGATTCCGTGGAAGCGAAAAGTCCGAATTCCGCGACGCTTCGCAGTAACCGTCGCGGGCCGTACCACTTTTAAGCGGACTCCGTCAGGCGCTGGCGGAAAGTCCTTGGCGGACTTCCCTTGAAGGGGAGAGTGTAAGCCGGGTCCGCTTAGAGGTTTCCCAAGTGAGCGCGGCGCGATTCGTGGCTTGAGTGCAGCGCGCTTGGTCGCTCGATCCGAATTTTTTGATTTTTTTCGATTTCATTTATTTTGTTTACCTCGCGCTTCCGCTCTTTCTCATCGAAAACATTATAGCATCGCTTAATGCTGTCGTCTTAGCGCAGTACTTAAATCCGCTTGTTCGGAAGCCTGTCCGACGGGTACCCGAGTCCGCTTAGAGGGCCCTCATTCTGCCATCCGCAAGCGGAGCGGAGAGTTCGGACTCCGGTTCTTCGGAATCTCTCGCGTAGCTCCTTAACTTGCCCAAGTCTCCCCCCAAGGACCCCCCTCCCGCCCCCAGTAGCTCCTGACGCCTCTCCCGCTCCCTCCCCGCACCATGCCCAGCGGCGCCCTCAACATCTCTTCTCGCATCATCCTCAACTCTTCTTGCACACGCATCATCTCTTCTTGCGCACACACACTCTCTTCTTGCACACGCAAAATCTCTTTTTGCACACGCACAATCTCTTCTTGCACATGGTGCTTAGTACGTACCCACTTCCCCCCTCACGGCTTCCAGCTGCGCCCTCATCAACTCTTCTTGCATCCGGTACTGCAGCCGCGCCACCTCGCGCACGTGCTCCCCCTGAAGCCGACGAAGCTCGACCACGTCCTCCGCCGCCAGCACGTCGCCAAACCCACCGCCGGCAACCCCCGGAATGCCGCCAACGCCACCACCCACCGGCGCCGCCGTGCCGCCAAGCTCGCCTGCCATCATTGCCCCCGGAAGCAAGGGCATTTGGACCGGTCCAGGCATCAAGGGCATTTGGGCCGGTCCAGGCATTAAGGGCATTGGGACGTGAGCTGGCGACAGGTAAGGGAAAGGGCTGACAAGGGGGTGCGCCATGGCCCCGCCACCGCCGCTAGCATAAACTCCTCCGCCGCCGCCAGCATAACCCCGGGAGTAGTAAGGGGAGTAGCCGTGCGGGGCCATGCCAGGCGGCACCAGATGCCCTGGTGGCGGCGCACCGTAGGGGTACGGGGAGGGGAAGGGAGGGATAGAGGCCGGGGGAGGGAGCGGATACGACGCTGCTTGCCCTCCCGCATGACGCAGAGGTAGGCCACGCTCCCGGGTGGTCCCTCGGGCCTGGGCAGACCCCGCCGCGGCGACGCCAGCGCGATGCGAACCCACGGCCATGGGCTGGCCGTCCCTATGGCCAGCGAGCGGTCGATTGCCGTCCTGCTGGTTGCTGTCACCGCCGCCGACGAGCCCGATGTCGCCGATGATGTCAGCGGTGATGTCACTGGGATGCGCCGCACTGGAGGCGGCGTGATGATGATGGGGGAAAGCTGACACGCCCGAGGGAACTTGGACTCTCAAAGACGGGGGGATGGACTGTGGGGGGCCGTGAGAGGTCGACGGGGAGATGGACATCGTCGACCCGGCGGCAAACGCAGCGCCCTGGGTGGCCGCTGGGACTTTCGTGGCAGCCACCGCGTGCACTTCTCGCGCCGCCACGGCCTGGGACGCAGCCGCTGCGGCGGCCTCTGAAACGGTCGCGCCGCCACGGAGCGCCGCGAGCGCGGCGCGGTCGGCGGACTCACGTGCGGCCAGCCGTTGTGCGAGGGGGCTGAGTGCTGACTGCGGGTCGGCACGCAGGGCCGAGAGGGAACGGAAAGCTGACGGGGGCCCGGGTACTGATGGGTCGAGGGCGGCTGCGACGTGCGGTTTGAGGGATGGGGAAGAGGTGGGATGATGCTGCACGGGAGATCGTGTGCCCTGTTGTGAGCTTGTCGTGGCATGACCACAGTGGGGTGGGGTGGGGTGAGGTGGGGCGGGGTGGGGTGGGGCGGGGCGGGGTGGGGTGGGGTGAGGTGGGGCGGGGCGGGGTGGGGCGAGGCGGGGCGGGGCGGGGCGGGGCGGGGCGGGGCGGGCGGGGCGGGGCGGGCGGGGCGGGCGGGGCGGGGCGGCGGGGCGGGGCGGGGCGGGGCGGGGCGGGGCGGGGCGGGGCGGGGCGGGGCGGGGCGGGGGGGGGGCGGGGCGGGGCGGGGCGGGGCGGGGCGGGGCGGGCGGGGCGGGGCGGGGCGGGGCGGGGCGGGGCGGGGCGGGCGGGGCGGGGCGGGGTGGGGTGGGGTGGGTGGGGTGGGGTGGGGTGGGGTGGGGTGGGGTGGGTGGGGTGGGTGGGTGGGGTGGGGTGGGTGGGGTGGGGTGGGTGGGGTGGGGTGGGGTGGGGCGGGGCGGGGCGGGGTGCGGTGGGGTGGGGTGGGGTGGGGTGGGGTGGGGTGGGTGGGGTGGGGTGGGTGGGTGGGGTGGGGTGGGGTGGGGTGGGGTGGGGTGGGGTGGGGTGGGTGGGGTGGGGTGGGTGGGTGGGGTGGGGTGGGGTGGGGTGGGGTGGGGTGGGGTGGGTGGGGTGGGGTGGGGTGGGTGGGGTGGGGTGGGGTGGGTCGGGTGGGGTGGGTGGGTGGGTGGGGTGGGGTGGGGTGGGTGGGGTGGGTGGGGTGGGTGGGGTGGGGTGGGGTGGGGTGGGGTGGGGTGGGTGGGGTGGGTGGGGTGGGGTGGGGTGGGGTGGGTGGGGTGGGGGGTGGGGTGGGGTGGGTGGGGTGGGGTGGGTGGGGTGGGTGCGGTAGGTGGGGTGGGCGAAACGAAATGGGGGGGAGGGGGGGGGGGGGGGGCGGGGAAGAAGGGGGTAAAGTTAAGGAGGGGAGGGGATGCCCTCGTTAGTGTTCTCTTTGTTGTATTCCCTGACACTTTTAAGCAAGCAAACAGAGATTGGTAACACCTACCTAACGTTAAGTGTCCTTGCCACGAGGGTGTTGTCACCGTGGCGTGCGTGCCTAGTAACTGTAACAGACAGTCCTTGTAAAATGGCTAAGCATGCAAGCAGAAATAAGGACAAGGGGGGGCTGCAAAGGCGACTGATTCCGAATGCCTTATTCATTCTCCCCCGCCCTCTCTTCCCCACCCCACTGAGCTTTTAGTAAACCCCGTTCATCCATCCCAGCCCCAACCACCCCACCGCTTGTCGCTCTCTTTTTTCCTTTCCTCGTCGCCACAACGCTCACAATTCGGTGATTAGGATAGGAATGCCTCCAGCGAGGAAGGATCTACACACCCACATGTGACGACCAGGATGAACACCCAAGCCATGCACGTGGAACAAGTTGGGAGGAGCAAGTGACAAGGAGGTGGGGGGGCGAAGGGGGACATTCCGCGTTGATAAGTGGTCTGCAGCTGTATCTGGCTGGCTCAACGCTCGGTATCCTACCTGGAAACCGACCTGTGGACCGAACTTCCTAGCTTGAGAGCTGGCAAGGCCGTCTGCTGCGGCGCGTGCGGGTACGCTCAAACCCCTGGCGCGCATCGCCTCCTCCACGTGTTCTCGTCGCTCGAGCAGCGCCATCCGGGCGGCCTGCAGCTCCGCCAGGGTGTCATTGCTGGCGCGCCGAGACTCCTCCATCTTGTCAATATTTGACGAGGCCATTCCACTAGGCACTTAGCTGCGATGCGCACATAGTAGTAGCGCAGAACTTACGTTGACGACGCTGCGACGGATTAAGGAAAATTCCTCGCCGGCATCGTAAGGTAGGACTGCTGCTGCTGGTGGTGACCAAAATACATGACGGCAGCAAGATATTTCATTCATTCTGAAGGTTTTTTCCGCTGTCCACATGGCGGGTGGCAACGCCAACGTCACAAGTTATTCAGAAAACGCCGCCTCATAATCAGGAGCTAGCGGTGTGTGTGCGTCAGATATACCAAATAGGGTAATAAAGGGACTTGAAACGCCCGACACAAGGCATGCCTGTGACCTTCCCGCTGCCCTGCGTCTACCGGTATTTATTATCTGGATCACCAGCTCAGTACGTGACAGACACACCGAATTCACTTACTAACAACAACACCTTAGAAGCAGCACTTCCAGGCAGAGCACTCAGTTTACGCGGCTACGGCATGTATAATTCTTTTGAATGTTAGCTAATGGTGAATTGGGACAGCGGAACACATTGTAAGCACGTAACTGACGCAAGTGCCCGAGCGAGCTAATTATCGCAAAACGCATGATGGAATTTGGAGCAGCGCACGTAATCTGAATAATTTCTGATAATCTCAGGCGGAGCCAATTTTCGGAAGAACCGTTCACGGCCCTTTCCACATTCGTTAGTTCCGGGGGGTTAGGGTCCTAATTCAGTCGGTTCCGGAACGTCTTGAGGTTTCCACATTTGACCGTCCAATTAGACCGCTAATTGGACGCGACCGCTAATTCGACCGGAACTGGGGCGGAACTCCTGGAACTCGAAAAAAGCAGTTCCGGCCAGTCTCAGGCAGAATTAGGGTCAAGAAAGGTAGGTCGAGTTGAAACCGGCGGGGAAAGCGCCAGGACGGTACGGATCGGATCTGGTTGTGGAAAGGAGCTCCTGATCAATTCACCAGGAATTCACCGCTAATTATTATTATTCGCTGCGCCTTAATTAGACCTCGAGCCTGGAACTGCGGTCCGGACCAATCCGAGTCCTAATTCGCGCGCATTCGTCACCATACATGATTGTATGTGGAAAGGCTCTTAGGTTCGCCAGAATTGGCGAAGCTTAATACTTGTTGTTGTTGCTACACTTGATAAGAACTTGAACTGGAGCTCTAAGCTGAAATGAACTGTCGGTGTCAGCAGTTCATTTCAGCTTATAACAGCTCAACCGTCGGTGTCGGCATAAACTGAGCTTGATTACTGAATTGAGCTGTCGCAAACTTTATGGGAAAAAAAAACATCGAATATGAGCTGTCAACTCAGAATTTTTAAATACGAGCTGTGACACTACCTATGTGGGTCACTTGGTGACCTTGGGTGATGAAAGCATGAGGCTGACCATGAACTGCGTGAATCGTGATGCGTTGGGCACGAGCTCGAATCCCAGCTCATCCCGACTCCACCGCTCCGGCAGGCGGCCGTCTCAGACCGAAATATGTACGGTAGCGCTGGAATATGGAAAAGCCACACTCCGCTCTTCTACGTACGTCACTCAGGCCTCAGTCGAGAGCCTCACCGTCGACAGCAGCATCAAAAAATCGTTCGCTTTTGATGCGCTGTTGTTATCTGTGACTGCAGCCAGTGACTGCAGCCATTTATGAATTATGAAAACGTGATATCATCTCTTTTGCTTGTTTTGTATTGGTTGTTTATGTGTAGTATTTTGTAGTATTTTGGACGGACGACCCGAGCCGCTAACTTAGCGGGTTTATCGCGGCCGTTGGATCCATCATCGGACGCTCCAGATTGTCGGAGGCTAACGTTTTAACTTTTTTCATTTTGCCTTCGTATATTGCTCACCATTCTGATGAGTTGTTACCTGGCAAAAAGTGTATCGAGCACTTGCCACTTGCCAGGCTTTGCCAGGCCAAGATCTGTTTTCGCCAAATTCATGCAAATTGCCAAATTAATATTTAGGATTTATTTATTATTTTTTTTTCAACTCTCATGGGGACAAATATCTTCAGGAACGGGAAAGGCTGCTGTACCGTCATGCTGTCGGAAACGCGCCACCATTCCCAGCCGCAGAAACACGATCAGAACTGCAAGGCTGATCAGGTAAACGTAGGCAAGCTCGGTTGCTGACGCTGCCATTCGGCCTGCATATCCTGCCTGAATCCTCACGCGATCTGGTGAAACGCCAAAAGCTCTACACACTGGGAACCAAAAATACTTCAAGTGGCCGAAACTTATGGCAACTACCTCTCATGCACGCTGACTTTCGTTAGCGGCGTGGGGATCCAACTGACTGACTGACTGACTTTCGTTAGCGGGACAAGAACGACGACCTATTTCCTGGAGGAATCCGTACCAGTACACGTGAATCTCAACTCAACTGTCCAGCACTGCTGTTCCCGCGTTGCCGCACGGCCCGGTGTGTTTACGCAGGATCTCGTCCAGTGTCAGCCATACGAGACCCCATATCGCCATGTTAATCCGAACAAAGTTGGAGTTTCGCATGTGTATGCATTCCCACAACAGCGAATTTGCACCGATGCTTATGTCCGAATTGGACTTCCCCGGGGCATACGGCGATTTTACCCGCAGAGGACTCGAGCGCAGCATGATACAAGATGTTTTTGTTATGGCGAGCAGACCGAGCGAGCTCGCGTATCCGAACTTGTGAGCACATTGCCACCATGTGCAGTCGCCCTCCGACAGAGATTTTATCTCACGACTTGGATAATCAGTGCTCACCAACCACGGCAGAATTTTGGACAGGGAAGGGTCCGCTGATTGAAGATGGCTGGAGCGTGTACGCGTTCGATCCCGCATTGTCGTCCCAGTTCGAGCGCACCGAGAAATCCCAGCAAAAAAAGGGCATGCTTGAGCTCTGGTACCGGCGAACCACTGTGCCATCAATAGAGCGGTTTCAACGAAGCTTTGCTGCACAGCACGAGTCCGACGACAGCGAGGAGGATGACGCATTGCTGGTTTTTTTGCCTCCGGCTTGGAAAAGGGCGACACACGTCATCGCGACCGCTTTTGTCTCGCTCATGCTTGCCGCGGTCATCGGCGCCATGCTCACGGATGGCAATGGGGGTGTCCGGCCGATGTTCTCGGTATGACAAGAGGCTGACGCGTGGCCCAGTCGTCCCGCTCAGTTGGACCGCGGACGTCGCCCTTCTCAGCGTAAAACTGCTAGCCGGTGATATCCTCGTTTGAGGTATTATCGACTAAGCAATCAATGTTAAACGGCCATCAAGCGCGTCGTCGGGCCACCAATTTATCAGCGCCCGATAAGAGACTTTTCGGGATTTTCCACCCGAACCCTCTTCGGCTTGAATAATGCCGCGGGGTCAACATTGTCTCTCTGCGCCGGCCGCCGCCTGCCGCCCCTAGAGTTTGCGCGGATGTTTCTCGCTGACTTCTGTCGCTGCGAGCATTGCCAGCTTGAACTTAGCTGAAAAGAGGAACACTCTCCCCTTGGTTAGGGGACCAAGTGCAAAACTACATAGCAGGCATGGCCTACATGTCTTGAAGATACGAGCTTGACCGAGGTCATACGCTCCCTGTGCCCAGCTGGGGCACGCAAACGTCTATTTAAAGCCCCGAAGCTTGTGCAGTCCGCCTCGCCATTGGTAGCCTCATCAGGGGGGTGCCGCTTGCCTCACAGGAATCTTTCTCCCCCCACCCCCTGATGCGTGTGCATCTTCCCCTCCATGGGGGACCAGTTACATGTGGCTTGTGGCAGACCAGCTCTACGGGGATGTGGCAAGTTTGAAAGATATCACCTGTCGACTGTATGCCTGTGTGAGGCGGCAGGCAGTTTTTTGCGCGCACGATTGGCGTCAGCCTGATTGGGCCGGCCCTTCCGCTGGTTACGCTGGCCCTTCGGCACGTCTTAGACTGGCCCTTGTTAGGGCCTTGCCCTTCCGAAGAATTGTAGGGCGGTCAAGCGCTAACGGTCATGAACGAGAGGGCGTGCTTGCCGGCTACAGCTGCTAAAGGGTCCCACGAACACCCTGTGTGGAGTGGCTTTGGGGACCCAGGTGCAGGGGGCCCAGGTGTGGGTGGGGACCAAGTGCCCCGGCAAGCGAGCGCTTGTTTACAGAAGGGAGTTGGTCTATCTAGTGAAACAATTATTGCTAGACATGGATACGCATCATCTCCGAGTTTTTTTGTTTAGCGATTTCGCATAGAAACGTACCGTATCGATAAAAATGCTGTACATAATGGGTATGACTTGACGCCCATGGGACATTAGTGAGCAGTCTGGAGTGCGGGCACAAATATACATATATCTTTATTATTACTATTTATATTTTATGTTATTTTATTTTTTGATTATATTAGTATTTGTCATCATACTATAGTATATTTTTAAGAATATAAATACTTACAACAGAGTGAAAAATTGAATGAAATTAAATTATAACATGACTCCGTTGGGAGATCATGTAGCACATATTCCTTGCTGGATGGGGGAGGTGGGCGGAGCCGCGGAATCAAACTAATCTAACTCTAAGCTATCTAGTATAGAAAATCCTAACAGAGTGAAGGCACCCATGCAAGTAAACACAACCAAAGCCAACGCTAACAAGAGATACTGGTCACAGCAATTTAATTACTACAAGCCGGCATGGGACACTCCGTGGAATGAAGAAAACATTAAATTAAAATTAAATTATTACATGAATCCGTTTGGAGATCATGTTCAGAAGAAAACCGTTGTGCTCAGAAGAAAACCGTAGCGGCATGTACATCTTACCGCTGAGGAAGTGCGCAAGGTTACACCAACAGCTAGTGCCAAGCTCGTCACCGCTAGTCGTCTCAATTAATTAATTAATTAATTAATTAGTTGATTAATAGACACGTGACTGCGTAACACGGTCCGAGCCCCGCCAAAAAGGACCATCTTATCCGTCACCAAATTGGCGCGAGATCCCGAAAATCTGGTGTGCCGGATGGTGCCGACGAGGCCAAAAGTCACGCAGCACCCATGGCGGCCGTGAAAATCCTAGTGGCGGTTTTGAGAACACATTAAGGAAAGCGAATGCACTTTAAGCCTTCATAACTCATCTACTGAACGCAGATATTTTTTTATCCTAAAGAAATTGGCCCATTTTTTCAGGAAAACAGAAAAAGGGCGGGCATTTTCGCGAGGTCGGGTCAGGTCCGCTGCATTTTGCAGTGGACCCCCAAAAAGTCACACCGGAAACTTATCGAAAACGGCGACAGATTAGCTCGAGGTAAGCCGCTCGCACGATTCTATGACTAATTCAAAAATTTTTGACCAAAAAACTTTTTGTTAAAAAGACTGCCATTGTAAATGCTGCGATACCGCAAATTATGTTGCTGCTGGGAGGTGCTTGCGGGAGCGGTAATGGTGCACTTACGTAAAAATATGCCACTGTTTGGTTTTGGTCGTTCCACTTTCTCAGGCCGTCTTCCAGAGCACATCCCTCGCTACTCTCGTGCCCAAGGTGCGATGAGCGCCTGCACGCGTCGCTCAACTACGTCTGTGACTCTTGCGGCACAGACGCGCGAGCTGCATGGCTGGAGTCGACACAAGAGATCGAGTGGTACGCACACGTCAAGAACCGCATTTACAGCTAAGTGAAGCCCACACCTTTCGCCAACAAGTTTTTCAGCGTGTCTCCTTTTCCTGAGCCGATTGAGCGCACCATGTTTACAAATTACGGGCGCCTAATAGATAACTGGAGCCGTGAGCGTGAGGATGACCAGGCACTAGCCCCAAAGAAGCATAAAGTGCGCCTATTGATGCTTCCTCGAGACATTCAAGATCTCCTCAAGCAGGCTGTGCCTGGGGAGAATAAATGGGAGGGAGCAGTGTTGTTTTCAGCTGGCAGTGTAGGTGTTGTGGCCCCTCCCATGAAGCTTGTTTAGAATCAATCTCCCCACGAGGGCATCATGCACCAAGTTGACAGTTCACTACAGCTAGTGGGTCGTGGTAAACCCAATGGGGAGTGTGAATGTGGCTAGGGATCATCAATTCAACGAGCTTGCTGCCAACGGGTTGGGGGGGAGGAACACGGTAGAAGGGGTGAGGACTTTTGTCCAGCGTGTGGCTGCCTCGCGTGCGCCTTAGACAGGAGCACAGCCAACTGCACAGGAGCTCATCTGAGAGTATGGGGAGGTCCTTGAAGCGGAGGGGGTGCACTTAGGTGATGGGAGGCGCGTGCCGGTTGTCAGGATGCTTGGGGGGGGGGACAAGGCATATGTAAGTGCAGAGAGAGGGCAAGCAGGATGCTCACACCAGTACCGGCCTTGCAACAAGTGCACATGCCCCAAGGCCAAGTTCGGTGACCTGGAAGCATCCAAGCACTTCTCACCCCGCACTGTGCAGATGGCTAGGGAGCTAGCCCACGATGTGCAGGTTGATCCCACTGCCCCTTTCAAGTGCCCCAGCCCTCACTGCGGCAAGGTTTTCCATACCCGGCAGGCATGCAGAGCTCAGAGACACAGAGCCAAGGAACGAGAGCAAGGCAGGGCAGCATGCCCGGGACCACTTTGGCCAGAAGTGTATGTGCAGCCCTCTCCTCCCCGTTGAGCACAATGAACACCCAACCTGTCTTCTTCACTGCCTTCTCAATAATGGACAGGACCATCATGGCACGGATGCATAAGGGCGAGGAGGCAGAAATGCTGAAGGTGTTGCATGATGAGATGGGCGTGTTAATTATTAAGGAGAAGTATGTGAAAGCACCATCTAAGAATGCCAGTGCTAATGCAGTTGAGAAGCCACATGTCATTGGAAGGGAGGCTGAGTCTGACCTTGCTGGACTAATTCCAGCTGTGTGTGAACATTGTTGGCATGGCCCATGCAGCACAACGCTGATGAGGATGCAGAGTCACATGTGGACAGGGAGGAGCTGACCAGGGTGTGGCAGGGTTTAAAGGATGTTTGGGAGGCCCTGTGTGACTTTGATGATGATGGGCCAGGGGGGCCCAAGCGGGAGGCATAGGCAGCCGAGGTAGGGGAGCTGGCAGCCACTTATTATGTTGCCTCTTTCATCTCTTTCACTGCCCCGGCCCGAGCATGTCACCACACACATGCACGACCTGGCAGCCCACATCCCATCTCAGATCCGTGAGTTGGGTGACCTGCGCCTGTTTTCGGGGGAGGCCTTATCAGAACACCTCCACCATGTGAACAAGGTGACCTATGCACACCGCTCTGACAAGCGTGTCAAAACTGGGACTGACAAGCGTGGAAGGGCCATGGGCGTTGGTGCACTTGCGCAGAGCATGCATGCTGGCATGGTGCGCCAAGAGTTGGCACACCGCCTCTGCATGCCACTTTCCTATGCGGAACAACGAGCAAGCAAGAGGATGCTGTCCAGATCACCTGCGGGCTGCAGGAAAATGAGTCTACGTGCAGGGCATGCAGCTTGATGAAGGCGTAGCATGACGTTTGCATGCATGCCAGACGAGGGCTCTTCAATGGTGGCCAGTGGGCTCTCCATGTGTTATTGATGTGTGTTATAGACGAATAAACTGGCATTCTTATGCTTTCACATGTCACAACTTGGTGATTTTACGCTGGCTAGTTGCTGGATGTCTCGTTCTCATTGATGTCTATATCGATCATTATACAGAGTGGTACCAAGTTTAAGCTCACTAGGACCTCAGTTGCTTGCTTGGTTGGAGGTGTGCACTTTCTAGGAAGTGCGAGTTGTTGGCTGCTGGCACACGTCACAGTTTTTTCGCCATCTGATGTGCAATCTCAGTAAAACTTGGGAGACTTGTGTAGCATGGTGCAGCATAACTGCCTGCCAGATTTCAAGCCAAACTGAGATCATTCGCACCACCTACGGTGTAATGAATGTCTTAATTTGGCATCACGGTGACATGTGACAGCAGAATATTGTCCCTTACACCTAGGGCCTTAGGTTAACTGCTACTAAATGTGAGATGCAAGTTCCCAGTCAGGCTTCGTACTTCACAAATGATGTGTTTAACAATTTCTAGGTGAATCTAAGCTCATTTGCATCAACTTGTTAACAAAATGCCTAAAATAGGCTTATGTGTGACGTTTCAATGACAGCATAACTGCTTTCCAAACCGTGTCTAACTCGGTTGCAATTTGGTAGGTAAGCTCAGTGTGATGTAAATAAGTTATCTACCCATGATTTGTGATGTTTGTGCAATTAATAATGAATAAAATTGGCATTTTTGGCGTTTTTAATGCTTTTCGACATCACCGTTCAGTAAGCACCAGGTAGCAAGCCAAGGTGCAACTTGGCACAGCGCAAAAATAAGGAAGCTTGCCACCAAGTTTGACCATCATCTGAATATATAACTGCAGCTAGGAGGAATAAGATGGGTGTTTTTTGGCACTTTCAGGCCGTGTTCAGACCGGAATAGTCGTCTCAAGCAGTGGATCAAATTTCTAGTCGACAATACTTTTATCTCCTTTGCAGGTCAGGTTTACAAGCAAACGATTGGCATTCCTATGGGGACGAATTGCGCCCTGTAACTTGTATCTGTCTACATGATCTCCCGGTGACGGAATGCAATATACGAGAATGCTCATAACTTTTGACTCCGGCCATGAAATTTCACCGGGTTGGTTGCAATGATTAGACTCGTCTTTTGAAGACGAACACGTTGATATAATTTTCTGCAGCTATCGCTCAATATTTTTTAAGATACCGGCACCACCCTGCCCAGCGAATCTTTTTCAGCTCGATATGGCGGAATACGTTTCATCCCAACAATCACAAGCGTCCGCGGCCCTGCACCAACTCGCTGATGAAGCCATGGCGTCATTGGAAACCCCCTTGCACGCTATGCCGGACGCCACTGTCAGCATCCAGCCGCTCCACTCCACCGCTCCGCCGAACAGCGACCCTGCCATGGATACCCGGCCGGGAGGAGGCCTTTTCTGCCGAGGAAGCTGCCGAGTTTTTACCTAGCAAATGGCCAGGCCTTAACGCCATCATGCGCCTGTCCCGAGCTGCCGCCCTCACCATCCAGCAACTGGCTGCCAAGAAAAAGTGCGAGATCCGGGACTGCAACCAACAGGTTACCCACCTGTCGGACTTGCTCCACAATAGCCCCGGCGACACCGACCTCTGCCTCGCAGTCTGGTGGACGTGCTCCCGTCTTTCCGACAGCGCCCTTAACCCCGGAATTGAGCGCTTTGTCATGGCCTCTCTGGACCTGGGAGCCGACCCCACTGTTGCTGCCGCCATCGACATCATGCACCACCAGGCAAGTCGCCAATACCTGCTTCGATCACCTCCCCTCCCTCGATCCTCAACGCTGCCCTCAACCCTGTCCACGACCACCTCGCCACCCACCACGCCCATTCCGCACACGCCGACACCTCCATCCACTCCGCCATATCACCTACATTGCAGCAGGACTGCAGCAGCAGCAGCAGCAGCTCAGTCCATGCACCAGCTCCAGCAACAACTTGCCGCCTCCATAACCCCTGCCAAGACCACCTATGCCGCCACGCTTCAGAACCCTACGGAGCTCATCAACGAAATCAAAACAGCCGTCAAGGCCAGCACACGGGATGCTATGCACGAACCCGTCAACGCAAGCTCCTTGGGCCCGAAGGGGCCATCCCCGCCGCCGACCTGGAGGGGTTCTTCGCCCTGCCAGAAATCAACCACCGCCTCGCTATCCTGTGCAGCTTCTTAACCAGCAAACTGTTACATATGGGCATCGTCGCTAAGCTCCGCACCCCAGCCCGGCCTGCGCAGCCGGCAGCCACATCGGCTCCCTCCCTAGGCAAGGATGACATCCGAGCAGTGCTGGAGGAGCACGTGACCTGGCCGTTGGCCGAGAAGCTGACCTCGCTGAGTTCACACGACGCTCAACACGGTGGAGGCCCAGGTCTCCAATGTGGAAACCATTAGGTCGATTACAAGCAAGCTCCAACCCCAACGACGCTGCACACCGCGGCGCAGGCATGTGAGACGCACGCTGCACTTGTCTCTCGCCTAAACCAGGTGGAGGGCAAGTGCGACGTACTCATGAAGAAGCTTGAAGCCATCACCGCCCACACCGAGGCCCTGGCCTCACAGGTCCCAAAGATAGCGGAGCAGACGGCCACCATCGCACCCCAGCCACCCCGGCAGGATGCTGGCGACCATGCACCTGCCCCTCACCTATGCGGACCTGCTGCGGTCAGCGACCGCCTCCACTACCGACGCCATCGCTACGACTGTCAGAACTCCAGGAGCTTGAAGACCTTCGCCAGGCACAACAAGTTACGGGAGGCCACCGATCGATCGCGCCCGGCGCCGCGACTGCCGGGTGAGTGGTGCTACGTCGCTTCCGCCCAGAAGCCAGGTGAGACGTCAACCACCCAAGTGCCGACGAGCTCAAGGACCAGCTCCTTACCCTCATGGGCCTGGTAGGTGATGTAGAACCATGCGTGGGTGCATGCCACCGCCTTCCCCACTCACGGGACAAGGCGGCTCCCCCACCAGTCCTGCTCACCTTCCCCTCCCTTGAGGACAAGCAGCGGTTCCTGTCTCGTCGCAAGAGGTTGCACAACCTCACCTGGACGCTGGACGACTGACCTAACCCCCGCCCAGCAGCAACAGCAGCGACGCGACCTGTACGTGGCCGGAATACCTCCGCGCCACAAGCAGGACCCCCAGAAGCCCAAGCTAGGTGTACTGGAGGGGCGGGGACCTGATGATCAACCACAAGATGTGGACGCCCCCTGCGGGCTAGAATAGCTTGAATAGCCCTAGCTTGTATCCATTGGTAGTCACTGCCGCCATGGCAGCCATGCCTAGAATGTTTGCCTAGCTATGCCATACCTAGCCACGTGCACCGCCAACACATGGTACACCACCAGCCATAGCCTTAGCTTAGTCCTTGTACAGCCATGCTACGTCCTGGCTATGCTCAGATTACTTGCCCACGCTCACTTGTTATGATATGCCCACATGGGTCTTATTGCACCCACAGATCTTGCCGGGCCGTTTATCGGGCCCGACTGCAGCTGTGGCATGCCTCTGGCATGAAGGAGAAAGGGGGTCTCTGCCCTTTCTTCCTGTTGTGCACACACAGGGATTAAAAGCACTTCGGTGCTCCGTGACTCCCCAACGGGAGCACGTGTTTAGTTAATTAATGCACGAACCCATTCGCGCATGCAGTATTGTGGTACGTGGCGTCCCCTCGAACGTCAACGATGCACGCCTGGGCACCTACCTCCGGGGCAACCCCTTCCTGGGGCCGGAAGCTCGGCGTACGGTGGCCCAAAGCGTCGACATTAAAACGGCACACCGGCTCGGCGGCCCCACCACCGGCCGTCTTGGTGGAATTCAACCGCAATTAAGGAGGACAAACTGCAGGTGCAGAAGGCCCGCCGGAACCTCCACGATACCGGCAACTGACGGAGCATGGACGATTACTGTACCCCGGAGCAGCTAGAGGCCCGGGCTGCCGCCCTGAACCAGCCGGAGGTCCACCACTGAGGCTCGGGCAGCCAAGCAGGCCAACCCGCAACAACGGTGCAGCATCTATGCCCGCCTCTTTAATGGCGTCTTCATCGTCCGCACTAACGGCCAGGACCGCCTTCCTCCAATAATGGCGACCCCCATATGGATACCGCCGTGCCAGCGCCCCAGCCCCGACCCTGCTCGGCCCCCGCCGTCACCGCCATCGCCCGCAACAACGGTGCCAGGCCTTGTAGGTATGATACATCATGGCGGTGCAGGTGCATTTTGTGCATGCCCAGAGGCCAGACGGCAGGTGTAGTCAGTTACACTGATCCTACCCTTGCATGAAGTAGCCCAGACTGTATCAAGAGCCATATGCCCCTTCTCAGGGATATGTTGTGCTCAGTACATGTACTCCCAACGGAGATATGTTCCAATGATATTAATTAGTAACATAACTCCGTTGGGAGTACATGTAGCACATATCCCCGAGAAGGGGCATATGGATTCTGGGCTACTTCCTGCAAGAGTGGAATGTAAGCACACTACAATACGCTTCCGCGGACACCTTTTTCAGCGGGGAAAGTGCCCCCGGGCTTCCGGGGCAAATTCAGCAAGCGCTGCGGAACTTAGATACTAAAATTTCGTTTTTGGTTCGTACCGTACAGCCAATCATTTTGCTCCCGGATCAAATTGTGATCTGGGCACTGAACACGAAAATTTAAGCGGAACGTACGAAACACCAACGCAACTACAGAAAATTTTCAGTGACGAAACTGTAGTAGTAGCGTGTACCAAGCAAAATGTAGTAGGAATTCGCTAAATTCACGTTCGGAATTTTTCCCCGCAAGATTCCCCCGCAAGATTCCCCCGCACGATTCCCCCCGCTAGGTTCAGGCTCCAGTCGATGCTCGCCAAATGGCGCAAGAAAAGAAACATATGTTAAAATCAACGGTGCGAATCACTCGTTACCGCTCGGGTAACATTCTCACTCATTTCGCGTCTCCTACGAACCGTATTGTAGTGAACACTTGCTCTAGGTGCCTCAAGGATACCGGCACCACCACGATCTATCAAGCTCAACCCAGCGCTAAGGGGAGCCTGTCATGGGGGAGGAAGATCATCATGGCTATACAAGAGCTAGGGCATGCCGGCTTCTCAGCAGAGAGCGTCTCTCTGCATAGGCATAGCATGGCTAAATTCTTAATGCAACATCCATGGGAGGTCCCATTATATAGGCAGGGCGTGGCAAAACTCTTAATGCATCATCCATGGCCAGTGTGAACGCACATGCGCTGGGGCCGCGTGGTAGGCTAAGCCTTACTAATCTACACTACTGCTATATTTCCTAGACTGCAGGTACGTTGCTGAGGTGGCAGGGGGTGCCTGCCAGGGCTTGTGGTCGACGTGGATGACGTCCCCCCTCCAGCATATGTGCCGGTTTCCCCCCTGCGCTTTGCCGTATCTGGAGGTAGGTCGGCCATAGCTCGCGTTGCCGTTGTTGCTGGGCCAGGGTCAGGTCGTCGTCCAGCGTGAAGTGAGTCCCCGAGAGCTTCTTGCGGTTTAATTAACAACACCTTGTCCGCCATGTACTTAAAGGTGAGGAGCACAGGTGCCGGGCCAGCCTTACCCCGCGCACGGGGGAGGCGAACAGCCGACATGCGCAGCTCACCAGTAATGTGCATGGGGGCAAAAATGTCGCGCGCTTAAATGCCGTAAGAAGAGTCGTCGAGTCCTCACCTACCGGCTGGGCGAAGTTCTTGACTACTATATGACGTTGTGGCTGCGCTGGGTGCGGTCGGCCTCGATCCTTGCGGAGGTCGAGGGCTTGTTGTTTAAGCTGCGCCGCGATGGTGGAGGTGGTGGAGGTGGCGTGGTGCTTGAGCAGGTCCGCCCAGGTCTGGGTGGGAGGGGCGTCGCCGCTTGGGCCAATTATATATTAATTTAATATCACTACCAGTCAGTTTACTGCACCGGCTCCATGGCCGCGGACGTCATGATTACAGTATTTCATACTACTACTATGCAATGAGTCGGTCTCGTTTTGCCATCATTGCATGGTTTACGTATACGTTCACGCCGCGAACTGGCCGGAGATGCCAAGCAGGACCAACCGTAGGCCCGTACTCGACCCGAGTACGGTTTAGGCTGCGTACCTGCCTACTAAGGCGAGCTACTATTCCAAAAACTACTAGGTCTGGCGCTGCGTGCCGTATAATAATACGCGAAAATACGTATGATGGCAGCGGCGTATTTGCTTTTATAATTTAATTCTGGATACAGCGTACGTATTCCTATAGTGCGTAGGTACGCCCCCCCCCCCCCTTCCCCCACCCCACCCCACCCGTATATTGTATCAAATTGATAAATTAATTAATTTAACACGTGCTCCCGTTGGGGAGTCACGTCCGGAGCACCGAAGTGCTTTTAATCATCCCTGCATGAGCGGTGTGCACAACAGGTAGGGGCCGGCAGAGACCCCCCCCTTCCCTCACGCCACAGGCATGCCACAGGGTGCTCAATCGGACCCGTCTAACCATATAAACGATCCGGGGCATCCCCTGTGGGTGAGCATTTCATTGCTATGGAGACGTGAGCAAATAATGATTCTATAATACAGCATATTTACCGTACGTATATTACGGCGCACGAACTCACACTACACGGATCAAGTCGATAATCTGGGACTCACCTATTATGACCTAGGTGGGAATCGAGGCAGGCACACGCATTTGGTTCAGCAGGAGATACATGAAGACTTTCGAAGCACTGTGCTGAAAGTCACAGCTTTGGAGGCACATGCCGCGGTTAAGGCCCGGCGCGTACATGCAGCCCCGCGGCCCACGGGCAGGGTCGCGCATTGGCATCCATGCAGTCATCCACCAAGATGACAGACATGCAACGATGCATTGACGATTTGACGTGGGATCTGTCGCTCAAGGTCGAGCAACTGGTTGAAAACCGCTTGAATCGCGGTCATTCGGCAGCTAGGGTCGGCCCAGTGTGTGGGGCATAGACGACAATGGGGGGCCGCCCTAGGCCGGCATACATGCACATGCATGGGCGCGGGCCACGTCGGCTAAGCCTTACTATTCTACACTACTGCTATATATTAAAAATATAATTACTTACAGCAGAGTGAAATCACTCAAACCAAAGCAAACGCCCAGCTATAAACCTATATACAGAGCCATGTCAAGGCTCTATACTACGATAAGACCAATGGAAACGCCTAACGGGAGGAACCTAATAGCCCTGCTGCACCGCAAAATCAGCCCGCGTACGGCGGAGCATGATGTCAGCCATGGCCCGAGTCAGCGCCACCGACAAGCGCTGACGCCAATATGACGTCCAGGTCCGCGCCGACCATGGGGCCCGCTGGCCCTCCAGGTCCAGCCGGTCCTCCCGGAGCCGGCAACACTCCTTGAAGAAGGCGGAGGTCAGGGGCCCCATGGCCCCAAACTCCTCCAGGACAAAGGGCACCACACGATGGTGCCCGACGTCGCCGTAGGCCAGGAGCTTGGCCCGCTCCGCCCGGTCCGCCGTGTAACCTGCCGTGAGGGAGGCCCCAGCCACGTGGCTAAGAGCCAAGGGCCGCGCCACCGAAACGTCAATAAGCAGATGCCGGCCACCCCCCTCAAAGTCCAGCACCACGATGTCAGGCCGGTGGTTGGGGGAATAGAAGGCAGCGCCATCCGCATCCTCGGACCGGATGTTCGCGTGGGGGAAAACCGACCGGATCATGGCGAGCACCACCGTCAGGAGGACAGTGTGCAAATACAAATACCAATTCTGATTCTGTTGGCCCCCCATGCAGGCAAGGTAGTGAGTCCCCGTGGGATCCAGCGGCTGCCCACAGCTACCACAAGGCCGCCCGGCCGGAACAAGAGGCTGCGGGGCAAATAGCTGGTGCCGGAGCGCCACCGAGTAGTGGCTGGGAGCCAAGGCGAATGGGGGGGCCATGGGAAGAGCACGAAGGTACGCCGAGCCCACACTCCGCAAGGAAAGCGAGAACAGCCACGCACGTCCCTGGGCGTTGAGGTCCGCGAAAAGAGCAATCCAATCAGCCGTGTGCAGAATACCCGCGTAGGTTTTCTGGTGTTTATCGATGACGCGAGCAGGGAATGCGGCGGGAGATTGAACGGAGGCGACCGAAGGAGTGCCGCGAGGGAGGTGGCGCTGTACCGCCTGAGCGGCACGGACGGGAGAACAGGCCTGCTGGATCTCAGCATAGGCCTCCTGGATGGCGGTGACGAAGGGCAAAGGGCTGCTGGGGTCCAGGAGGTCAGGCGCTGCTGCTATATATCCCCCTAGCCGCTGGGGTTGGTGTGTTTGCTGGGGCAGGCCGGGGTCGCCTGCCAGGGCTTGTGGTCAACGTAGATGACCGCCCCCTTCCAGTTTACCGGCTTCTTCGGACCTGCTGTCTACCGGAGCTGGAGCCGGTATAGGTCGGCCATATTAGCTCCCGACGCCGTTGTTGCTGTGGCACCTGAGGGTCAAGTCGTCGTCCAGCGCGTGTAGGAGGTCCCCACGAGCCGCTTGCGGCACTTGAGAAACAGCAGCTTGTCCCGGCCATGAACTCAAAGGTGAGGAGCAGCGGGGGCAGTCGATCCAGCCTTACCCCGCGAGCGGGGAAGGCGGGTAGCCTCCAGGTTAAGCTCACCAATGAAGGCCATGGGGGCAAGGATTTTGTTCTAAAATGCCTTGGCTTAATTGCAACGGACTCGTCGGAGTTCAGTCGATATCTCACCTGGTGCCCAGAGTGGTCGTCTGGTCGAAGTGCTTGACGATGACGTTGCGGCTGCGCTTGTCGAGCTCGGCCTCCTCACGGAGGTCAAGCGTCTGCTGCTTGATCATGGCGGATCGAGGTAGTGGTGCTGACCATGGTGTACGGGCCGTGTTGGTCTGTACGGCAGTACGGGGTGGCTCGGTAAAACCCTTGCGTACTGTAAAAACACAGGTATTTTTGCGAGGGGTCAAAAATACGCGAAAAAATACGCAGTACGGCACACGGGG
Organism: Mesostigma viride; assembly: GCA_009746045.1. NCBI lineage: Eukaryota > Viridiplantae > Streptophyta > Mesostigmatophyceae > Mesostigmatales > Mesostigmataceae > Mesostigma > Mesostigma viride. The sequence continues at coordinate 10,474,608 of RPFO01000080.1, read as the reverse complement.
TATTTTTGAAATTGTGGTAAAAAAGTACGGGGTATTATTGAGGCCAAGGCTTAAAGTACGGGGTATTCTAAGGATGTGTGGCCCTGCAGCCAACAAATGTTACTATGTACTATGCTCTCTGCTATTCATTGATGAGCATAATGGCAGTGACTTGCCACCTGCCACACTTAGATCGACATTGCAATACATCCTTCAAGTACATTTGTATATTGTGGACATGCAAACTATTGACCATCTAACACCGGTCTCTTTTATTACAATGCATAATTGACAACATAATACATGATTGATTGAATGGTATAATGCACCCAGAGCTCTGGCAGCCTCGATGCAGAGGATGTCATAGCACTATAGATGGCAGCTTCGCTGCACAATAATGACAACAAGTGCATGCCACAAATCCCTAAAAAATAAAATCATTGGCAATGAACCCAGAATTGACCTTCACTGCTGCGGCAGGTCCATACTTTGCCATGCACTGCCGCGATCATGTTCTTGTACGAGGCGCTAGCGGCGACGTGAAACGGAATGCCATTCTCGTAAAAGAAAGAGGCCTGGGCAAGGCGGACTTCCTGGAGCTGCGCATTGGAAAAGCACTGTGGAATCGTCTTCTGCACTGCCTTGCCAGAGCCACAAGGGCCAGCACCCGGGGCAGCGGCAGGCAGAAGGGCCTTGGCAACGCGGGCACCGAGCACTGCCTTTTGCTCCTTTTCCAACCGGGCTGCCTCAGCCGCCTGAAGCCTCCCGATCAGGCCTTTTACATTCCTAGACTGAGCACTGGCAAAATGTGGCTCCCTTGTTGGGGATGTGGCCGAGATGGCCGACAGCGCAATCCTTGCTAAAGTTGCCAGGCCTGCCAAACTTGTAATCGCACAGCTTGCACGCCTGGCCACCTCTGGCCGACTGCCACGTCTTCCCCACTCACGGTCTTTTCCACCTCGTCAATCAGGTGGAGGTATTGATACTCCTCTCCCCTTTTGACGACTGGAACTCTAGGCATGGTCGCCTCTTTTAGGATTGCCTAGCGCACAATACAGTACATGAACCGGCGCACCCGGCACCCTCTATTTGCGTCTTCACTATTGTTTGCGTCTTCACTCTTCTGCGTCTTTCTGGAAGTGCACCCGTCCCTAAACCTTATGATTCTGCCATGCTGTCCATACGCTGTCTGTCCCCTTACAGCTTTTCTCCCACGCAATAAAAAATCCTGTCAAAAAATGTAGAAAGGCACACCGTCACGCTTGTACTAGCAAGTAGCTATGCACTCGCTGCAATTTCAGCAATTTCAGTACCACTGACAGGTCTGGGCCTCTCCCCACCGCGTGTCACGTCTGCGACCTCCACAATCGGCCAAGTCCAAAGTGAAAAAAAGTGAAAATCGTACGGCATACGCAGTCGAAAGCGCCAGTACCGTGGAATACGGCGTATTTTCATACCCGAGGTGCCGTACGAACCAACACGGTGTACGGGTTCATTATCATGGCGGCCGGCCCAGGTCAGCGGGTGGGAGGGGCATGCATCGATCGGACGATCGCCGGCTAGGCCAGCCGGGGCTGGCCTGGTGGCAATGTCCTTCACCGCCTGGGCCCGGTGACGGGCGGCCGCGTGTCAGTTTGCAGGCAGTCGATGGCGATGGCGTTGTTCTTGAGGCGCTGGTCGATGTCAAGGAGCTGGGCAGTGATGGTGTTGGTGGTGGCGGTGGTGTGGCTTTGGAGCTAGTGGAAGCGAGGAGGGTGGACTGAGGCACTGGCGGTGGCGGCGGTGGAGAGCTGAAGGGGGAGCTCGGTAGCCAGCGTGCCGCCCATGGCTGCCACATCTGCAGCGAGCCTGGGTACGTGTCGGGGGATCGACGTCACGTACGTGCTGCTCGAAGGCCTCCGTAGTAAGTTGGAGGGAGCGGACACCGGCTTCGGTCACGGGGGGGGGGGGGGTACGGGTTACGGCGGTGGGAAGCCCAGAGCTCCTCGCCGGTGCGCTGGAGGAGGAGAGAAGGGCGCAGATCTGGATCGAGGTGAGGGCGGGTGTAATTTTGCAAGTCGGCAGCGGAAGGAAGGGAGAGCCCTCCTGGCTCACGGAGACTCTGCCGGTGGCGGAAGTACTCGCATAGTGCAATGGAAGCGAGGCCTCGACGACCCATAGAACACGTGCGTCAGGAGTTCTCGGGGGGACTGCTGAATAATGCCGGGCTGGTTGACGTCAAAGTCGTGCTCATCTGGGCAGCTCAGCTATATATAGGTCTCGGGTTGCAGGGCGACTGCGTTTGGGCTCAGCTAGGCGATGCCGAAGGAGGAGCCGAGTATAAACCACCAAGTTTTGATTAGTGGTACCGCTGCCTTCGAGGCCACTGAGGGGGCCTAGCTGCAGACGTAGCTTCGGGGCTCAGCGCAGCCGCCAGGCTGCGCTGCGTCGAGGTGCGTTTGCATGCTCGCCAATACTGCGTGATAGCTTCGATCAGGGATTAATTAATTAGTTAATTAATAGACACGTGACTGCGTCATGTGAGCATTAGTCCTCAGTGGGAGGGGAGCATCAGTGGGATGGAATGCCGGATGGTGTAAGCTATCTAGGTCCTACTTACACTCAGGGTTGTGGGCACCACGGCCCGAATCGCTATGAATGCCATACGCGGTCACACGCGGAGCCCCCCGGGCAGACTTGGGGCCGGTGGTCTCCTTCATCACTACTTCGGCCATCTATCCTTGCGTACCATCTGCCTCCATATTACAGACAAACCAGGAGGCTCGGCCCGGGTGTGAGCCCGTTACGTCTAGCTAGTGTAGCACATGTCCATGCCGAGTCTATCACGAAAAGTCCACGGGTGGCGGCCCTGCCGCGCGCGGCCTGGGACACGCCAGTCGCCAGGTGAGGACATATCGCCCAGGCTGGGCGGGCTTGGTGCCAGCTAGTCTATTATCTGATGTGTCTACCCGATCTGTAGCGGGCCATGTGCCCGGCTAGGCCCAGGCGCCTCTGCCTAAGAATGTGGGAAACATAGGGCAAATCAGCGTACAAATCCTCATTACTAATGTGCAAACCAAAGGGGATGTTATAAGGGCCTTAACCATGCAGGTGGAGGGCAAGTGCGGCGTGCTCATGAAGAAGCTTGAGGCCATCACCGCCCACACCGAGGCCCTGGCCACACAGGTCCCCAAGATAGCGGAGCAGACGGCCACCATTGCATCCCAGCCACCCCGGCAGGATGCTGGTGACCTCCCGCCGCTCTCCTACGCGGACCTGCTGCGGTCAGCGACCGCCTCCACCACCGACGCCATCGCCACGAAGCTCCAAGAGCTGGAGGACCACCGCCAGGCCCAGCAACGGGAGGTCACCGACCGCGCTCGCCGCGAGTGCCGCGTGGTGCTACGTCCCCCAGAAGCCAGGTGAGACGTCAACCTCTCTTGCTGACGAGCTCAAGAACCAGCTTCTTACCCTCATGGGCCTGGTAGGTGAGGTAGAACTGCGTGGGTGCCACCGCCTTCCCCACTCACGGGACAAGGCGGCTCCCCCACCAGTCCTGCTCACCTTCCCCTCCCCTGAGGATAAGCAGCGGTTCCTCTCTCGTCGCAAGAGGTTGCACGACCTCACCTGGACGCTGGATGACGACCTGACCCCCGCTCAGCAACAGCAGCGACGCGACCTGTGGCCGGAATACCTCCGCCATAAGCAGGACCCCCAGAAGCCCAAGGTGTACTGGAGGGGCGGGGACCTGATGATCAACCACAAGATGTGGACGCCCCCAGCGGGCTAGAATAGCAATAGCCCTAGCAATTGTAACCATTGGAGTCACTGCCGCTAAGGCAGCCATGCCTATTGCCTAGAATGTTCGCCTAGCTGTGCCAACATACCTAGTCACGTGCTGCCAACGCACGGTACACAACCAGCCATAGCCTAAGCCTAGTCCTAGCACAGCCATGCTACGCCCGTGCTATGGTCAGATTACTTGCCCACGCTATACTTGTTATGCCCCGCTTACATGGGTCTTATTGCACCCACAGTTTGCCGGATCGTTAGCCTGTCCTTTTAGCTAGCCGCGCCCGATTGCAGCTGTGGCATGCCTTTGGCATGAAGGAGACTGGGGGTCTCTGCCCTTTCTCTTGTAGTGCACACACAGGGATTAAAAGCACTTCAGTGCATGCTCCGTGACTCCCCAATGGGAGCACGAGTTTAATTAATTAATTAATTAATTAATTAATTAATAAGGGCCTTGCGCAGCATCTTGGTGACGGCGCCGTCGAGTCGTTGCTCAAGCTCCTGCGTCAGTGTCCAGGTCTCGGCGCCGTAGGTCAGGATCGTCATCTGGAATGCCCGACCTTAACTGAAGAGGTCGCGCTTGACGATCCGGGGTAGGGCAGGGTTGCTCCACCAGCGGCTGTGGTCATGGAGTTGCGCCCACGCCATGCCGATCCGTGTCGTCAGGTCGTCCTTGCAGTCGGGAAGCCAACTGCCGAGCAGCTGGAATTAAGCGGCCTGAAGTATATAGGGTAGTTGACCTCGGTGCATGTCGACTAAGAGGCGGAGTATGGGTGGGGGCCCTGCCATGCCGAGGGCCAGGGCCTCTGTTGTGGGGCTGATTTCTAGACCAACCGCCCGAGCCTCGAGCGCCAGGCAGTCCAGCCAAAGTTGGGCAGACTCCGGCTTCTCGATGAGCGTGATGACGTCGGCATAAATGAGGTCAGCTAGTAAATTCTGCTTACAAGTTAGTCGGCCCCCCTTCCCCAAGCTCGTTCGTGATCGCTAGGCCAGGGGCACGGCCTGCAATGCTAGCAAAGCGAGCACGTGCCTGGCACATAACATAATCCACTACAATAATAAACAGGTACGGCGACAGGACGCAACCCTGCCAGACGCCGGTCTGCAGTGGACATGGCGGGGTAAAGCCGTGTTGAGTGCGCACCGAAGTGGTCGACCCCTCATACAGCGTGCGGATGACGGTAATCAGGGGAGTGGGGACGCGAGCGCGAGCAAGGACAGCCCATAGAGCGTCCCAGGTCATAGAGGACAACGAGCCCCGCCCTGTGGGGAAGCGCCCGCGTGTGCAAACCCGTGGGAGGCACGCCAGACAGGTTCCCTCGGGCAGCGTGAGACTGTCTAGATAGATGTTGTAGTTAGAATGCTGTTAGATAGATGTCATAGGTAGCGGATGTAGATAGCTTATACCGGTAGGACTGTTTGCACCCATCCATCCATCCATCCATCCATCCATCCATCCATCCATCCATCCATCCATCCATCCATCCATCCATCCATCCATCCATCGGGGTTAATGCTCCGTGACTCCCCAACGGGAGCACGAGACTAATTAATTAATTAATAGAGGGTCCCAGGGGACAGAATCAATAGCCTTGATGAAGTAGACGAAGATCAGGATTGCGGAAAACTCACCAGGTAACTTGCAGGAGAGCGATTTCCTCGAAGAGGCGGCGCGCGACGAAGATGGCCATGACGGTGATGCGCCCAGGACAAAAGCCCATTTGACTTTCCCCTAGGTGACAGTCGAGAGCAGAACGAAGGCGGTTGAGGATCATGCGCATGAACAACTTGAGTGCGGCGCTCTGGATGCAGACTCCTCGGTAGTTGGCAGGGTCGTCAGGGGAATCTTTGTTTTTGTTCAGCATAATACGGTAGCTGTGCTGCCACTCAGGAATCGGCGGCGCGTCGGCAAGCAGGATCCAGTTGCAGACATCAAGCAGGAACCCCGTGAGCACCGTCAGCTTAATCACCGGGGCGGGGAGCTGGTCAGGTCCAACGGCGGCGTAGAAGCGGAGTTGCTTGGCGGCGGTGCTCAGCTCGAGCTCGGTGAACTGCGGTAGATGAGGATTTTTCTTTCAGCAACTTTGACGAAAATGGCTGACGGCGGTATGGCCGACGGCGGAGTTCAGATCTTTTGCGTCTGAGCCCCAAATTCGGTCAGACCACTTGCGCCTTTTTAAGACGCCCCCGCCAGTATGATCGGCTACGGCTAAAACGCAGTATTGACAACATTACGCACGTGACAAGCAGCTATTAATTAATTAATTAATAGACACGTGACTGCGTCACGTGAGCATAAGTCCTCAGTGGGAGGGGAACATGGGATGGAATGGATGGTATAAGCTATCTAGGTCCTAGTTACAGGGGTGTGGGCACCGCGGCCCGAATCGCTATGAATGCCATACGCGGTCACACGCGGAGCCCCCACAGGCTTGGGGGTGGTCTCCTTCATCACTACTTGCCATCTATCCTTGCGCACCATCTGCCTCCATATTACAGACAAACCAGGAGGCTGCCCGGGGGTGAGCCCGTCACGTCTAGTGTAGCACATGTCCATGCCGAGTCTATCACGAAAAGTCCACGGGTGGCGGCCCTGCCGCGCGCGGCCGGGGGCACGCCAGGTGAGGACATATCGCCCAGGCTGGGCGGGCTTGGTGCCAGCTAGTCTATCTGATGTATCTACCTGATCTGTGCGGGCCAGGTGCCCGGCTAGGCCCAGGCGCCTGTGCCTAATAATGTGGGAAACATAGGGCATTGAAATCAGCGTACAAATCCTCATTACTAATGTGCAAACCAAAGGGGATGTTAAGGGCCTGGCGCAGCATCTTGGTGACGGCGCCGTCGAGTCGTTGCTCAAGCTCCTGCGTCAGTGCCCACGTCTCGGCGCCGTAGGTCAGGATCGTCATCTGGAATGCCCGACCTTGAAGAGGTCACGCTTGACGATCCGGGGTAGGGCGGGGTTGCTCCACCAGCGGCGGTGGTCATGGAGGTGCGCCCACGCCATGCCGATCCGTGTCGTCATGTCGTCCTCGCAGTCGGGGAGCCAACTGCCGAGCAGCTTGAAGCGGCCTGAAGGAGGGTAGTTGACCTCCGCATCGTCTAAGAGGCGGAGTGTGGGTGGGGGCCCTGCCATGCCGAGGGCCAGGGCCTCCGTTTTGGGGCTGATTTCTAGACCAACCGCCCGAGCCTCGAGCGCCAGGCAGTCCAGCCAAAGTTGGGCAGACTCCGGCTTCTCGATGAGCGTGATGTCGTCGGCATAAATGAGGTCAGCTAGTAAATTCTGCTTGTTAGTCGGCCCCCCTTCCCCAAGCTCGTTCGTGAAGCAGCTATGACGACTCCAAAAGCCAGGCGAGGTTTGGAAAAGGAGCTTGCCGGCTCCCAGCCCAACCCACTCGCCATTGTCCTGGCCCAGCCTTCTGGGCCCGCCAACCCACCGCCAGCAAGCCCATCGCCAAGCGCCTCGCCAGAGCCCAAGAAACCCTGTCACGAACACAAATGGCGAAAGTACCTACCAGATTACGACCGCTTTTTTTTCCCTTCGCTGGCTGAGTCACTGCCGCTATGGCAGCCATGCTTAGAATGTTTGCCTAGCTGTACCAACATACCTAGTCAATTGCGCCGCTAACGCACGGTACACAACCAGCCATAGCCTTAGCTTAGTCCTTGTACAGCCATGCTACGTCCTGGCTATGATTAGATTACTTGCCCACGCTCCTTGTTATGCCATGCTCACATGGGTCTTATTGCACCCATAGATTGCAGGGGGGAAGCCGGTATACTGGAGGGGGGCGGTCATCCACGTTGACCACAAGCCCTGGCAGGCCCCTCCTGCCACCCCAGACAATATACCAGTAGTGTAGATTAGATAGGCTTAGCCTTTGCACGTGGCCCACGCGCATGTGCGCCCATAATGGCCCCCATGGATGATGCTTTCAGTATTTAGCCGCGCCCAGCCTACAATGGGACCTCCCATGGATGATGCATTAAGAATTTAGCCATGCGATGCCTATGCAGGGAGTTACTCTCTGCTGAGATGCCATGTGTACACCAGCTATAGCCTAGCCACATACCCTCCACCCCATATGTCATGCAGGCCTTCTAGGCCCTCTCCTCAAGCCCCCCCTGGGTGCCTGTGCTTGTTAAGGAGGCATGAACCATCATGGCGGTGCAGGTGCACCTTGTGCACCCAGAGCAGGTGACAGTTGTACATCCTCCACCTGCAGGTTGTAGCCCTGATTGTATTACAAACCCATAGATGCCCCTTTCTCAGGGCTAGGTGTTACATATGCTCCCAACGGAGCTATGATTTTAATTAATTAATTAATAGATTGCCGGATCGTTTACACACAGTTTAGCGTGTCCGAGAGCAGCTGTGGCATGCCTTTGGCATGAATGAGAATGGGGGTCTCTGCCCTTTCTCCAGTTGTGCACACACAGGGATTTTGACAAAGCACTTCGGTGCTCCCTGACTCCCCAACGGGAGCACGTGTGTAATTTATTAACGGCGGTAGCTCTTTGGGGTCGGCCAGGGGTTCCGTCAGGGCTGGGTACGTGTAGTCCCGCTCAGCGGCGGGCGGCGCAGGGACGCCCGCAGGCGCCAGGCGCGCGGCCGCCAGAGGGCCAAGCAGAGGAGGCGGCGGGGGGGCGCCGAGCAGCCGGGACTGGGAGGAATACCACTGGTCAAGCTGCTGCTGCGGTGAGCCAGAGAGCGTCCGCGATCAGGGGTGGAAAGCACTTAAGTGATCGGACAACTGTGTACTATTGTGCTCCACGACTCCCCAACGCGAGCACGTGTGATTAATGCCGATGGTCATCAATAATATCATTGTCGCTGAAAAGCATACAAACTCCACTATGAAATAACAAAATGAAATCATCGTCTTAACAATGTGCGCACTTTTACTGTGCACATTCCGCATGCTATGTTTATCAAGTGTTGCCTGAAACCATGCTGCCATGGCCAACCCCGCAAGGGGCGCCCGCACCGTGCACCACACTTCACGGTGGATGGGTACCCAAAAAATTTGCACCAGGACCGCCACTGAAAACCCCATAGGGTAGGACTCACATGGGGTAATGCTGCTTATACGTAAGTAAGGTTTAGATAGAGTATTGACGCCTCCTGGATCGGATGCCGTAGTTCTAGCTTAACCCATTCTCTTCACCTATACTACCTAATATAGGTTGACTCCGCTCCAAGGTTATCTAGGAGGCTTATTATATATTACCGGCTTTATTACCGGCTCCTTGACAACGTCATCAAGTAAAGGCTCCTCAAAAAAGGGTTTTCGAGTATCCACACCCGCCAAGTATCCTCGACAGCCTCCTCGATATGATCATCTAGTACTGTTACCCTGGACGTCAAGACATCGTATCAGCCACCTCCCCCGCCGACAACCGCTTCCACATTTCCACCCACAGCCGGTCCATCATCGGCGGGTGGCTCTTCGAGACTGCCTTCTGCCACCGCCCCGTGACCCCTGCGCGCTTCCGCTCGGCCTCCTCCGGGTCGGCCACGTAGCGCAGGTACTTGACCGCGCTCTTGCGGACGCCGCCGTAGAACATCTCCTCGGCCTGCTCCGTGGGGATGAAGGGGAGCACGACCGTGTCCTGGCCCGGCTGCCAGTTGACGGGCGTGGCGACCTTGTAGCGGGAGGACAGCTGGAGCGCGTGGACCGCGCGCAGGACCTGCGTGTGGGCGGTAACAAAGGGGACATTGGGACACATATGGAGTACATACATGGAATATATTTTTAGAGAGGTGCACTAATATATTTTAGAGAAATGCACTGACATGTGGACCGTACGTGGTCGGGGATTAGGGCGGTAACATAGGGGACCTTGGGATGAGTTAAAAAATAGTAGTATTAAAATGTGTATAGTACTATATTCAAAAGCATAGTAGTATTTGGATGAGTAGAAAACATACTTCACAAAGCGTGCACTTGCGCGTGGATGGCACGCAGGACCTGCGTGTCGTGGGCGGTAACGGACGGGTCGAACAGATCAATTAAAGAACCCGTGCACTTGTGTCCAGATCAATTAAACAACCCGTGCACTTGTGTCCAGATCAATTAAACAACCCGTGCACTTGTGTCCAGAACAATTGAAGAACCCGTGCACTGATGTCCAGATCAATTAAACAACCCGTGCACTTGTGTCCAGATCAATTGAAGAACCCGTGCACTTATGTCCAGATCAATCATTAAAGAACCCGTGCACTCATGTCCAGATCAATTGAAGAACCCATGCACTTATGTCCAGATCAATTAAATAGCTCGCGCATGACCCGAATAGTGCTGCGGCGCAGTGTGGGTCATCCAATGGCAAGGGTTTTCAAGCACCTTCTAAGATTGTAGGTACGAAGAGGTAGAGGAATGGTGAGGGGTAGTTAGGTACCAAGAGGTAGTGGACACCAGGGGATAGAGAAAAACAAACAAAAAAAAAACTAGGGAATTAACAAATGCGAAAAAAGTTCATGCCAGGGGGTAGGGTTTCTTTCTGCCCTGTACTCATAAGTGAGAAAAGCAGACATTTAGAAAATGTCCAGCTTCTTGCCCCGCTTCCGCCTCCCCACCCAAGAAACCGTCCCTGCCTCTGCCCTTGCCCCTGGCCCCTGCAGCCCCGGCTACCGCCAGCCCCGTAGCACTGACCCCACCATCATGGTAAATATTTTAAAACAATACCTTCCCAAAAAGAGTGTTCCCAGCACTACACTGTGCTGGGTAGCGTCCAAGCCCGGCGTACCCAGGTATTTCAAGCCATACATGAAGTCACTTGGATAGAGTACTAAGCTGACTGGGACAACGCATCGGGAAGCTTTGCGAGCATATTGTTATTGGTTATTGGAAGGATATCCAAAACATGTCACCTGTGTATCGGTGGGGAATATGCGTCCCACACACGGCTCCCAAACGCTTGGTCATTACTGAATTCGCATTCGGCCATATCTTGCTTCATGCTCTAGGTAGCTTGAAAGCGCTGCAGATGTCCCACATGCCGCTCACCTCGTTAAAGTTGCGCCCGATGGATGCCGGGTAGGTCAGGATGAGTTGCACGCGCTTGAGCGGGCTGATGATGAAGACCGAGCGCACCTGTTGGTTGCAATATATGGCAACGGGACATGTGCGGTAGCATAGATTCATCAACAAGGATGGTGCGGGCGCGTGGGGAAGACCGAGCGCATCTGTCGGTTGTGTATATAGCCACGGGGCTATGTGGGGTAGACAAAATTTGGTAGGGGCATGGTACATAATAGCCTCAGGGACATGCTGCGGTAGACAAAATTTATTAGGGACATGGTACATAATCAACAGGACAATGCAGGGGAAACAGATGTCGTGCACATATTGCCGAGATAGATTTCTGACAGGGGAAGGCAACTCCCCAAAAGCATCGACGACCTGATCCGTGGTATCCATCCCAGGCCTCTGTGGGTAACTTGTTTAGGGTTTAGGCTAAACCCTCCACCCTCCACCCTCCACCCTCCACCCTCCACCCTCCACCCTCCACCCTCCACCCTCCACCCTCCACCCTCCACCCTCCACCCTCCACCCTCCACCCTCCACCCTCCACCCTAAATCAAATTAGGGGTGATTGCCTTGCCTTGCGAAACCATAATGAGCCCCCCTTCCCCCACCGGGCAAGTAACCCCCGGCCCACAGAGAGCGTGCGCGCCCCTTAACGTCCCATGGCATGCCTTAGAACCTCACCCTGGCCATCCCACCTCACAGCTCCACTGTAACCCTAGTCTGTATACCCTAAACTCTATGCCCTAAATTCTTAACCCCACACCCGCCTAAGCCCTAAACCCTAGACATCAGCACACACACATACAGATACTATACAATACTATAGTGACCACACATGCACCCACGCATAGCCACAGAGCCCGCACCGTGATGGTCATGCCCGCCTGGCCCCCTCCCTTCTTCAGCGTGGTGTCCAGCATGCCGTACGCCATGGACACCCTCCGCTCCTTGTCGTCGATCAGAGGGAACTTGACCTCTACGCCTTGGGTCGCGTTGATGTCCTTGATCCACTCCAGGTGGTCCTCCACAGGGTCGACCGACAGCGCCAGCACCTTGATGTTCTTCTCCTCCCACGCGCCTTGTGCTTGCAGCCGCGCCACCTCGCCCAGCTCCGTGGTGCACACTGTATGCCATTTGGCACGGTGATGTGGCACAACCACAAGGCTTGCTTCCGCAAATTCTTACTTTGCCATGATGGATTGGTTGATTGAGTTGATTGGTTGATGGACTTAAAAACGACATGTTACCGTGAGAAGCAAAGCCAGCTCTACATGCCACCACGCCACCACGCTTTGCACCATCGCATGCCATCCAGGGCCCAGCGCACACCATGCAGGATCATCAATAGGTTAATAGATACCTTGATAGAATAAATGGATAGATAGAATGACTTGATCCCAAGATGTGTCATCCTTAGGTGCACAGCCTCCACGCGCAACGATGATGGCCTATGGCTTCACGAGGCACCCCCCTATTGAACCCCTATTGAAGAGCTACCCGTACGAGCAAGTAACACACGTAACAGGAAACAAAGATGAAGAGAAAGGGATTGGGCCAGCAGCCGCTGCGCAATCGGAATGCACTGTGTCTATCTAACTGCACTATTGTAGATTCAACTGAGCAGATTGCGGGATGAATAGGATGCCATGTTCAGGATCTGATCGTCTAAATATCAACACATCACATGGCCAGGACGTGATCGTCGTTAACATCAACAAATCACAGGATCGAATGATGCAAGCATCGGCAGGCACCTACCCGGGGTGAAATCCGCCGGGTGCGCAAACAGGATGCCCCAGCTGTCCCCCAGGTACTCATACAGGTTCAACGGCCCCTGCGTCGTGTTCACGTAAAAGTTGGGTGCCACGGCACCGATGCGGATAGCGCCCTGGTTCTTGATCTGGTACGCGGCCACCATCTCGCGGTCCGGGTTGTCCCAGCGCAACCGCGTGTTGTCGGGCGGCAAGTCCGGGTTGGTGTTTGCGGGCTTCTCCTTGGCGTAGGTGGTGTACTCGCGGCCCAGGAACACCGTCTTGCGCTCGGCACCCCGGTCAAAGTAGTAGTGGCCCTCGACATTGCGTTTGAGGGGGAGGTCGAACCGGAATGTGTCGTCTTTCAAAAAGGCTTCCTCCTCCGGCGAGTTCTTACGACCTGGAACCAAAAGAAAAAATATAAGAGGAAAATAAAGCGGGGGGGGGGGGGGAGAGGGGAAGCAGAGAGAATCACAAGCCGGACTTGAGAGCGAGAGGGGGGATACGTACACATCCAGGTGATGTCAAGTGGCATTGTCCGGCCTTCGAGATAGCTGTCATGGCCCGGCACGAAGGGAGGAGGGCGTGTTAATGGCAAGGCCGGGCACGCGCAGGGGCCGTTCTCCCTCGCGATTGCGTAGTAACGCAACCACCATTGCAAATGGCCGGATTCCCAACAAGTAATTATCCCCAGAGAAGGCCATGACCCGACTTGTTGGAAATCTACCCTGGAAAACATAGAGATGCGCCTACCCAGCCACAGAAACGAACCTACCCAAAGGTGTGCCTCCTGCTTGGATATATATCTGATGTACCCAGAGTGATATGGATTAGGTCCATTGCCAATGATCAGAGGTAATTGATGCGCTATTTACACCTATCCAGTTCGGTTCGTTGCCAACTATTAGAGGTCGTTCATGCGCTAGGGACACCTATCCAGGACGGTTCGGTCCGTTGCCAATGATCAGAGGTTGTCGAGGAGGGTATGACCCACGAGCTAGGAGGCTACCCAGCCATGGAGACAACCCTTCCCCGCAGGGCATAAACAACCCAGCCAGGGGATACCTATGCCCAGCCACGGAGAAGACGCTGCCCTAATGGGCACAACAGCTCCAAAGTGCAGGTTGTCACATTGACAACAACCCAGCCGGGGCCACGTACCCATCTCTTCTTACACTCTTCGAGTCGCCCGCAAAGGCCACAACCGAGAGCAAGACCTACCCAGCAGCTAATTTCAGTGAGGGTGCCGCCCCAACCTCTCCACGGCAGTCTCATGCTACTCCACACCCTTTGAAAGCGATGTTTACCCACGCTCTCCTTGTTTGAGCTGCACCCTTGCGAGCAAGACCTACCCAGCAGCTCGTTCCGGTGCGGCTGCCGCCCAAACCTCTCCACGACCGCCACGTGGCGCTGGAATATCTCGCGGAACACGTGGTACGGCGAGTCCTCCTCAAAGTGCACCTGGAGCTTGTCCCACTCGGCCACGCACTGGAGCTGCGTCTCCAGGTCCTCCGCATGCGTGAGCACGAGGCACAGGAAGATGCGCTCGATCGGCTTGAGCAGCTCGTCCAGTCCCGCGGCGATCGCGCGCTTGACAAAGAACTGGCACTTCTGGTCGCACGAGTACATCTGGTGGGTGTTGCGGAACATGTTGCGGCGGAACTGGTCGAGCAGGATGACCATCGCCAGCAGCATGCGCGGGTGTTCCACGTCCAACCACCAGTGGTCGTAGCTCTCGCCTGGAGGGGGGGGGGTTTGGGGGATGGCAGGAGATAAGGGGGTAGTGGGTACAAGGTGAAAGGGCACCAAAGGGGTAGGCATGAGAGGGGGAAAGGATGCGTGTACAAAAAACACGTGTGCAATGGGCACAGGGTGAAATGGCACCAAAGGGGCATATATGAGAGTACACAGGATTCATGTAAGAAGCAGGTGTAAGATGTGTATAAGAAATTATTAATGGGCATTGATGGATGTAGGGTCAGGACTATATGGTAGTCTCAGTGCTAAGAAAAATGTTCATTTAGACACTTAAATAGAGTAATATAACAGGCACCTGCCAGGTCATATGTGGGGATAGGGGGAAAAGATGCCGGCGTAAGAAGTTGGGAATGGGGGCATGATGTTGACATAAGTGGGTACAGAATGTGCGGGGATATGTGTCCGAGACAACGGACTCAGTGGTGTCCAAGAGGAAGAGGGGATGGGCACACGAGGTTGACGTACGTGGGTTACAGGATATGCGTCCGAGACAACAGACTCAGTGGTATCCACTCGTCAAATTGAGGTTGTTCCCTTACTAGCAAACTGTTATACTACCCATGGTGCGCGAAAGAGATATCCCTCCCTCACTGCTGCCGCGGCCTCCGTCACCCACCCACAGCAATGCCTGAAACTTACACAGGCCCGGGAAAGAGTAAACGTCACGTCAACAAGAGAGACGGTGCGATACTGACAAGCACCGGCCCAAGTGCTACATTTAGTTAATTACTATTGACATGAATTGGGATTGTACATCATGGGCTACCGAGGGCAGAGCGGCAGCCGAGGGGAGGGCTGGGGGGCCCTGGGAGCAGCGGTGGGTGGAGAGGAGCAGCCAGACTCGGCAAGGTCATCCCTCCATAGATAAGGTCCTGGGTACTATATCCTGAATACTATATCTGGGTACTGAATCCTGAACACTCTATCCTGAATAGTGAGCGGCCTGACCAGTCTCATTCCAGGCTCTTTCTTAGTTTCCACTATAGTGAAAGAGATCCTGCGTTTGAATCCTGGTAGCGCACTAGATTCAACCATAAGTGCACGTCTCACCTCACCTTATTTAATATGGAGCATTGGATGGCTCTTTGGTCACTCGCTCGCTACATGGTGCACGAGCAGATCAGGTCAATCGCGCAATGACAATGGTCATACTGATATCATAACAGTCACCTAGTAATATTATAATCCCGTAGTAATATTACTTAAATTACCTGAAGCCTTGATGACATCCTCTCCGAACCTGTTCGGCATGGGCAGTATGTGGACGGGCATTTGTGGGGGTGGTCGGAAGGTGGGCAGGTGGGTGGGTGGACAGATAGCTTGACATGTTGGTTAGCAACTTGCCAAGAAGGTCCGTAAGTGAATAAACGCCACTCAACTACCGAAGTCAACAAGCGAAATAGGAAAAAACACTAGAATAACAAGGACCCCCTGCAATAGGAAAAGGAAAGGCTGTTTGCAAGAACCCATCCACGATTTTCCAAATAAAACCATCCGTTTGCGCTTCGTGTATTCCAGCAGATGAGAGAGAGAGAGAGAGAGAGAGAGAGAGAGAGAGAGAGAGAGAGAGAGAGAGAGAGAGAGAGAGAGAGAGAGAGAGAAAGAGAGAGAGAGAGAGAGAGAAAGAGAGAGAGAGAGAGAGAGAGAGAGAGAGAGAGAGAGAGAGAGAGAGAGAGAGAGAGAGAGAGAGAGAGAGAGAGAGCACCCCCATACAAGTTTTACTGGATCCCTTCTTCATTCTGGCCCAGATTCACTACTTTACCCAGATCAAATATTTTGGCCAGATTACACGTGTTACACCCAACCACCTTTAATGGTCGCCTGTCGACGCCACAATTATACTGCCTATAGCCTGAGCTGGGGTCATGGTGCACACACCACTCTTTTCGCCCAGATTCCTTGCGGTGACGGCTGAGATCGCTTGCTGCGCGCATGACACTGGCATCGCAACACCGGACCACTTTGCCCCGATCGCTTGCTGCGCGCATGAGACTGGCATCGCAACACCGGACCACTTTGCCCCGATCGCTTGCTGCGCGCATGAACATCGCAACACCTGCGCACTCTGCCCCGATGCCTCGTGGCCCACCCATGCACTCCCTTTGCCCAGTTGCCTTGCGCCCCACCCGCGCACTCCTTTTGCCCCAATGCCTCGTGGCCCAACCATGCACTCACTTTGCCCAGATCTCGCGGTCGGTCTCCTCGGCCTTGCCGAACCAGAGGTCCAGGTTCTCGTCCGCCGTCCCCCGCACCATGTAAGCGATGATCTCCTCCGCCTTGTCAATCTGCTCCTGGTTCACGCGGTGGTGCGCCTGCGTCTCGTCCAGAAGGCTGCCAAGCTCCGACTTGAGCGACTTGGTGTGCAACGGGTCCAGGCTCTCCATGTCCTGCGTTGACACGTGGAAAGCGAGACGCAAGCGTGTAGTCCATGGGACCAGGGCCAAGTGTGCATTCGTGGGAGAGGGAAGCGTATACTGATGGGAAAAGGGAGAGTGAGGCGAGGGAAGCTGTGTGCTTGTAGAGATGTTGAGAGTGACGAGGTGTGGGAGGGATCCAGCGACTCCATGTCCTTCTGCATGTTGGTGACGCGTGGACAAGACAGGACTGATTCCATGTAACGTTCGAGGGAGAAATGTGTTCATGAGGTGAGGGAGGAGACACTGCGCTGTTTAGACGAGTAGAGGATGGGGGGGGGGGGGGGGGTCGAGACTCTCCTGGCATGTCCTATGGCCAATGAGACAAAGGAGCATATGTGGATGAAGAAGGCAGGAGAAGATATGATAGGAATGTAATGTAACATAAGATTATTGTAGAACAGGGATAAAATGTAACATAAGACAAAAGTAGTATAGGAATACAATGTAACATAAGACAAAAGTAGTATAGGAATACAATGTAACATAAGACAAAAGTAGTATAGGAATACAATGTAACATAAGACAAAAGTAGTATAGGAATACAATGTAACATAAGACAAAAGTAGTATAGGAATATAATGTAACATAAGACAAAAGTAGTATAGGAATACAATGTAACATAAGACAAAAGTAGTATAGGAATACAATGTAACATAAGACAAAAGTAGTATAGGAATACAATGTAACATAAGACAAAAGTAGTATAGGAATATAATGTAACATAAGACAAAAGTAGTATAGGAATACAATGTAACATAAGACAAAAGTAGTATAGGAATACAATGTAACATAAGACAAAAGTAGTATAGGAATATAATGTAACATAAGACAAAAGTAGTATAGGAATACAATGTAACATAAGACAAAAGTAGTATAGGAATACAATGTAACATAAGACAAAAGTAGTATAGGAATACAATGTAACATAAGACAAAAGTAGTATAGGAATACAATGTAACATAAGACAAAAGTAGTATAGGAATACAATGTAACATAAGACAAAAGTAGTATAGGAATACAATGTAACATAAGACAAAAGTAGTATAGGAATACAATGTAACATAAGACAAAAGTAGTATAGGAAGACAATGTAACATAAGACAAAAGTAGTATAGGAATACAATGTAACATAAGACAAAAGTAGTATAGGAATACAATGTAACATAAGACAAAAGTAGTATAGGAATACAATGTAACATAAGACAAAAGTAGTATAGGAATATAATGTAACATAAGACAAAAGTAGTATAGGAATACAATGTAACATAAGACAAAAGTAGTATAGGAATATACTCCAAAAGGATAGATTCCTACTGCTCGAACTTGGGGGACTAAATCTATTAGGGGTACGTCTAGCGACTTCGTATCCCGGGCAAGGTGGCGGAATATTTAGGGACATCAATATATAGGTACATCAACGATGCAAATCAAGCGAGAATCAATCGACGCGAAGGGGGAACAAACGCTGATATCCGCATACTGTAAACGGCACTTCTCATAAAAGGGAAACTTGACGGGGAGAGGATGATGTGACCGGGGGGGGGGGGGGGTGTTGCATGGTGAACATGTTGAGTGAACCTCGAATGCGGCAGGAGGGGACATGGAAATGTGCCGAGGAGAGTTATGTGACACTACGAGGACGTGGGACAAGGATGTGCGTCTATCAGACATTAGGAAGGGTTCATAGTGAAGCCATAGAAGAGATCAGAGTGGGTGTTGCATTGAGCATGAATGCCTGAGTAGTATTCCATAGGTTTAACTAGTATTAGACTACATCAATGAGCTATAGGTTGATTCTAAGTACCTGAATGCCTAACAGCCTTGAGCTAATTAACAAACAATACCAGATCACAGCAAAAATAAGGTTTTATTCTATTAAAAAATACCTGCCCGACAGCACGCGCGCCGCTTGGCCTTGAGCTCTTTACCATATAGCTCTATTGCTCTAAGCTCATATGACAGTATCAATCACTCATACACAAGTGAGACGACCCACATCTTGTAGATACCTGCATGAGACATCCAACATCTCTATTTATAGGGTACCTGTATGCCCGACAGCACGAGCGCCAGCTTGGCCTTGAGCTCGTTCAGCTTCTTCTCCTGCGCCTTGACCAGCTTGGCATCCACGTTGGCCTGGTGAATGAACCGTGCGCGGTACTCCAGGTTGTTCATGTCCGCCCCGGTGTCCAGAAAGCTCATGCGCAGCGAGCTGACAGCCATCGGGCGCGTCGCCGACGAGGGCTCAGCACCGCCAGAAACGCCGCCACCTGGCGTCTCCTCCACCGGCGAATCGGCAGACTCCGCCGCCGCAGGAACCTTAGTCCCCAGCGTCTTTAGCTCAGCGGGGATGATCTCAGGGTGCAACTCCCTGGGGACCGAGTCGTCATTGGGAACAGCCACCCACTGCTGCTCGGCACTTAGCGCCGAGGTGTCTTTCGGAGCGGCTTGTACTTGTTTCAAGGCATCCATTTTACTTTCCGCATGTCCCGTGCCCTTGGCTGTCCCATGGCTGTTGGCATCGGTCAAGCAGTCCTCCGCCTTGCTGGTCTTTACCGCGGGCTTGGACACGCAGCAGGATAGTTGCGAGCCCATCTATATCTATTAATACACAACAGCACGGACCTATGTTAATTTATAGTCGCAGGGGCGGCCCCCCACCCAAATACGCCTAGTAGATCACCCCTTGGACAGGTGAAACCCTACAGCAGTTCTGCGACGCCGTATAGAGTTGTTGCTGATGAGTCAACAGATCCGAACAAGACGCGCTCCATGACAAACACCTCAAAATAATCGTCCTGAGCGGCACCGGTGAGAAAGATATCCCGCACTGACAGGCGCGGGATAGGCCCCTTGGTAATTCGCACAAGCGTGGACAGAAGGCAGAGGCTTCAGCACCATAAGCAAGGTTGAGGCGACCTGCCTGTCTGGGTGATCCCCCCGCAGCATCCACTGGCCGTCATTCTATGTGTACCCCTACCCTAGACGCCCGACTGTCCCCACGACCTGTGACCATGGCGAAGACTCCAGTTCCGAGCTGCGTTTTGTAGGATATGCTGCTCTTTCAGTGAGATCCCGGATTGCAGAGCCGTGCCATAATTTGTTGCTTCATGGCGTGAGACCAGCTGCCCGTTGAAGACTCCGATAGGAGAATACGCCTTCTGCAAGTGCAGGCGGGGGAGGATAGAGGAGTAGAAGGATGAGAGGAAACCGTCAGTTCCGCAAACACAAGCGCGCCCAGTTGAGGGACAAGATATGAACAGGCTCATCATCGCTTCTCCATCCCTACACCTTGTCTTGCGCAGTGTGGAATTTAGCCAAACCCTTAATTCACAAGCACTTCTGTGAATGATAGAGCTTAAGGAAGCAGATGCACAGATCATGGTTCTCTTTTAGCTTGGATGCCCACATGCAAGGGGAAGGAAGCACAAAGCGAAAACAAAAATAAAAATACCTCGCGATAATACATAATATGTGATGGTAAGCACGAGCACGCGTCACATAGTAAAAAACCAATGACGCTATGGGGAACGCAGGCAATTTTATCCGGCCATAAAAAAAAAAAAACACTAGCGTGGGTAACTTTATTCTATGCTCCCGTTGGTCTAGTAGAGTAACACATGCCATTCGAACGGAAACTACGTCCCTGTCGTATTGATGACATGAATCATTATAACAATAAATATTTTTGGGACCGCTCAACATCAGTTGGCGACCTGGATATGCATAAGTACTTCATTCCAATAAATTCTTCCACGTGTACAGACAGCTATCTCGATTTCGATGCCTTGCAACCCGCAATAAAAAAACATACCAGGCCATGAGCTGTTAAAAACACGTGAAATGCGCAACTTTCGTGATGTGCAGGGGTGAATAGCTGGGTAGGAATGAGGGTGGTGCAGAACAATATCAGAAAGCCGTGGAATATATATATGTTGTCTCACGTATTGTATGGATATACAGCTCGTTAGCTCAACATATTGCAGTACAAGACCCGGTCCAGTAATACTGCGCAAAGTACGTCCGCCATGCATTCTTGTCGGCCCTCATTCTTTCTACTCGGAAATGAAGGATAAAACCAACCGGCAGCGTTTCCAGGGTTGAGGTTGAAATCTGGCGCCATCCGATATCATACCTTGCTGATGATTTCAGGAAGGCAACGAGCCACCTTCTGGAGTCGAGCCCGCAGCTACTCATGAAAGCATGATGAAGTATTCATATACTTCGTCATTATGAACGCACATTCAAAACTCTGGCTCCGGCGACGCACAGTCTGGGCAACACATGCGGCTGACAAAGAGGACACTCAAATGCATTTCAGGCAACACGTAAACGTATTTCTTCTCGTCTCGGACATGCGGGGAAAAAGGCCCTAAGGCCGTTCTGCTGCAGGGGGTTGCCGGCCGCGGCCGTGCAGGCGTGCAGATTCGAGGCAGGAAAAACGTCGGCAATGCATTATTCGAATCATGGATACGAGGGACAAGTGGCAAGATGAGATGGGATGCGTATTGTATCCTGTTCTATCTGGATACTTAACACTCCGTCTGTGAAATTCCGTCGGGTGTGACCCGTACTCAGAAATGCTCCTGTTGCCATGGGGTGGCCACGGCGCATCTGACATGGGGTGGCCGTGAAAATAGGATTTTCTTGTTGGCATTGAAGTTAGCTTTCATCCTATCCAATAAAATCTGAAATTTGACTATAAGCTATTTAGTATCCACCAATAATGTCACAGGCCTTCATTACGGGTGACACCCGTATTCCAGGTAAATAGGTGTACGTTTATTCCACTAATATAGCCAGTAGGTAATCCCTGCTAAGCCTAGGGTATCAAGATGTCAGTGGCTAAAACGGAGCCTTACTAGACCACGGAAGTGTTACGTCCTGGCTCGACTCTATCCCAAACATCTCGCCTAACCTCACTTACCTAAACTAGTGATGAGGCACCTACCTAGGAGTGAGGAGCTATATTGGCTATAAGACCTAGGACGCGACGACGCTGCTTCTCAATGCATTCCCTTATAATACGCCATATACCGAATAAAACCAGGGTACTACGAAGGAAACAATACTACACTGCCGTGACCCAAGCCTATATGTGTTAATTCATTTAACACACGCCGAGTGCCATTCACGAAGGACAACTGCTGCATAAATGATCGCCGACAGGCGTGTATGCTCGGGCCGACATCGACCCTCGCCCACAGGACCAACGCACGTCCACAAGGTTCACACGCAGGATAAAAGGACCACTACTAAAGTACGCAGCGCGGCGCGACTGCACCGAACCGCCATACTGTACAATTGCCACGTCACAAGGCCCGGTACCGACCGGCCAAAAGGTCCTTACTACACGTAAGCCTAGGAAAGTCAGCGAACTGCTCCGGAATGGCTGAGGCAACAAGGGACCTAATTTACGTCCGTAACAACAACAAAAGTTACGCGACGTAACAGGAAGCCACTGGACTTCTAATGGGTTGTCATTGGGCATGTGGGTAAAGATCCTGTTTTTGCCCATGAGGTCATGAAAGATCTCAAGTGGGCTGGGCTTATCCTGGTCCGCGCCAGGGTCCCAGACTTTGTTTTGGTTCATTTGCAACCATCCAGTAGCGTCGCATGCCGGAGTTCCATAGGTAAATGAAGCGTGAGAGAACCCCAGCTTTGTCGAAAACTGTGCGCCTATTGAACACCACATCGTTTCGCACCGTCCAGATTGTATATAACATGCATGTGCGGAGCCATATCCACGCTTGTTGTGAAAAGGTGAGCTCAAGGCCAGGGGTGCCAGTGATGCCAAAGATAATTGAGCGGGTAGACACCGGTATGATAGGCTCAGACGTCCAGGCTGCCCATAAACCAATCAACCAGGTCCAAACTCCCTGGAGGTTACACCATAAAAATCGGTGTTCCACAGTTTCAGTGGGGTTGGTACATAAACATGTAGCAGGGTGTTGAAATCGCCGGTGGAGGATCTCCCCGACCCCGATGGACCGGTGCATCAAGAGGTGTTGTACGTCGGTCGCGCGGCGATCAATCAGCGGGTGGTCAGCGGCGAGGGTGATGTTGCGGACCCAGTTGTGGCCAGTGTTACGTCGCGTAACTTTTGTTGTTGTTACGGACGTAAATTAGGTCCCTTGTTGCCTCAGCCATTCCGGAGCAGTTCGCTGACTTTCCTAGGCTTACGTGTAGTAAGGACCTTTTGGCCGGTCGGTACCGGGCCTTGTGACGTGGCAATTGTACAATATGACCAGTGGTTCGGTGCAGTCGCGCCGCGTTGCGTACTTTAGTAGTTGTCCTTTTATCCTGCGTGTGAACCTTGTGGACGTGCGTTGGTCCTGTGGGCCGGAGGGTCGATGTCGGCCCGAGCATACATACACGCCTGTCGGCGATCATTTATGCAGCAGTTGTCCTTCGTGAATGGCACTCGGCGTGTGTTAAATGAATTAACACATATAGGCTTGGGTCACGGCAGTGTAGTTGTGTTTCCTTCGTAGTACCCTGGTTTTATTCGGTATATGGCGTATTATAAGGGAATGCATTGAGAAGCAGCGTCGTCGCGTCCTAGGTCTTATAGCCAATATAGCTCCTCACTCCTAGGTAGGTGCCTCATCACTAGTTTAGGTAAGTGAGGTTAGGCGAGATGTTTGGGATAGAGTCGAGCCAGGACGTAACAATTATTGTTACGTCTCAGATTTCTACCGCCACCTCTACCTCTACCTGGCCTGATGCTACCTAAACTAGTAAGGCCGCCTCTAGTTAAACCCCTAGCGAAAGACGAACGAGACGATCCAGATCTCAGTGCATTAACGTAAGTATTACTATAATACGCCATAAGCCATTTACACAACCTGTTTACTCCAGGAATAGAGGAAGGAAACACAACTACACTGCCGTGACCCAAGCCTATATGTGTTAATTCATTTAACACACGCCGAGTGCCATTCACGAAGGACAACTGCTGCATAAATGATCGCCGACAGGCGTGTATGCTCGGGCCGACATCGACCCTCGCCCACAGGACCAACGCACGTCCACAAGGTTCACACGCGGGATAAAAGGACAACTACTAAAGTACGCAACGCGGCGCGACTGCACCGAACCACCATATTGTACAATTGCCACGTCACAAGGCCCGGTACCGACCGGCCAAAAGGTCCTTACTACACGTAAGCCTAGGAAAGTCAGCGAACTGCTCCGGAATGGCTGAGGCAACAAGGGACCTAATTTACGTCCGTAACAACAACAAAAGTTACGCGACGTAACACCTCCCCCCCCACAAAGGTAGGGAGCCCTCTCCCTACGCACAGGGAGGAAACCAAGGGGTAGGAAAAACCTAACTGCACCCAACACACACCAACACAATCGACAGGCCATCCAAGATACAAAGCACCAACGTATTAACTCGGTCTCCACCACCACGCCGGGAGGTGTAGGGTTAACCAGCACCAAGCCTGGTGGTAGGTTCCCCTAACTGCTTGGAACAGAGTCCTTGCCGGGGGGGACGGCACTGGGCAGGACACACAGAGTAAACAAATCAGTACCAAGGACCAAGAACGACCAATCAACTGGCCAGAACGTGAGGGCGACTCTATATACCGGAGGGACAACACCCTCACTGTCGGGCCTAAGTGTTACGTCGCGTAACAATTCGTTGTAGTTACGGACGTAAATTAGGTCTTTTGCCTCGGTTGTACCTAGTTTTACGTGTAAGCTCCTACCGGGACATTATTGTCCTCGTAACAGTACTGTGGTATATTGGGTGCCGTTGGGCGCCGCGCCGCGTACTTTACTAGTGGTCCTGATCCTTTGGTCCTGTGGTAGAATGTAGTGGACCAGCGTGCATCTGCAGATGTAGTGGACCAGCGTGCATCTGTAGGCGAGGGCCATGTCGGCCCGAGCGTGTTGGACCGTTGGTGACCATTTATGCACGTTCTACCCCTCGTGTGTGCACTCGGCGTGTGTTAAATGAATTAACACATATAGGCTTGGGTCACGGCAGTGTAGTTGTGTTTCCTTCCTCTATTCCTGGAGTAAACGGGTTGTGTAAATGGCTTATGGCGTATTATAGTAACACTTACGTTAATGCATTGAGATCTGGATCGTCTCGTTCGTCTTTCGCTAGGGTTTAACTAGAGGAGGCTTGACTAGTTTAGGTAGCATCAGGCCAGCTAGAGGTAGAGGTAGTGGTAGATACCCGCGGCGTAACAATGGACTCGGAGGAATTTTAGGTAGAGAACCAGACGACGATCCCCTGCAACATACGTCATTGAATCAACCCTTCCGCGTCCGGGAAAATGAAGACGACACCTACTTGACAGGTAATGGGCGGGTCCCCTGCAAGCTGGGGGGGTAGTGCTGCCCGATTCGGGACACGCCCTGCCTAGAAGTTAGACCTGCTCAAAGTGGATGAACTCCTCACGTAGCTAGTTCCTTTTCCTTTTCCTCGTTTTGTTTTCGTGAGACATGTGGCCTACTGTCGTAGATAGGTGGTTTTGGTTCTACGATTAGAGAGACGACTAGCGTCTCGTAGATTACACTTTTCTGCACTCTTGCCTGC
Organism: Mesostigma viride; assembly: GCA_009746045.1. NCBI lineage: Eukaryota > Viridiplantae > Streptophyta > Mesostigmatophyceae > Mesostigmatales > Mesostigmataceae > Mesostigma > Mesostigma viride. The sequence goes on along the minus strand of RPFO01000080.1, from coordinate 10,449,344 downwards.
GTTGTATTTAGACGACCCATCGCCAGACGCAGAATTCTTGAAACCGGATACTTACGACCACCTGGCGCTGGAAACCTCGTCCCTGCGTGCGTCGTCAATCTGGTTCGGTTTCAGACACTAGAGATAAGTCGCCTACCCCTCGTTCTCCTTATTTGACTACTCAAGACCTACCAGGTGCGTTAACATGAGCCAGCGACGTCCTTTTCCTGCTCCTTCTCATTCGACTAGTAATAATAGTTTAGCAAAGTATTATGTTGTTATTACCCCTCAATGGGCATCTATTTTCTTATCGTGGGCCGATGCTAGGAAGTTCGTTCAGTCACGTGCTTATAACGTCTCCAAATATAAGAAGTTTATGTCCTTTGAAGAAGCTCAGACCTACCTCTTGAAGCATAGTGAATCAGATTTGGGTCTCCATTCTCGTCCTTCTCCTCATGCTCGTCCTGCAGTAGATAGTCTTGTTTTTGTTACACCACCTCCATCTCCTCCTTCGTCTCCCCCTAAACGGGCTGCATCCTCATCTAGCTTAGATACGCCTCTCACCTTAGAGTTCGGTTCCCTATCCATTACTGTTGCTAAAAAGGATTGATTTAAATTGTTTCCTTCTTTTAGGACATTAAAAGCTTTTTCTTTTCTTTCCTTGCCTTAAATTAGGCCTTGTCCTTTATCCTTGTTGCTTTCAGTTAGATTCCTAATCATTTACTTAATTAAAAATGGATCCAGTGGGTGGTAACATGTCGCCTATACCTACCAACACTCCTACTATGAGTAATAATAATAATAATACTAACAACCATAACAACAATCGTGGTAACCGACGGGACTCACTTGAAACGGTGCACCATCTCACTCCTCAAGGTAATCTTCGTACCTCACCTCCTTCTCCTGTTACTGGTGGTCGCCGTCGTCCCTCACTTACCCCTCCTACCTATGAACAACGTATGCATGTCAGATTTAGTGATGACCCTTCCCTTACCCTGAACCAGGCCCCTGCCCCTCCTGCAACCTTGGCTCAACCCCCAGCAGGTCCTCACTAACTAACAATGTTGCTAGGCCTCCTTCCCACCCTGTGCCTTCCATGCCTGCTTTTAACACGGGTCGTGCCTCTGCCCCTGTCGGCCCTTCTGGGCGCCCTAGTGCAGTTCCCTTTTACCCACCTGCTTCCTGGTCCTACCCTGAGACGGCCTATGAGGCAGCCCAGGTCCCTACCCGTGTGGCTGATTTAGAAGTTAATAGTGATTTCAGCACCATGCCTCTAGATGACAGAAATTATGATCATTTTGCCTACTCCTCTCTTCGTGAGCAATATACTGTACCCTTCTCCTATGGGCACCAGCCTGAAACGGTGGCCCCTTCTAGACCCCTACCCAAGACTTTTCCTCTTCCTTCCTTCTATCCCGCTTATGTAGCAGTGGAAGATAGTGGCCCTATGGGAAAAACTGACTCTTCTAATCCCCCTAAGCCCCCTGCTCTTCCCCTCTTTGCTAACCTTCCCAAGCTGGATGTCAAGTCTACCCCTCAACAGTTTTTCACCTTTATTATGTTGCTTACCCAGAACACAGAGTCGTGGCAGAATCATAATAGATGGCGTCTCTCTGATGCTGTATTAGTTCCTCACTATCTTACAACCTGCATTACTCCTGAGCTTGCTAACCTCATTCAGTGTGAGTCTTTGGCCTCTCATGCCTACCCTAACTCTGTAGCAGAATTGTTTAAGCGTTTAGAGAACCATTTAGTCCCTCCTGATTCAGATTGGCAGGATAGATTAGCCTTTGGTACCTTGCAGCAGGGTACTAAATCATTTAAGGAGTATATGAAAGAGTTTGATGCTCAGATGGTACGAATTAGGGATTTGTCGGGTGCAGAAGTACGTGCTCGCTTCCTCCAAGGCCTCAGTAGACCTTTATTACGTGAAGTCAAGCGCCAGTTCTCTGCCTACCGTTTTACTGATCTGCCCCTCAAGCATGTGCGCCAGCATCTCTTGCGAGTAGCAGATTTCTTCACCACTCCTTCTCTCCTACCCGTTCCCGTATTAATAATATTATCCTTACCCCTGAGGAGGAGAACTCCTATGTAGAAGAATTAGATATCTGCGTTGCTGATCTTCAGCTCTTGATGTCTCTCATATCACATGCTATCATTGTAAGGAAGTAGGTCATCTTAAACGTGAGTGCCCCAAGTTCCTTTCGGGTGCTCCCCCTCATCCCGACGCTCGCCCTCCTCGTACCCCTCAGCGTGCTCCTATTCGTCCTACTTCAGGACGCATTCCCTCAGCTACCCCTAGTAGGCTGAATGCTGTGCAGGCAGGACCCCCAGGGTTCCCCTATGATAATCAGGCTCCCGCACCCTCTTCGCTCCCTCGTGACCCTCCAGCAGTGGCTTTTTCGCCAGGGTCTTCTTCGGGGTTAGTTCCTATGGATTTGGGGGGGGAGGGGGAACAGTAGGCCTGTCAGCCGGGGGTAACCTGGACAGGTCCTTAGATAGTACCCCAGATAAAAATTTTTGCCTGCCTGTTTTTATAACCTCTGTAGGAGCTGAATCTTCCCTACCACTACGTGTGCGTCCTCTTATGTTCTTGAATGGTGGTTTAACCGTTCCCCATACTGTTGTAGACCCTTTCTTGCATGCTGATGAACTTTTGAATGTCTCTGTGTTGGTAGATAGCGGTGCGGCTAGCTCCTTTGTGAGCGAGGCCCTAGTTAGGCGTTTAGGACTAGTCCCTACCCCTCACACCAAACCTGTCACTGTTCATTATGCTGATGGTCGCACCAGTCATTCCCCGGGTACGGTGTCCCTTCCCCTGGTCATACAAGGACGTACTGTCAACCTGACGGCCACTATAGGCCCTATCACTACCGCTGATGTATTACTAGGATTAGATTGGCACCAGGATAATAAGATTACTATTAATTATGATACCATGGTCATTTGGTTTCCAGATAGCTCTTACTGGGTACCGGAACGTCATTATAGATTGGAAAATTTATCCTTGGTAGATATTACTCCTCCTACACCTGTTGATCCTCCTGTAAGACCTATACCTGAAGTATTAATGTCCAATGATGAGTTGCGTTCTGAATTAAAGGAATATGGATATTTATTATGTATGTTCCTTCAGTTAGAAGTACAGGAGATACCTATCACTAATAATAGTGTGGATATAGATATAAACACAGTGGATACAATAGGAGTGGGATTTACTGAAAATGAAATAGTAAGATACATGGCTGTGATAGATTCCTCAAAAGTTTTTGAAGAAAAGACTCCTTCTTATCCTCCTCCTCGTTCTGTTTTACACCGTGTAGTTATCAAGGACGGTGCAGTTCCTACGCACTCTCCGATGTATAGAATGGGCCCTACCGAGTTAAAGGAACTAAAACAGATTTTAGTGTCACTATTAGAAGCAGGATTGATAGAGCCTAGTAACTCTCCCTACTCAGCTGGTGTCCTGTTAGTTCCTAAGCCAAATGGCAAGTTTCGCCTAGTTACTGATTATAGGAAGTTGAATGATATTACTGTGAAGTCTAAATACCCTCTACCTCGTATTGATGATATATTTAATAAGGTTAAAGGTTCCACTTGTTTCACAGTACTGGATTGTGCGGATGGTTTTTGGCAGTTGCGGATAGCTCCTGAGGATTGCCATAAAACCGCCTTTGCTACCCCTTTTGGTCATTACCAGTTTAGAGTAGCGGCTATGGGACTCTGTAACTCGCCTGCCTCTTTTCAAATGTTAATGAATGAAGTGCTTAGACCTGTTATGGGAAATTCTCACCTTCCTCAGGTGTCCTCTGATTTAAAGGATCCTTCCTTCTCCTCTGTTTCTTTATCTGAGCATGACCGTTCTTGTGCTCAAGCTTACTTAGATGATATTCTTATTTACTCTCCTGATTTTGAAACGCACCTACGTGATTTAAAGAAAGTATTAGAAATAATGGCTGAAAATTCTTTGTGGGCGCGCCGTGCTAAAGTTCGTTCGGGTAGGAGTGTCCCATTTTTAGGGCACGTTCTGTCAGATGCCGGGGTCGCTACCGACCCGGATAAAACTAAGTCAATTCAGGAATGGCCTACTCCTACCGACGTTAAAGGTGTACGTAGTTTTCTAGGAATTGCTTCTTACTATAGGCGTTTTATCCCGCGTTTCGCAACTATAGCAGCCCCTATTAATCATTTATTAAAGAAGGATATCCCCTTTGTTTGGAGTAGTGAATGTCAGTCGGCTTTTCAGTGTCTAAAATCCCTACTCCTTTCCCCTCCTGTACTCATCCTACCGGATACTACTAAACCCTTTGTGGTAGCTACAGATGCTAGTAAGGTAGCTATAGGGGGCGTCCTTCTCCAGGATCAGGGTCAGGGCTTACAGCCAATTGAGTATATCTCTAGGACAATGCTCCCTGCGGAGCGTAACTATCCCGTACACCAGCAGGAACTCTTAGCGGTGGTGTATTGTTGCCACGCGTGGCAGCACTTTCTTAAAGGTGCTCAATTTGATGTCTGCCTGAATGAACCCTGTGAGCTAGATCCTTATAGGTTAGTTATCCAAACGGATCACCGTCCCCTTACCCATCTTCTCTCCCAACCCAACCTTACCCCTCGGCAAGCGCGCTGGATGGAATTTTTAGCACAGTTTTCCCCTTTTAAACTTCAGTATGTTAAGGGTGTAGATAACATAGTACCAGATGCACTCTCTCGTCGTGCAGATTACTCCTTTTTCGAGGACCTTGATGTTCTCAATACTACTCTAGTTCCTACTACTATGGGTGTAACCCCTTATGGTGAACTACCTGATGATGAATCCTATGCCTACCTCTTTCATACAGCTGTTCGCATGCCTGATCTCCTTTCTCACGTAGGACTCTCTCTCCCGTGTGAGGCCCTTCCCGTGGCCTCGGTGGGGGGGAGGGGAAAAATAAAATTTCTATACCGCTTAGCCATATAGCGACTAGGTCAGGAAAGTCTTATGAAAACATAGTCCCTCTAGGACCTCCCCTTCTCTTTGGCAAGGCGGTAGGAGATCTCTTTAAACCTGTTCTGGATACCTCTGTAGCGATGCCTACCTCTGATCTTGAACGTCTTATTAGTAGATTTACGGCCACTGAGCCGGAAGCATTAGCTGCCATTGCTGCACATCCCCAACAATTAGGCAAGCACCCTTGTAAATTTGTAGGTGGGTTTTTATATGTGCAGATAGCAGATTCTCCCCCTCAATGGCGCCTGTATGTCCCTCCTATCTGTCGCTCCTCCTTGCTCTTTGAGTTGCATGACTTAGCTGCTCATCAGGGTGGTAAACGGGTACGGGACCTAGTAGCCCGCTCTTATTACTGGCCTTCCCTTTATAAGGATGTAGATGAGTATGTTAGAACTTGTCAATCTTGCCAGGAGATGAAACCCAATAACGTAGGACAGATAGCAGAACCTAGGACCTTGCCTGACCCCATCATGCCGTGGGATTCTATCATGATGGATTTTGTAGGACCTTTTAGAAAGAATGATAGGGGCAATGCCCAATCCTTGTGTTCATAGATCGTTTTACTCGTATGTGCCATCTCGTGCCGTGTCCTTTAGAACTCACAGCACGTGATTGCGCACGCCTATACCTCAATAATGTATACAGATATCATGGTTTGAGTAGGCAGTTTATTAGTGATAAGGATAAGTTATTTACCTCAGATTTTTGGCAGCAGTTTTTCGCTGCCATCGGTACCAAGGTTACCTACGGTACTGCCTACCACTCCTCCTCCTCTCATTTAGTAGAGCGTCTTAATAGGGTAGTAGAAGAAGCGCTTAGGCACTATGTTAATGGCTCGGGAAGTGATTGGGAGGATTATTTATGTTTGGTAGAGTTCTCCCTCAACAATTGTCCCCAAGCTGCGCATGGATATACGCCCTTCTTCTTAGATACTGGTAGACAGCCCTTACTCCTACCTCTCTCTTAGCTAGTCCTCTACGGGACAAGGATGATGTGTCCCGAGATACTGTAGAAGGTGTACAGTCCTTACTAGATAGAATGAAAACTGCTCATGACCACGCGATCTCAGGGTACCAAAAAGCTCAGTCTAAGTACCTTGCTAGGTTGCGTGCCTCCTTAGATAGAAGAGCACCTGAGATAGAAATAGGAGATCTAGTATTAGTAGAAGGCCCCCGTGTTGGCCGTTTTGCTCATAAGTTTGAAGCAGAACTTAAGGTCAAACTTAGGCCCGCCTTCTTAGGACCCTTCCATGTTTGTCTAGAGTAGGAAATTTCTATATAAAGTCGATATCCCTACCTCTTGGCAGACACATTCGAACACCTTCCATAGGAGCCAGCTGAAACTGTACCACCCTAGTACGTTCGCTGGTAGAGAGCTAGCGCCTGCCCCTTTAGAGCATAACCCTGACACTGGGGAAGTAGAAGACGAAGTAGAAAGCATCGTGGCCCATAGAGATATCAAAAAGGGCCGCGGTACCCAGCGTCAGTATAAAGTGAAGTGGATGTATGCTCGTAGTGAAGTAGATAAGGTCTGGTATACGGAGAGTGAGCTAGATGGGTGTAGTCGCCTGCTCCAGGAATATAAAACCCTGCACAAGCTCTAGTTGTAGGCTTTCTGCTCTCTTATGTTATGTCTGCTGTCGACGGGTGGTTGGTTGTCCCCTCCCCTCCGCAGCCGTCATGTCAGAGCCTACCCCTCCGGCTGAGAGCCCGCTGCCGTCCCTGCCCCTACCGGACCCTGAGCTGTACTTCGAGGCCCTTCCGGGCCGTTGGGTGTCACGGTCCAGTTTTCCTGGTGGCGTCGTGCAGCCGGCCCTCCAGGCCCATCATGCGAGTTTAGTCAGGGCGGCTCTCTTCGGGGTCACGTGGTACGGTCCCTCCCCTGCTGAACCGCACCAGCTTGTTTTGCACGGGTTCGATGATGCCGGCCACTGTTTGCTAGAGTGTGGCTCCAGCTGTCCAGCCTTGGGACAGATAGCTGCGGTTCTCCAGTGCCCCAGGGTGTTTTCCTACCTTTCTACCCCTGTGGGCCGCTCCTGCCTATGGGATGTATTCCCCTGGCTTCCGGCCGAGGGTGATGCGGAAATAGATGAGAACCCCTGCGACCTTCTACTGTCCAAAAACCAAATGTCCTCATTTGAGGACATAGTCCTCGTTTGAGACGGGGGGGGTCAGGGGCGTGGTTTTGGCGCCAAATTTGGTCCTAGGGTCACTTGGTGTGTTTTGGCGCGAAACTGGGATAGGTACTGAGCGCGCCAAGCCCCTGGGGTCGACAGGGGTCGACCGTACCTGGAAAATATGAGGCGACGAAAAGTACCTACAACAGCAAGAACATCGCAATGCAATCGAGTGTTTTGTCGAGTGGCGGCTATGGGGTCGTGCCAGTTCCGAGGCTTGCCTGAATGTTATAGGGCATTATTTTGCCCCGGACGAAGACAGCATTTTAGATCGTCACCTAGTGATTTCGAAGATGCTATTCTTCACGTGCAGGTGCTTTGTATATGTCGAAAATTTTGTTCATGAACGGATTTTGGCATTGTTGAAGAAAATCTGAGAGCTACGTAGATCGCATGATAGGTCAGATCGCAGTTCGGTTTTACAATTTCTTTTTCCGCCCAGGCGCTGCGGATATCGCGAGTATGGGTTATGGTACGCTTCTGGGTTTATGGGCGACATGGGGAGAAGAGGGACCTGGGCAGTTGCATGCGTCAAAGAGTCTCTATTTTTTCGTCGTGATGTCGCAGTCGCGCCTGGCGAAAACCAGGGCGAGCGCGAGCCATATTTTTCTTTTGCCGCAAGGCTGGGTGCTTCCCACGCGTCGCCGTCCTTTAATATATATTTCTTGAGCTGGCCCGCGCAGCTGGCGGCCTGGGCGCACGTCAAGAACAAGGTTCCGACTGTCATTCTCAACCGCATCGTTCTAAGTAAGCGAGTTAAGCGGATTGTAACCTGTAACTCCCGCAGACGTGATAATTCCGGTTGCTTTCAATGCCCAACTTCGTGGTTTTGATTACGTTCATGTCCGGGGAATAACGGAAGTTTGCTGGGCAGTACTTTCTTTTCCCGTTGCGTCACTGAAAAGGTAAACGGCCTTGCGTTATCAAAACAGCAGCAAGTAGAAGTCGCTGTGCTTAGTTGCGATGTGGTAGTTTGATTCAACACATATACTGCCTTGTTGCTGAGAAGTTTTTCAAGGCTTGCTGGTATATTGCCCATATGTTTCTAATGCTTCAACTCATGTCCAAGTGATCAAGACTGGCTTGGAAACTTGAGCTTGTCATGTTTACATTGTGCTTGTGTTACAACTTGTGCCTCTTTGCAGTATATGTTTTATATATAACGTAAGGGTTCAGCATCATGGTTTAGCACCGTGGTGGCAGCCGAGCCTCTACTAACGATCATGGACCTAACCTTGGCCAGTATTTGCTTCATATTTCACTCTTTGGACTGAGCTAGCTTTACACCTGCTGTTTGGCCTGCACCATGGTCCCTGGCTGCCAGTTACATTTTGTGCCCCCCCCTGGCAGGCTGCAGGGTCTAGGACTGCGAGGGCGTAACATAGACATGTTGTGGGCACCCTGGGTGCATTTTCAGGACCAGCCATGACCTGGCCATGCCTTCTTTCTTGGCATATTGTTGACTTGAGTGCTATTTGGTCACTCGCATAGCGACCCCCCTGCATTCATAAATCGTAAACAATTATACAATGAGCATATTTCATGGATGTTAAGCATTGCAACTCTTGAACATATCATAAATGAACATGGTTCCATACCGTACCCATGGATTTGTTGACATGTGTTAGTTATTACACATGGTATCCGTGCTTGAAAATGTCCTCATTTGAGGACATTTTCTTGGTGATTAGACACTACGGGCAGTAGAGTTCATGGAGATAGCAGACCAGTCAGAGGGTGTAGGATTGGGCGTCCCTGCTCCTACGGACGCGCCGGTAGAGGCACAGTATTCTCCTGAGTATTCGGCCTCCCCTGCGGCGTCCTCCTCTTCGGGGTCTGCGCCTTCCCCTGTCCCGTCTTCACCGAGGTCGGTCCTGTGCGCTTCGGTGGAGCCTACCCCTTTGGGCTCTGGTCGTGAGCCTGATCCTCTTTCGGCGACAGTTTCTGCGATGCAGGCGCAGATCCAGTCCCTGACGGCGGCCTTCGGGGCCTTCATGGCGGCCCAGGCGCACGCTCCAGCCACGCCAGGTGGGGTGTCTGCCGCAGCGGTGCCCCCTTCCCCTTCGGTCGCCTCGACGTCTACGGGTCCGTCTGTGCCGCGCGAGCCCTCGGCGGCTGCGGTTCCCCCTGTGGCTGCGGCTCCTACGCCTCCGGCTACCCCTGCGCCTACTACTGACGTACCTGCGCCTCGGCGCGAGTCTGCCGTCCTAGCGGCCGCGCCCGTCGCCGCCGCGTCCGAGCCGCCCACCACGTCAGCGCCGCCCTCGCGGGGTTTCTTCAGCGACCCGGGCGGTCTTCCCAGGCTTTGGGAGGGCGGCCCTCCGCAGAGGATCCCGGTGCCTGACTGGAGCTTGGACGGTAACCAGTCGTATGCCGGATTGCCTGTTCCTACGGGCCCTATTTTCAACATGTGGCCTGGTGGTGCTCCGCCCCCAGAGACCGGCGCGCCAGTTGCGGAGGCGGGTCCGTCGCGACCCCCTGCGGCATCGGGTCCGACGCGGCCCCCTGTTGTACCGGCGCCGTCTGCGCCTGTGCCGGTTCCTACCCCTTCGTCGGCCCCTGTCCCTTCGGCCCCGCGGTCTTTGGCTGCGGTTGTTCGGTCCAGTGGCTCTGACCCGCGCGTCACCCGCGCTGCCGATTCCCTGCGGGAGTTGTCAGAGGGCGATCGGGATCGGGCCCCTTCTGTGGTGCATGCGACTCCGGAGTCGCGCGACACGCCTGTCTTTGGGTATGGTATGTCTGCGCTCGCCTGCCGACAGTGTGACCTGCCGCGCGCCTCCGCCGAGCTTGCCATTTCGCCCATGTCCTACGGGTTCTCCCAGGTGTGTCGGGCGCCGCGGGACCGTGGCCTACCAGTTGAGACTGATCGGCCTCCTTTCGACATGGTTATTGTAGCTGATCCTGTGTTCCAGGGTGAGATCCTGGTTCGGCGCGTCCTGTATCGCTGGGCTAGGCGCCACAATGACTTGGACACCTACGGCGGGTTCCAGTGGGCTTACCCTCCGCCTCTGGGCATTATGGCCTCAGATGCCCTTACGGTAGAGTTTCCTGCGGTGCCGGGTGCCACGTACAGCACGGTCCTTCAGCCCATCCTAGAGTGGGATGCCCGTCGTCCAGCGCCCATCCCGGGCCAGGGTTTGGACTCTCGGGGTCATCCTCCTCCCCGGGCTAGCGACTACCTCGAGACGTTCGGGTCGCGACAGTGTGCCCGCCGGTGGCGCTCCCGCGAGATTCGGCATATCCGGTTGTGGCCGTCCAACGTGGAGCCCCTGGTAGACCTGTTTTTCCCGACGGGTATGCGCCCTCGGATCCGGTACCATCGCCTGCTCCTGCGGGCTCTCTGCCTGATCGCGGTAGAGCCTTTCCTACGCCTCTTTGCCTGTGGTTTCCTGGACTGGGCCCGGGGCCAGGTCGTTCTTACGCAGCATAGGTACTACTGCATGGGCCTTCCTGGGTCTTTTCCCTGACGGCGTGTGGGCCGATGTTTTCCTCACTGTAGATAGGCACGATAATGCTGAGGATGTGTCTCACTACCAGGCGTACCTGGATGTCCTGCTGGCCTCTCGTGGTACCTACCAGACGGATGGCCATTAGATAGAGGGCCTTAGGCCCGACCTGAGGGTGTTGTCCCTCCGGTATATAGAGTCGCCCTCACGTTCTGGCCAGTTGATTGGTCGTTCCTGGTCCCTGGTGCTGATTTGTTTGCTCTGTGTGTCCTGCCCAGTGCCGTCCCCCCCCGGCAAGGACTTTGTTCCAGGCAGTTAGGGGAACCTACCACCAGGCTTGGTGCTGGCTAACCCTACACCTCCCGGCGTGGTGGTGGAGACCGTGTGAACTATTGGTGCTTTGTATCTTGGATGGCCTGTTGATTGTGTTGGTGTGTGCTGGGTGCATTAGGTTTCCTACTCCTTTGTTTCCTCCCTGTGCGTAGGGAGAGGGCTCCCTACCTTTGTGGGGGGGGAGGTGTTACGTCGCGTAACAATTCGTTGTAGTTACGGACGTAAACTAGGTCTTTTGCCTCGGTTGTACCTAGGTTTACGTGTAAGCTCCTACCGGGACATTATTGTCCTCGTAACAGTACTGTGGTATATTGGGTGCCGTTGGGCGCCGCGCCGCGTACTTTACTAGTGGTCCTGATCCTTTGGTCCTGTGGTAGAATGTAGTGGACCAGCGTGCATCTGCAGATGTAGTGGACCAGCGTGCATCTGTAGGCGAGGGCCATGTCGGCCCGAGCGTGTTGGACCGTTGGTGACCATTTATGCACGTTCTACCCCTCGTGTGTGCACTCGGCGTGTGTTAAATGAATTAACACATTTAGGCTTGGGTCACGGCAGTGTAGTTGTGTTTCCTTCCTCTATTCCTGGAGTAAACGGGTTGTGTAAATGGCTTATGGCGTATTATAGTAACACTTACGTTAATGCATTGAGATCTGGATCGTCTCGTTCGTCTTTCGCTAGAGGTTTAACTAGAGGAGGCTTGACTAGTTTAGGTAGCATCAGGCCAGGTAGAGGTAGAGGTAGTGGTAGATACCCGCGGCGTAACACTAAGGCCCTCTATCTAGTTGCCATCCGTCTGGTAAGTACCACGAGAGGCCCGCAGGACATCCAGGTACGCCTGGTAGTGGGCCACATCATCGGCATTGTCATGCCTATCTACAGTGAGGAAAACATCGGCCCACACGCCATCAGGAAAAAGACCCAGAAAGGCCCAGTAATACCTATGCTGCGTAAGAACGACCTGGCCACGGGCCCATTCCAGGAAACCATGCACAGGCAAAGAGGCGTAGGAAAGGCTCTACCGCGATCAAGCAGAGAGCCCGCAGGAGTAGGCGATGGTACCGGATCCGAGGGCGCAAACCCGTCGGGAAGAACAGATCTACCAGGGGCTCCACGTTAGACGGCCACATCCGGATGTGCCGAACCTCACGGAAGCGCCACCGACGGGCACACTGTCGCGACCCGAACGTCTCGAGGTAGTCGCTAGCCCGAGGAGGAGGATGACCACGGGAGTCCAGACCCTGGCCCGGGATGGGCGCTGGACGACGGGCATCCCACTCTAGGATGGGCTGGAGAACCGTGCTGTACGTAGCACCCGGCACCACAGGAAACTCTACCGTAAGGGCATCTGAGGCCATAATGCCCAGAGGCGGAGGGTAAGCCCACTGGAACCCACCGTAGGTGTCCAAGTCATTGTGACGTCTAGCCCAGCGATACAGAACGCGCCGAACCAGGATCTCGCCCTGGAACACAGGATCAGCTACAATAACCATATCGAAAGGAGGCCGATCAGTCTCAATGGGTAGGCCACGGTCCCGCGGCGCCCGACACACCTGGGAGAACCCGTAGGACATGGGCGAAATGGCACGCTCGGCGGAGGCGCGCGGCAGGTCACACTGTCGGCAGGCGAGCGCAGACATACCGTACCCCAGGACAGGCGTGTCGCGCGACTCCGGCGTCGCATGCACCACAGAAGGGGCCCGATCCCGATCGCCCTCGGACAACTCCCGGAGGGAATCAGCAGCGCGGGTGGCGCGGGGATCAGAGCCGCTGGCCCGAACAACCGCAGCCAAAGACCGCGGGGCCGAAGGGACAGGGGCGGAAGCAGGGGTAGGAACCGGCACAGACGCAGACGGCGCCGGTACAACAGGAGGTCGCGTCGGACCTGCTGCCGGAGGGGGTCGCGACGGACCCGCCACCGCAGCTGGCGCTCCGGTCTCCGGTGGCGGCGCACCCCCAGGCCACATGTTGAAAACAGGGCCCGTAGGGACAGGCAATCCGGCATACGACTGGTTACCATCCAAGCTCCAGTCGGGCACCTGAATCCTCTGCGGAGGACCACCAGTTGAGTAACTCTAGAGCCCTAGGATCTGGCTCTGAGTTCCCCATGTCCGTCCGCACGCCTTCCGCTAGCGTCCGCTCAGCCGCCGGCTATAATCCGGCGGTCCGATGCGGGCGACCGGTCTAAGGGCGGCGCCTAGGGCCGGCGCCACCTAGGCCCCAGTCCGGGGCCTTATCCGGGTCGGTACGGACAGCTAGCTTGTCCCACGGTTACGGCTAACCGGATAGGGTTTGCTGGCTAAGACATAAACCAGTGGTGGGCCAGCTCCGACGGCAGTTCTCTGTGTTCACCTTATCCCAAGCTCAACGTGACCGACCGCCATAGCTGAGCCGGTCGGGCTTTAACTTGTATTCATAAAAATCCCGATGGCTAGTTCGCATTGCGGACGACAACAAACAAACCTGGGAAGTTTTTTACAACGGTCTAGATGCCCACTTGTCGCGGTCTAAGGAAGAGGCCGACGAGCAAGCCTTCAACGATTTCGAGGGCTATGCAGTTAATAAGGCAAATTTGCCCGGGGCTGCACGTGATTTCCAGGTCTTCGTGCACAAGCACAAGCTGCTAGATACTCTCAAGCCCATTTTCCTGTGCAATCGATTTCTCAAGAAATGCGACCTGTCGTCGGATGTGCATCTGACCATAGCGACGGAACTAAAAAAGAAGAGTGCTGTCAGTTTCGACGAGGGCATGCTGTATTTAATCTCATGCTTCAAGAGTGCGCAGTCCAATTAAGCCGGCTGCCTCGGCTGCTCTGCCATCCCTGCGCAAGGTGGATGCCGGCGCGTCTTCTTCTTCAGGCGCAGAGGCTCCAATTACGCGGTCGGAGCTTACGGCCATCCTGAAAAAGGTCGTCGGCCACGGCAACAACGGGGGCCAGCGAGGGCGCAAGCGCGGGCATGGTGGCGACGCCAAGCAGGGTGATCATCCCCCGGCCAAGCGGCAGCAGGGGGCGTCTACTGACCGCAAGCAACGCTGTGAGCGCTGCTTCGGACGTCGCCATGTCCGGGATGACTGCCGAGTTCGCCCGGACCTGGAGCTCGAGGACAACCTTTGCCGCAAGTGCCACGACGTTCTGCGTGGTCACAGCGTGGAGGCGTGCAAGGCCAAGCGCATCGTCGTCCACGGCACACGCGAGGAGTGGGCAGAGCGACGGGCAGCACGAAAGTCAGGTGAGAGCACGCTCGATACCCCTTCTTTTGCTCAATGCGTCACGCTGAACCGGGCCGTCGTAGAGCCTGACGTCGTTCCTAAAAGCAACGTGACTGCATCCTCTGTCTCATTCCGTGATGTGCTCACGCAATCCGTTGATGCTGCTCTGGCTCTGTCGCGCCAGGATCACGTGCTTCCTGAGCACGGGTCTACAATGCGTGACCTAAGCAATGTGGTGTCTTCTAGGTCGGGTGTGTACAACGCCGAGCGACCAAGCACTACTGCAGCACCCCAGCTAGATACTGGGGCGGTTGGGCCTATGAGGAATGTTGTGACAGTGCAAGAGAATGCTGGGCGGGCAGATGTTCTCGGTACACACCACCCTAGTGTGGATCTTCACATTGGCAAGGTGCTCACACGGGCGGCCTTTCGTGCAGCCTCTGAAGCTGCCCAGTTAGCCAATGTCACTACCCCAGTAGTCACCCCACCTGTTGAGAATCCTGACAATGCCACTGCACCTCAGGCTGTCACCCTGAAACTGTTAGCATACCAGATGCACCGTGCATACGGGCATGAGGCCCAAGCCGAGGTAGAGGGGGCACACATGTTGGGGGCACCTTTATACAACGAGCTGAAGAATGTGCGTGCTCAGTGTCCTGCCTGCATCAAGATCAGGAAGAAGTCGCGTAGGCGGCATGCCAAGACTCCACCCTTGGAGCGAGGGTACCTTGTGGGGGATGTCATGCACATGGAAGGGGGGGACACCTATTTCATAGTCAAGGATAGGTTCAGCAAGGCCACCTACATTGAGCCGCTGCCTCACATGTTTGAGGCTGACCTGCACAGGGCTATCAAGATCAGCCTGGCTTTCTTTCATCCCGTAGTGGAGCTCATGCTAGACCAGCAGTTCCGCTGTGTGCAAGGTTTGCCGGGGATGGAGGCCGTGGTCATCGTGGGGCGTGAGGATCACGGCAATATGGGCATGATAGATCGCACTGTAAGCTATGTCAAGACTGTGGCAGCCAAGCGACAGGATAACCCACATGGCAAATCCTACGCGGTCAAGACGGCGTGGTGCAAGGAGCTCATGCATGTGTGCAACCATAGGCACGTGCTTGATGTCAAGGGCTTTGGGCTAGTCACGCCTCGGGGGCTGTCAGCGGGCACCTACTCACCCGAGGTAGTAGAGGCATACCAACAGCATCTACAGGATACCGCCGCCAAGCTGCGGCTCAAGGATGCCACGCTGCCTGATTTGTCTAGCGCTTTTGAGGTCGGGCAGTTGGTCATGTTCCACAAGGAGAGCTCGCCCAGCGGCAAACGGGGCACCATGCAGGGGCCTGGGGCCATCACAAAGTTAGACTGGCCGCTGCGGGTCATAGACATAGAGTGGAATGATCGGGTGTATAGGGTACCATGGGCATCGGTGGCAGGCTATAAGCAAGGGGATAGCATGGAGAGTGAGCTGGCAGCCAACAGGGCACTGGGGTGGGTAGTGAAGGATAATGCGCCTGTCGTAGCATCTGAGGTGGTACCCCACGGGTCGCTCCCAGGGGCAGACACAGCTACACCCCCCCCTCCCCTGGGCCCCAATATGACCCCGTGGATGGGTGGGATGAGGATGGGGTGGGTTTGACGGGACCTAGTGCACGTAGTGACTCACCTCCTGTGCTAGCCACGGATAATGTGGGAGGCCCGCCTAGCGTGGCCTCGCCGGAGGGTCAGGGTCCTGCCCATGCGCCTCGCCCACCTAGGGACCTGGCTTCAACGGTCACGGCCTTGTGGCGTGCTCAGGCGCTTAAAGCGAAAGCTGCATCAGGGGTGGCTCAGGTCAAAACTCTCTCACAGGGGGTCAGGCCGGTTAAGTCAGCCTTGTTTCCTACGTGTAGACCGTGGCAGCTGGTGGCTGTGGACACGCAAGCATCCGTGTCTATTATCTCTCGTCGGGCAGCCACCCTGTATCCAGTGCTAGAGTCGCCGTACAAATCGGTGACCGACTTTGCAGGCACTTCGGCATATCAAGTTACCGGGATGGTGGTGCTGCCGGTGTTGGGCATTGACACGCCGTTTCACGTCGTGGATGGCTACGAGGATGTGGCCTTGCTGGGCGAACCTTTCGTATCATACCCGGGGTTCTCAGTGTCCGCTGACTTGCTGTCAGTCGCGGGGGTGGGCAGCATCCCGCTTCGCGAGTACCACGCTCCATTGGGGGTGGTGGTCGGGCAGCCCGGCGTCGTGCGGCGCTTACCGATGGCGGCGTTTTCCACACCGCCGCTCGTCCAGTCCATCATTCAGCCTCAGGATTGGCACCCGCGCAGCTTCGGCCTCCACTCACACTCACTGGCGGCGGATAGCCCTGTGACGTGGGAGCAACTTGTCCTGGACTGTCAAGATCCTCTCAAGTTTGCTTTGTGGCGCGACGCGTTCATTCGAGCCAAGGAGCAGTGGCGAGAGCGCGAGGTCTACCGAGGATTGGAGAGTGTGCCAGCCGGGGCCACGCGGTTGCGGTTGAAGTTCGTGCTCACCTACAAGCCGGACGAGACCAACTCTTCGGTGGTGTTCCGGGTAAGGCCCGTGGTCACGGAGACGAAGGGGTCCTCCCCGCTGGACGCCAAGGATCTTTATACCCCTGGGCTCAACCATGTTTCGCATCGGCTACTGACGGTCATCTACTTGGGCAAGCGGAACGCGGGCAAGGACTACGGGATGTGGTGCGGTGACTTTCAGCGGGCATTCCTCCACAGCGACGCTGGGGTCGCGCAGCAAACATGGCAAGGCACCCGCTACGTGGTGAAGGTCCCGGTGGTCTGGCAGGATGGCACCATTGGCAGCGAGTATATCGAGCTGTTGACAGGGGTGGAGGGGCTGCAGAGCTCTCCCATCATCTTCCGCATTTCCGCGGAGGAGGTCTTGCAGAGCTTAGGGGCCACGTACCATCGCGCGGATCCTAACTTCTTTGTGGTCCCCACCGGCGTCCCTGGCGAGCCAGCCCTCTTCGTGTGGCATGGCGATGACTTCAAGCTGGTGGCACCTCGCACCTTTGCTACCCAGTTTCTTGCTGCAGTGGCGGCTAAGTTTCCCCTGGGCAGGGCGGTGGATCATGAGGAGGGTAAACCCGTGGTGTTTTGCGGCGTGCAGTCTACGTTGCAGCGGGATTCGCGTTCTGGCGAATGGGTCATGCACATGCAGGATAGCCGCAACTATGTGGTTGACCTGCTGGCCGACCTCCCGTCCCCGCTGTTGGCAACCCATGGGCCCTCGGTTAAGGGCAAGCTCGGGTGGTTGGCGGACACGGTGGCACCTGATTTGGCGGTGCTCGCTCGCCTGCCCGATGATGTGCTGGAAGGACTAGGGTCCATTCATGTTCGGCGGCAGCTGGCCATGACGCCCGGCATTGTGCTTCGTGGGCTCGATTGCTCACAGCCGGTGCACCTCGAGATAGTGACGGATGCTAATCTAGAGACGCGCACAGTCAGCCAAGTGCGGGCCCGCATGGGGGCACTGTTCTTTATTAGCAATGAGGGACAGCCTGGCATGTTGTTAGATTGGTACTCGCGCTTGCACAGCCGCATTGCCACTAGCCCCAACACGGCTGAATGCCGGGGCATTGTTTCAGCTATCTCACATGGCATGTGGCTGCGGTACTTGCTGGGTTGGGTATTTGGCTCGTGTGGGTTCACTCTTCACTGGACTAGCACGGTGCACACTGACTCACAAAGTTGTTTGGCCTTCCTTGACAATCCCTATGCGCGGTCACAGGACGTTGATTACCTCGTACTCGCTGAGGCGGCCTCCTGCGTCACGCGTCTCCAGCACATCGCGGATGAACTCAATCCCGCGGATGCACTCACCAAGGAGGCGCGGGAGGCTGCCCCGCAGTACGCAGTGTTGCGCAAGCGCATGACGATGCAACACCCGTGAGCCACACAGGGTTACGGCTCGGGCGCTTTATGAATACAGCCATAACTCACCCTGTGTTGCTAGCATTCACGATATCATGGTGGTAGTTTTTTTTGCTTGTCCTGACCATACCCTAGCCACGTTGGACGGTGCCTTGGGCCCGTCGGCGGGTCACTGGTCCTAATAAATGGGTCACCTTTTGTCTGGTGGCATAGTTGTTTTTTGCTCGCTACTTATTACATCACTATTCATGTGTGATCACAAGGGCGCGGGTCGATACCGTGGTGATTTTGACGGCCTTGAGGCCCCCTTGAGTTCCCTACCTTAGAGGGTTTTGTATGGTCTGCATTTGATGTAATTATTTTGATAATTGATCAAAGAACAAAAGAGTATGTCGGAGTTGAGTAACTCTAGAGCCCTAGGATCTGGCTCTGAGTTCCCCATGTCCGTCCGCACGCCTTCCGCTAGCGTCCGCTCAGCCGCCGGCTATAATCCGGCGGTCCGATGCGGGCGACCGGTCTAAGGGCGGCGCCTAGGGCCGGCGCCACCTAGGCCCCAGTCCGGGGCCTTATCCGGGTCGGTACGGACAGCTAGCTTGTCCCACGGTTACGGCTAACCGGATAGGGTTTGCTGGCTAAGACATAAACCAGTGGTGGGCCAGCTCCGACGGCAGTTCTCTGTGTTCACCTTATCCCAAGCTCAACGTGACCGACCGCCATAGCTGAGCCGGTCGGGCTTTAACTCCACCCTCCCAAAGCCTGGGAAGACCGCCCGGGTCGCTAAAGAAACCCCGCGATGGCGGCGCTGGCGCTGTGGGTGGCCCGGAAGCGACGACGGCGGGCGCGGCCGCTGGGGCGGAAGACTCGCGCAGAGGCGCAGGTACGTCGGTAGCAGGCGCAGAGACAGCCGGAGGCGTAGGAGCCGCAGCAACAGAAGAAACCGTAGCTACCGAGGGCTCGCACAGCGCGGCGAAACCGTAGGCGCCGAGGCAACCGAAGGGGAAGGGGGCACAGATACAACAGACACCCCACCTGGCGTGGCTGGAGCATGCGCCTGGGCCGCCATGAAGGCCCCGAAAGCCGCGGTCAGGGACTGGATCTGTGCCTGCATCGCAGAAACAGTCGCCGAGAGAGGATCAGGCTCACGATCCGAGCCCAAAGGGGTAGGCTCCACCGACGCGCGCCGGGTCTACCGTGGTGAGGACGGGACAGGGGAAGGAGCCGACACTGAGGAGGAGGACGCTGCAAGGGAGGCCGAATACTCTGGCGTGTACTGTGCCTCGACTGGTGCGTCCGTAGGGGAAGGGTCGCCAAATGCTACTCCCGCTGTCTGGTCCGCGATCTCCATGAACTCGACCGCCCGTAGGAGGTCACAGGGGTTGTCATCTATATCTGCCTCGCCCTCGCCCGGAAGCCAGGGGAACACCTCCAGTAGTAAGAGCGGGCTACTAGGTCCCGTACCCGTTTACCACCCTGATGAGCAGCTAAGTCATGCAACTCAAAGAGCAAGGAGGAGCGACAGATAGGAGGGAAATACAGGCGCCATTGAGGGGGAGAATCTGCTATTTGCACATATAAAAACCCACCTACAAATTTACAAGGGTGCTTGCCTAATTGTTGGGGAAGGGCTGCAATGGCAGCTAAAGCTTCCGGCTCAGTGGCCGTAAATCTACTAATAAGGCGTTCAAGATCAGAGGTAGGCATCGCTACAGAGGTATCCAGAACAGGTTAAAAGAGGTCTCCTACCGCCTTGCCAAAGAGAAGGGGAGGTCCTAGAGGGACTATGTTATCATAAGACTTTCCTGACCTAGTCGCTATATGGCTAAGCGGTATGGAAATTTTATTTTTCCCCTCCCCCCCACCGAGACCACAGGAAGGGCCTCACACGGGAGAGAGAGTCCTACGTGAGAAAGGAGATCAGGCATGCGAACAGCAGTATGAAAGAGATAGGCATAGGATTCATCATCAGGTAGTTCACCATAAGGGGTTACACCCATAGTAGTAAGAACTAGAGTAGTATTGAGAACATCCAGGTCCTCGAAAAAGGAGTAATCTGCGCGACGGGAGAGTGCATCTGGTACTATGTTATCTACACCCTGAACATACTGAAGTTTAAGGGGACGTGCGCCCGCCGAATTTTTTGGCGCCAAAAATATTCGCAGTACCGCCGTGAAGTGAAAAGTGGGTGCACGGTGCGCGCATCCCTTGCGGAAGTGGCCATGGCGACTGCGTTTAGGCGAAACTAGCAATGTAGGGCTAGAGAAATGCAAAAAAAATGCTCGAATGTTGGAGACGATGATTTAACGATGTTGGGTTGTGGCGGCAAGTTGCTGGTTTACAATATCGCTGCTTTCTTTTACTGCCATCGGCATGGGGGGTAAACTGCATTTTTTGGTCGCGCGGAATAAAATAGAATTCGTGATAGCGGCAGCGAATTCGCAGTTTTGGGGGGCTTTTTGACCGTAAACGATGCATTAATATCGGTAGCATTGAATTCCAAACCAAACTGGTGCTTTTTGCTACATTTTCGGCTATTCTCGGTAAGTAATTCTTCAGGCCTGCGCAGTGCATGTCGGAACCTTCCATGGAAGAACGGCCGTTGTTGCGCGCCTGGGCGAGGGATCTGCGAGGGACAGGTATAGATTTGTCGCGAATGTTATGTGCTATCAGTTCTTTCTTCTATGAGCTCATCGTTCGAAGTTTTTTTCGTTCTTTTTGGGCAGTTTCCGCCAGCTAGCTCGCCGTTGCTTGCCGTGGTGTTGTCGAATACCTGGCAGATTTAGATTGTTTACGCTGACGTCGTGGTCAGGGCCGCTTCAGTCGAAGCCTATATCTTCTCGGGAAGGTTTAAGGCATTTCATAAAACGTGTTCTGGCAAGGATGTTGTGCGTATGGACGCTTCTTGTTGTGTGAGAGTGACGCACCCTCTCTTCGCAGCGGCATCACAGCGCTCATGCGCTGGAGGGCCGCCAATGGTTTCTTTCCATTTTATCGTGCAGGGGAGGAAGTGTTTTATTGACGATCATGTTGGAGATATTGCATTTGTGTGACTGCATGTAGATAGCTACCACCATTGGTTTATTTGAGCTTTCCCTTGATATCATCATGTGAAAAGACTGCAATGTGCTGAGCCAACCATGGTTGACTGCATGCAAGCTTTGTATGCCATGATCTCCTTGGTTCCTTGCCCTCCATAGTTCCAGTTTGTTGCCCATCTCAGGTAGGGCAGTTCAGGAGTTGTTGCTGTGTTGATTAGCTTGGTTGGCATCAACCTTACACTCTAATCTGGGAGAAACATAGAAAATGCTGGTAAGGCATTTTAGTGCCATCATCATTATTGCTATTCACATGCTGATAAGTCTGGCCATGCTCGAGGGACGGTTAAGGGGTATGAGGTGTGTGGCCAACCCTGTGTACTTCATAACATATTCAGCATGTATTTGATGCATGTTGGATGGCATGTAAAGTGTACTTGTGTTAACTTGGTTACTGAGTGGTCAAGAAGACGCTAGAGTACAAGGCTGAGGCAGCCCGGGCGTGGCATGTGAAGCGTGGCCATCGCTGGGATGAGGGCAAGGTAGATGCCCAGAGGGGCCAGGTCACCTACAGCAAGGGGGTGCACTATGGGGGTGTGGGGGCTGCTACTGGGGGGCGGGGGCGGGCAGCAATGAGGATGATGATGACACTGCACACATCCCTTGCTTGCGCTGCTCTAAGACCGATGCATCTGATGATGACCCTTTCTTGCTGTGCAGCACACCCGGGTGCGATGGGGGCTCCACCTGAGCTGCACGGTCCCTCTCCTGCCCAGCGTACCTGATGGGGACTGGTTCTGCCCAGTTTGCTGCGGGGAAGACTGTGATGATGGCAGTGATAGTGACAGTGACTAGTATAATGGACGCCCAGGTGGCATGCTGCCAAAGACTATAACTTCCACACCGCTTGTCCAAATGCAGCCAGATTTTGCGAGCGTGTGTGTCGATGACTAATGGAATTTTAAATATCATGTTTGGCCCATTTCACATGTGTTTGATATTTTATTATTTTTGGCATGTGTGAAAAACAGCGTTTTTGTACTTGCAAGAGAATAAAAATTCTAAAGCATGTCAGATATGGGTTGTGAGTGGCTCTAATTTTTGGCCACCCACGACCTGCTTGGAAAATATCATGGCTGGCCTGAATTGATGTGTGCATTGGCTGGGGCATACTGTGCCCTAATTAGCGTCTTTTTCTATTTTTAGCGCGATACCGGCGCGTGGTTGGGGGTAGAACCATCAATGAATGCATGGATAACTCACTAAACATGTTATTTAGGGCCCCTAATCATGGCTGGGCATAATTCAATTGAATTCATATTGAAACAAGTGTATTCCAGTTTTGGGGGGTTTTGGTGGCACACCTCCCCTTAAAAGGGGAAAACTGTGCTAAAAACTCCATCCAGCGCGCTTGACGAGCTAGGGGTAAGGTTGGGTTGGGAGAGAAGATGGGAAAGGGGACGGTGATCCGTTTGGATAACTAATCTATAAGGATCTATCTCACAGGGTTCATTCAGGCATACATCAAATTGGGCACCTTTAAGAAAGTGCTGCCACGCGTGGCAACAATACACCACCGCTAAGAGTTCCTGCTGGTGTACGGGATAGTTACGCTCCGCAGGGAGCATTGTCCTAGAGATATACTCAATTGGCTGTAAGCCCTGACCCTGATCCTGGAGAAGGACGCCCCCTATAGCTACCTTACTAGCGTCTGTAGCTACCACAAAGGGTTTAGTAGTATCCGGTCTAGGATGAGTACGGGAGGAGAGAGGAGTAGGGATTTTAAACACTGAAAGGCCGACTGACATTCACTACTCCAGACAAAGGGGATATCCTTCTTTAATAAATGATTAATAGGGGCTGCTATAGTTGCGAAACGCGGGATAAAACGCCTATAGTAAGAGGCAATCCCTAGAAAACTACGTACACCTTTAACGTCGGTAGGGGTAGGCCATTCCTGAATTGACTTAGTTTTATCCGGGTCGGTAGCGACCCCGGCATCTGACAAAACATGTCCTAAAAATGGTACACTCCTACCAGAACGAACTTTAGCACGGCGAGCCCACAAGGAATTTTCAGCCATTATCTCTAATACTTTCTTTAAATCACGTACGTGCGTTTCAAAATCAGGAGAGAAAATAAGGATATCATCTAAGTAAGCTTGAGCACAAGAACGGTCATGCTCAGATAAAGAAACAGAGGAGAATGAAGGATCCTTTAAATCAGATGACACTTGAGGAAGGTGAGAATTCCCCATAACAGGTCTAAGCACTTCATTCATTAACATTTGAAAAGAGCCAGGCGAGTTACAGAGTCCCATAGCCGCTACTCTAAACTGGTAATGACCAAAAGGGGTAGCAAAGGCGGTTTTATGGCAATCCTCAGGAGCTATACGCAGTTGCCAAAAACCATCCGCACAATCCAGTACTGTGAAACAAGTGGAACCTTTAACCTTATTAAATATATCATCAATCCTCGAGGCCCACCCCACCCACGCTGTCGTCAAGGTCGACTGCCACAACGCGTTCAACAGTCTGTCCCGCGCCAGCATGTTTGCGGCCGTCATGGAGTCCTTCGAGGACTTGTATGCTTGGACAGCCGTGTGCTACGGCCAGCCCGGCCAACTGGTTCACATCATGGAGGACGGCACTTGCGGCGGCCTGCTGTCGCGGTCGGGCACCCAGCAAGGGGACCCCCTGGGACCCCTGTACTTTGCCGCCCCCCTCCAGGGTTGCCTCCAAGCGGTCCATGCTGCCCACCCGGCGGTCGCTATTCAGGTCTACTTGGATGATATCTACCTTCTGGGCCCTGTGCCGGACACCACCGCGGCTCTGCTGGCACTGCAGACCGCGGTGGCCGACATCAACCTCCAGTTGACCCTGGCCAAGTGCGCGGTGTACTCGCCCCAAGGTGATTGCTCCGGCTTTCCGCCCCAGCTCTTGGGCCGGGACGAGCGCCTCCATGGGTTGGATGTCCTCGGCGTTCCGGTTGGCGACCCCGCGTTTGTCATCGATGCTCTGCGGGCCGCCCTCGAGGCACGCACTGAGGTACTGCCCTTGATTGCGCGCCTTCATGATTCGCAGACCAAGGGTCTGCTTCTGTGGTTTTGCGCTCACCCTCGCGTCGTTCACTGGCTCCGGGGCGCGCTTCCGGCTCAGGTCCGGCTGGCCGCCGAGGGCCACGACGAACGCATCCAGTCGGCCTTGGCGCAGCTGGTCCCGGGCCCCGACCTCCCGCCACATGCTATTCGCATTGCCTCCCTGCCTGCACGGATGGGTGGCTGCGGTCTGACTCGTGCCGCCCGGCTGGCCCCAGCAGCATTTTTGGGCTCCGTCGCTCAGTCGTGGGCGGAAAGCTGCCGGCTCCCGCCCCTTTTGGCAACGGCAGCGCCTGACCTCCTGGACCCCAGCAGCCCTTTGCCCTTCGTCACCGCCATCGATCCAGGAGGCCTATGCTGAGATCCAGCAGGCCTGTTCTCCCGTCCGTGCCGCTCAGGCGGTACAGCGCCACCTCCCTCGCGGCACTCCCTCGGTCGCCTCCGTGAACAATCTCCCGCCGCATTCCCTGCTCGCGTCATCGATAAACACCAGAAAACCTACGCGGGTATTCTGCACACGGCTGATTGGATTGCTCTTTTCGCGGACCTCAACGCCCAGGGACGTGCGTGGCTGTTCTCGCTTTCCTTGCGGAGTGTGGGCTCGGCGTACCTTCGTGCTCTTCCCATGGCCCCCCCATTCGCCTTGGCTCCCAGCCACTACTCGGTGGCGCTCCGGCACCAGCTATTTGCCCCGCAGCCTCTTGTTCCGGCCGGGCGGCCTTGTGGTAGCTGTGGGCAGCCGCTGGATCCCACGGGGACTCACTACCTTGCCTGCATGGGGGGCCAACAGAATCAGAATTGGTATTTGTATTTGCACACTGTCCTCCTGACGGTGGTGCTCGCCATGATTCGGTCGGTTTTCCCCCACGCGAACATCCGGTCCGAGGATGCGGATGGCGCTGCCTTCTATTCCCCCAACCACCGGCCTGACATCGTGGTACTGGACTTTGAGGGGGGTGGCCGGCATCTGCTTATTGACGTTTCGGTGGCGCGGCCCTTGGCTCTTAGCCACGTGGCTGGGGCCTCCCTCACGGCAGGTTACACGGCGGACCGGGCGGAGCGGGCCAAGCTCCTGGCCTACGGCGACGTCGGGCACCATCGTGTGGTGCCCTTTGTCCTGGAGGAGTTTGGGGCCATGGGGCCCCTGACCTCCGCCTTCTTCAAGGAGTGTTGCCGGCTCCGGGAGGACCGGCTGGACCTGGAGGGCCAGCGGGCCCCATGGTCGGCGCGGACCTGGACGTCATATTGGCGTCAGCGCTTGTCGGTGGCGCTGACTCGGGCCATGGCTGACATCATGCTCCGCCGTACGCGGGCTGATTTTGCGGTGCAGCAGGGCTATTAGGTTCCTCCCGTTAGGCGTTTCCATTGGTCTTATCGTAGTATAGAGCTTTGACATGGCTCTGTATATAGGTTTATAGCTGGGCGTTTCCTTTGGTTTGAGTGATTTCACTCTGCTGTAAGTAATTATATTTTTAAAATATATCATCAATACGAGGTAGAGGGTATTTAGACTTCACAGTAATACCATTCAACTTCCTATAATCAGTAACTAGGCGAAACTTGCCATTTGGCTTAGGAACTAACAGGACACCAGCTGAGTAGGGGGAGTTACTAGGCTCTATCAATCCTGCTTCTAATAGTGACACTAAAACCTGTTTTAGTTCCTTTAATTCAGTAGGGCCCATTCTATACATCGGAGAGTGCGTAGGAACTGCACCGTCCTTGATAACTACACGTGTAAAACAGAACGAGGAGGAGGATAAGAAGGAGTCTTTTCTTCAAAAACTTTTGAGGAATCTATCACAGCCATGTATCTTACTATTTCATTTTCAGTAAATCCCACTCCTATTGTATCCACTGTGTTTACATCTATATCCACACTATTATTAGTGATAGGTATCTCCTGTACTTCTAACTGAAGGAACATACATAATAGGTATCCATATTCCTTTAGTTCAGATCGCAATTCATCATTGGACATTAATACTTCAGGTATAGGTCTTACAGGAGGATCAACAGGTGTAGGAGGAGTAATATCTACCAAGGATAAATTTTCTAATCTATAATGACGTTCCGGTACCCAGTAAGAGCTATCTGGAAACCAAATGACCATGGTA
This sequence comes from Mesostigma viride, assembly GCA_009746045.1. NCBI lineage: Eukaryota > Viridiplantae > Streptophyta > Mesostigmatophyceae > Mesostigmatales > Mesostigmataceae > Mesostigma > Mesostigma viride. The sequence continues at coordinate 10,423,064 of RPFO01000080.1, read as the reverse complement.
TCATAATTAATAGTAATCTTATTATCCTGGTGCCAATCTAATCCTAGTAATACATCAGCGGTAGTGATAGGGCCTATAGTGGCCGTCAGGTTGATAGTACGTCCTTGTATGACCAGGGGAAGGGACACCGTACCCGGGGAATGACTGGTGCGACCGTCAGCATAATGAACAGTGACAGGTTTGGTGTGAGGGATAGGGACTAATCCTAAACGCCTAACTAGGGCCTCGCTCACAAAGGAGCTAGCCGCACCGCTATCCACTAACACAGAGACATTCAAAAGTTCATCAGCATGCAAGAAGGGGTCTACAACAGTATGGGGAACGGTTAAGGGGACTCGTCACCAAAACACCAAAAAATCAATAAAAATTCAAAACTCACATTAAACCTATGCGAACAATGCCCAAATGGGTTTGGGGACCCAAAGTAGCATTTATGACGATTTGTCGTGCACTTACTTGGGGTATTACCCCCGGCATTTGGCTAAAAATAGCACAAGACGCTAAACCGTTTTTGCCACGCCACGGTCAATAGGAGCATCTGATTGACCTGCCCATACATTCCAAACAAGTTCCCCCTCTCCTCGACCGTTTGAGTTACTAACATGGTTCAGCGGGTCAGGTTTGTGAGAGTTATTAATTTTCCCGCGAAAAAAGACCGTATTTTGGCGGGAAAATTAATAACTCTCACAAACCTGACCCGCCGACCCATGTTAGTAGCTCAAACGGTCGAGGAGAGGGGGAACTCGTTTGGAATGTATGGGCAGGTCAAACAGATGCTCCTATTGACCGTTGGGCGGCAAGAACGGTTTAGCGTCTTGTGCTATTTTTAGCCACATGCCAGGGGTAGTACCCCTAGTAAGTGCACGACAAATCGTCATAAATGCTACTTTGTGTCCCCAATCACTTTTGGGCACTGTTTGCATAGGTTTAATGCGAGTTTTGAATTTTTATTGATTTTTTGGTGTTTTGGTGACGAGTCCCCTTAAGCCACCATTCAAAAACATAAGAGGACGGACACGTAGTGGTAGGGATGATTCAGCTCCTACAGAAGTTATGAAAACAGGCAGGCAAAAATTATTATCTGGGGTACTATCTAAGGATCTGTCCAGGTTACCCCCGGCTGACAGGCCTACTGTTCCCCCTCCCCCCCCACATCCATTGGGACTAACCCCGAAGAAGTCCCTGGCGAAAAAGCCACTGCTGGAGGGTCGCGAGGGAGCGAAGAGGGTGCAGGAGCCTGATTATCATAGGGGAACCCTGAGGGTCCTGTCTGCACAACATTCAGCCTACTAGGGGTAGCTGAGGGAATGCGTCCTGGAGTGGGACGAATAGGAGCACGCTGAGGGGTACGAGGAGGGCGAGCATCGGGATGAGGGGGAGCACCAGAAAGGAACTTGGGGCACTCCGCCTTAAGATGGCCCACCTCATGACAATGATAACACGAGATGTGAGACACATCCAATGCAGATATATCTGTAACGCAAATATCGAATTCTTCTACATATGCCTATTCTTGTTCAGGAGTGAGGACAAGGTTATGAACCCTAGTACACAAAGGAGCATGAGCACACATGCAATCAGCAACACGGAGGAGATGGGTAGGAAGTGGAGTGGTAAAGAAATCTGCTACTCTTAATAGACGCTGTCGCACATGCTTGAGGGGCAGATCAGTGAAACGGTAGGCAGAGAACTGGCGTTTTACCTCACGTAATAAGGGTCTACTGAGGCCTTGAAGGAAACGAGCACGTACTTCTGCGCCCGACAAATCCCTAATTCGTACCATCTGAGCATCAAATTCTTTCATATATTCCTTAAACGGTTTAGTACCTTGCTGCAAAGTACCAAAGGCTAATCTATCCTGCCAATCTGCATCAGGAGGAACTAAATGGCTCTCTAACCGCTAAAACAATCCTGCTACTGAGTTAGGGTAGGCATGAGAGGCCAAGGATTCACACTGGATGAGGTTGGCAAGCTCAGGGGTAATACAGGTAGTAAGATAGTGAGGGACTAAAACAGCATCAGGGAGACGCCATCTATTATGATTTTGCCACGACTCTGTGTTCTAGGTAAGCAGCATAATAAAAGTGAAAAACTGTCGAGGGGTAGACTTGACATCCAACTTGGGAAGGTTAGCAAAGAGGGGAAGAGCAGGGGGCTTAGGAGGATGGGAAGGATCAGATCTACCCATAGGACCACTGTCTTCTACTGCCACATCAGAGGGATAGAAAGAAGGAAGAGGAAAGGTTTTGGATAGGGGTCTAGTTCATGGTGAAAGAAGGGTCTTCACTAAATCTAACATGCATACGTTGTTCAAAGGTAGGAGGGGTGACAGAGGGACGACGATTGTTATTATTATTATTATTATTATTATTATTGTTGGCATTATTAGAATTATTAATTAAGGTTGCAATAAGGAAAAGAACAAAGCCCTAATTTAAAGCAAGGAAAGGAAAAAGGAAAAACTTTTAATGTCCTAAGGAAGGAAAACAAGTAAAATCAATCCTTTTTAACAACAGGAATGGATAGGGAGCCAAACTCTAAGGTGAGAGGAGTAATATCTACACTAGAGGAGGATGACACCGTAGGACGAGGGGGAGATGGAGGTGGTGTAACCAAAACAAGGCTATCTACCGAAGGGCGAGCAAGAGGAGCAGGACGAGAATGGAGGCCTACATCTGATTCACTATGAGTTAAAAGGTAGGTCTGAGTTTCTTCAAAGGACATAAACTTCTTATATTTGGGGACAGTATATGTACGCGACTAAACGAACTTCCTAGCATCGGCCCACGATAAGAAAATAGATGCCCATTGAGGGGTAATAACTACGTAGTACTTATTTTGCTAAGCTATTATTACTAGTCGAATGAGAAGGAAAAGAACGTCTTGGGGGTACAGCACCAGAGGTAGGGGCTGCAGGCAGGGTAGAAGTATAGTGACAGGGGAGGACGTATTGGCTCACTGGCCCGTTGCTGGGCAGCCCTAACCTTAGGGGTATCAGTAGGGTTACCTTGTACATTGAAGGCAGGGGTAGGGGAAGACCGATCAGGTTTCATAGGCAATAGTAGGCACTGATATGGGAGTCGTTGAAAGATGGCGCCCAAATGGTCGTCGATGACCAACGCCGTACTGCCGAAGAACTCCTGCTGTGGGGTACAACACCAACCACAAGGGTCTAAACAAAGGCATATACATCCAAGCGTAAAAGAGAGTGGAAGGCGATGAACAACGTTCTAGCATCGGCGACTAGCCGAATCTATTCCTAGGCACTTTCCTATTCTAGCCGAATCTATTCCTAGGCACTTTCCTATTCTAGCCGATTCCTAATGAACGGGTAGGAGGCACTTGAGGTGGAGGAGGTCCTACCTCTCCTCCCCCCCCCACAAAGCATCTATGATGCTCGCCTAGAGCTAACGAGCATATAAGAAAACGCAGCAGCGTGCACGGAAAAGAGGTGTAGTCTAAAGGGACGCTAATCGTCCCACTATCCATCCCTATTGAACCGTCAAACCCACTATCTAACGTCAAACAGCACCCAGCAAGGAAATGCACACACAGATGGAAAAGGAAAAGGAAAAGGAAAAGGAACTAGCTACGTGAGGAGTTCATCCGCTTTGAGCAGGTCTATAACTTCTAGGCAGGGCGTGTCCCGAATCGGGCAGCACTACCCCCCTAGCTTGACGAAGACCCGCCCATTACCTGTCAAGAGGTTGTCTTCTTCTGTGCCCTGGCCGCGGAAGGCCTCTGGCGTATAGGGTTGCAAGGGAACTTCGTCGCGTCTACCTAAACCTCCGATACCATTGTTACGTCTCAGATTTCTACCGCCACCTCTACCTCTACCTGGCCTGATGCTACCTAAACTAGTAAGGCCGCCTCTAGTTAAACCCCTAGCGAAAGACGAACGAGACGATCCAGATCTCAGTGCATTAACGTAAGTATTACTATAATACGCCATAAGCCATTTACACAACCCGTTTACTCCAGGAATAGAGGAAGGAAACACAACTACACTGCCGTGACCCAAGCCTATATGTGTTAATTCATTTAACACACGCCGAGTGCCATTCACGAAGGACAACTGCAGCATAAATGATCGCCGACAGGCGTGTATGCTCGGGCCGACATCGACCCTCGCCCACAGGACCAACGCACGTCCACAAGGTTCACACGCAGGATAAAAGGACAACTATACTAAAGTACGCAACGCGGCGCGACTGCACCGAACCACCATATTGTACAATTGCCACGTCACAAGGCCCGGTACCGACCGGCCAAAAGGTCCTTACTACACGTAAGCCTAGGAAAGTCAGCGAACTGCTCCGGAATGGCTGAGGCAACAAGGGACCTAATTTACGTCCGTAACAACAACAAAAGTTACGCGACGTAACAGCCAGGCCACTCACCCGTATTACGTGTTTTACCGGTGACACCCGTATTACGTGTTAATATTTTGCCGGAGAAAATCAGCAGGGCACAAGCTACCCGGCGAAGTCTATGGGAAGTGTCGCTACATGTATCTTCGGATTCGCCCCCCCGCTCTTCTGGACCAGTGGTTGTTGCATGGTGAGGGTTGCAGATGTTCTAGGAACAGCTAGTCCAATGTTGCTATGCAAGTATGCATGCAGTTACTCTTGCCATTATTATGTGTGTCCATGTGCCTCCAACTGATCCAGCCACCATGCCAGCACCCGGCCTCCACCCCGCTAACCCACTCGCCCCACTCCCTTGCCTGTTCCACACCCACCCCACCCCCAAATATACATTACAATCATCCACATCAATGCCGCTATCCATCCCCCCCTGACTACGGACGGACCACTCTCGCCCCCACCGGCACTGACGCTGAGGTCCCCCACAACACCGTAACACCGCCCTCCGTCCTCCCCAAACCATACGATGACCCACCCGACCATCCACCTTGAGCCCCCCTTTAGAAGCAACCTATGTGACGTCCACCCTTCCGCCGTATTACCTCCACCACCTCATTCCACACCGGCAACATCGCAAACCACCCACTACTGAAACCACCCTACCGCCCCACAACGTCGAGGTTCCCCTATACCCCTGCACCCGCCCACTGAAAGCCACCCCCCGCATCATCAAGCACGTAACTGGTGAGTAAAAGCTTCCCATTTACAGCATGTGCCACCAGGTGTGCTGGCCATCACCGCCTGGCAAGCTATAGCAGCTTAGGCCTAGTTTATCCTTGCTAGGGCAGGCTGAATAGGCTCAACATCACTAGTTTGTTGGTGGCTGCCTCCTAGAATGCATGCCTTGCGTAGGGTATCCGTACCACCGGCACCGACGTTACCTATGTGCATGGACAAGGTGGCACCTGCACATAGGTGCCATGTAAGGGCAGTGTGACAATGATGCAGTGATGTTCCCCCATCATTGTAGTGGAAGGGAAATGTATTGTAGGGCATGGTTGGTGGCCATATTCAGTAGTAGGTAGTATGCCCACCCCTACCCCCTGGCTTGGTTGCTTTTTACCAACGGTTACCCTATGGCCGGGGCTGTACTAGGTGTACTGAGCTGCTGGTATACACGGCCCACCCACATGATGACCCCAATGGCTCGGCAAACTGTTCAGCAACTAATTGTTTATCATCCCTGAAGTGGTAGGTGCCTAGTAGGTCTTATAACATAATTCAAAATGCACATTCTACCAAAAATGAAAACGCGCGTCTTGACCCCCCTGACTTTGACGGCAGTTATACATGGCCTACCCTGCATATTTATGAGACTCCTGAAAGAAGACGTCCCCCCGCCTTCTGGCCGCGTTCGTCCCATTGCTTAGTGCGGCGAGGTCCTACGCAAGCTGGTGCATGAGTAAGGTCATTTGTCGCCAAAAGGCCCCCGAGTTTCGCGCCTAGTTTTCTGCCCCAGCCGGAGTGTTACTGTCTTACTGAGGAGTCCGTCGCGGCCCAGCTTGGCGTCGCCACCAAAGGGGGCAGCGACATGCATCATCGTGTGCACACACAGTTCAGGCCTACCTGGAGACGCATCCGACCCATGTGGCGCTGAAGGTGGATTGCCACAATGCGTTCAATGCTGTCACCAAGGCTAGCATCTTTGAGGCCGTCGGCGACTAGGCGTTCCCTGACCTTCTTGCGTACGTGGACAGCAGCCTGCTACGGCGAACCGCCACTCAACTCTCCTTCCTCATGGAGGATGGGACGTTCGCCGACGTCGCTTCCCGCACGGGAACCCAGCAAGGTCATGACCCCCTCGGCCCCTTTAATTTTACCTGTCCGCCCCGCTGCACAATGAGGCTCTCCAAGGTGTCCACGCTGCGCACCCGGATGTCGTGCTCCTCGCCTATATGGACGATATATCCATGCCCTTGGCCCGGCCGACGCTGTGGTTGCCGCCCTGGCTGCCCTTGAAGTGGCCATGGCGGCCATCAGTACCTAAGTTCGGCTCACCCTCCCCAAGTGTGCAGTCTTTTCGCCCCAGGGGGACTGCTCTTGCTTCCCCGCGGCTATCCAGGGGGCATTGGCGCGGGTACGTGGTTTCTCGTGCCTGGGCGTCCCTGTGGGTGACCCTGACTACGTCGACGAGGAGCTCCGGGCCACCGTGGAACAGCGCACCCGTGTCCTCGAGACTTGGGCGCGCCTGAAGGACCCCCAGACCAAAGGGCTCCTCCTGTGGTCAGTATTGCTGTACTTTTTGCGCCCACCTGCGGGTGGTTCACTGGCTCCGTGGCGCTCCCCCCCACTTGGTGCGGCTTGCCGCGGAAGGCCATGACGAGCGCATTCAGGCCGCCTTGCAGGTGCTCCTCCCCGGCCCTAACCCTAAACCCTAAACCCTAAACCCTAAACCCTAAACCCTATTAAACCCTACTAAACCCTAACTGAACCCTAAACCCTAACTAAACCCTAAACCCTAAACCCTTAACCCTAAAGTGCCAGCTCACTCCATGCGCTTGGCCACCCTCCCCTACCGCATGGGCGGGTGTCAGTGTTCCATTATACGGCGTATTATACGGTATAATACGGTATAATACGCGTTATACAAGGTCGAGCGTATAATTTTTTATCCGTTTTATACGATTTGCGTATTTTTACGTATAATACAGTGTTCAATTATACGGCGTATTATACGGTATAATACGGTATAATACGCGTTATACAAGGTCGAGCGTATAATTTTTATCCGTTTAATACGATTTGCGTATTTTTACGTATAATACGGCGAATAACACGTATCAGCGCGCGTATCATGGGGTTTTCGCGCTCATCCGAGGTCCGGCAGCCAAATTTTTCGTGCGGGAACCAAGGCGGGAAAGCAAGGGAACTTAGAAACACTACGGAAACCATCCACTGGTTGACATTTGGCGACCGTGAGACACAAGGATCTTACAAGCAAGCTACACTGTAGCATGGCAACCCTCCATGCTGTTTAGGTGTCTGCCCTTGCCTCTCGGGCAGCCATGCACTGAATATTGAAGTCATACAGAAAACTTACTGGTACGAAAGCATGGCCGCTTTACATTTTAGGCATGATCCTTAGGTCTTGAAAAGCTTATATCCTTGGCCAGGCAGCGTTGGGATGTGCGCGGATGTGTCTCGACCTTCTGCTCGATGCGGCAACCTCGTTTCAGCAATTAACCAGGTGGCGACCGTGCATGTGCTAACTGTTGATAGGCGGGAAATGCCCCTACATTTGAACGCGGATAGAGGTTTCACGTTATTCCTTACATGATTTATAAGCGACGACGGCCAGGAAAGGCTCGCAGCTACGTCCATCAGGTGGGCATGCTGGCTCCGTCAAGAAAGGTAATATGCGGTTTTGATGTGGTACGTGCTATCCTGTTCACGTGTTCATTGTACTGTATCAAGTTGTTGGGTGGATTGTAAAATAATCGTATACCTGTAATGGAGGTTTTCTGCTTGTCTTTTGGTTGCTTTACTGCCTCTACGCATAAATTGGCTTGTGATGGTTGGGGAATACCACTACGACATGCAGATTTTGGACCAGATTTGTCTGCTATTAGCTTATGCTTCATCGAAAGCAGTGACGTAGTGCTTGGCATTGTTTATAAATATGATAAGCTTGATAACGCGATGTTTTTTCTTGCTAAAAGCATCTCGAAACAAGTGGTTTTCTGGCCAGATCTAGCCACTATTTCTTGTTTTGCTCGCCAAAGTCAGCCTTCTTCTTGTGTGCTCCTCATGCATACAAGAAACATGGAGATGCCCAGGACCTGCTTGCATGGAATTAGCATAGCCATCTTACTTCTTTTGCTTTTTTCATCTTTCCATTTCATTTGGCGTTGTTTTTTAGGGTATAATGCATAGGTAATCTAGCTCCTCGTGAACCCCGGTTTACACGTCCGGCAGTGTTCCCAAGCACTGCTGAGCAGTGGCAACCCATGTATCATGTGTAATTTAGTGTCAGAAACATGTGGACTGCTTGAAATGATATCAAAATGCATGAAACAACCCCAAAAGCGACGAAATCCAGTATTTGCGTATAATTTCCGGATAATACCGTATTATACCGTATTATACCGTATTATCCATTATACGGACCCCGCGCGTATAACCGCGTATTGCGTATGATTGAACTCTGGTATAATATGGCGAATAACGCGTATAAGCGGGAGTATTATGGGTTTTTGCGGTCCAACCGAGGTCCGGCAGCCAAATTTTTCGTGCGGGAACCAAGGCGGGAAAGCAAGGGAACTTAGAAACACTACGGAAACCATCAACTGGATGACATTTGGCGACCGTGAGACACAAGGATCTTAAAAGCAAGCTACACTGTAGCATGCATGGCAAGTTGGCAACCCTCCATGCTGTTTAGGTGTCTGCCCTTGCCTCTCGGGCAGCCATGCACCGAGTCACACAGAAAACTTACTGGTACGAAAGCATGGCCGCTTTACATTTTCAACTGAAATTTTGTAGGCATGATCCTTAGGTCTTGAAAAGCTTATATCCTTGGCCAGACAACGTTTGGATGTGCGCAGATATGTCTCGACCTTCTGCTCGATGCGGCAACCTCGTTTCAGCAACCAGGTGGCGACCGTGCATGTGCTAACTGTTGATAGGCGGGAAATGCCCCTACATTTGAACGCGGATAGAGGTTTCACGTTATTCCTTACATGATTTATAAGCGACGACGGCCAGGAAAGGCTCGCAGCTACGTCCATCAGGTGGGCATGCTGGCTCCGTCAAGAAAGGTAATATGCGGTTTTGATGTGGTACGTGCTATCCCGTTCACGAGTTCATTGTACTATATCAAGTTGTTGGGTGGATTGTAAAATAATCGTAGACCTGTAATTAATGGAGGTTTTCTGCTTGTCTTTTGGTTGCTTTACTGCCTCTACGCATAAATTGGCTTGTGATGGTTGGGGAATACCACTACGACATGCAGATTTTGGACCAGATTTGTCTGCTATTAGCTTATGCTTCATCGAAAGCAGTGACGTAGTGCTTGGCATTGTTTATAAATATGATAAGCTTGACAACGCGATGTTTTTTCTTGTAAAAAAACATCTCGAAACAAGTGGTTTTCTGGCTAGATCTAGCCACTATTTCTTGTTTTGCTCGCCAAAGTCAGCCTTCTTCTTGTGTGCTCCTCATGCATACAAGAAACATGGAGATGCCCAGGACCTGCTTGCATGGAATTAGCATAGCCATCTTACTTCTTTTGCTTTTTTCATCTTTCCATTTCATTTGGCGTCGTTTTTTAGGGTATAATGACAATAATGCATAGGTAATCTAGCTCCTCGTGAACCCCGGTTTACACATCCAGTGTTCCCAAGCTGCTTGCTGAGCACTGCTGAGCAGTGGCAACCCATGTATCATGTGTAATTTAGTGTCAGAAACATGTGGACTGCTTGAAATGATATCAAAATGCATGAAACAACCCCCAAAACGACGAAATCAAGTGGTCGCGTATAATCGCGTATTATACCGTATTATATACCATATTATCTATTATACGGACCCCGCGCGTATAATTGCGTATTACGTATAATGGAACTCTGGCGGGTGTGGGCTCACCCGCGCCGCCCGCCTCGATCGCCCCCGCCGCCTTCCTCGGCTCTGTTGCTCAGGCCTGCCAGGCGGAGATCCGCCGGTTGGTCCCCAGCGCCGTCAGCGCCATTCCCGACTTGGTCACCGGCCCCATGCATCCCCCTTCGGACCCTTTGTGCAGGCTGTGCAGGATTCTTACCTTGGGATCCAGTAGGCTTGCGACCTCGTCCGCCCCGCTCAGGCCGTCCACCGGTCGTCGCCTGCCCCAGGGCACGCCCGGCGTGTCCACTGTCGTCAGTCCTAGTGTCTTCCCTGGCTGCGTTCATGAAAAACAACAAAAGACCTACGCGGGTATACTACTCTGCGCCGACTGGATGGGTCTGCATGCGAGCTTGAACGATCAGGGGAAGGCTTGGCTTCACTCCGTTTCCCTTGAGGGGAGCGTGGGGTCCGCATTCCTGCGCGCCCTCCCCATGAGCCCTTTGTTCAGGCTGGTGCCGGCCCTTTACGCCATCGCTCTCCGCCACCAGCTGTTTAATTGCCCCGCAACCTCTCATCACCGCGGGTGCGTCTTGCGGCAGCTGCGGGCTTGCTCTGGATACTACTGGGACGCACTACATCGCGTGCATGGGTGGCCAGCAGAACCAGAACTGGTTCCTCTATCAAGGAGACAACCAGCGCACTGAGGCCAGAAATCGGGAGAATCCGGACCATGGTAGCTCGAGCCTGCCGTGATCTTGTCCGCGTGTTCGAGTCGTTCAGGATGATGAAGATGAATGGTGATGGAAATGTGTATCTCTATCTCCATACCGCTCTCCTCCGCCGGGTGGTGTGTGCCATGGTTCGGTCGGTCTTTCCCCACTCCACCATCAAGTGCGAGGACGCGGATGGGGCCGCCCTCTACTCACCCCACCACCGCCCCGACATTACCGTGCTTGACTACGACGGGCGCAGGGTTGCCACCTGCTCATCGATGTCTCCGTGGCTCGGCCGCTCTCCGGTCGCCACATCCTCCGGGCGGATGTGGATGCCGGCGCTGCTGCATGCCGCTGTGGCTGAGCGCGATCGACAAGTTTGCCTCCTACGGCAATGTGGGGCCCCACCAGGTCATCGATCCCCTTTGTCCTTGAGGAGTTCGGGGCCACATGGGCCCCAAGACAGCGGAGCTTTTCCACGAGTGCTGCCAGCGCCGTGAAGACCGCCTCGACCTCGAGGGTCAGACCGCCCCGTGGTCGGCCCGCACGTGGTCCTCGTATTGGCGGCAGCGCCTGTCACTCGCCCTCACTCGCACCGTGGCTGATGTGTTATTCCGCCGCACCCGCACCCGGGCCGACTTTGTTGCCACCCATGCGGTCTAGATCCCTCCCAGGCAGCGCTGTTGCCGCGTGTAGTTTTGTGATGTATAGTTAGTTGTACCTTGAGCAGCTGCATGGCGTGATCCTTGGATGTCCGTGTCAGATTACTATTATAAGTTCTTCAGGGTTATTCTCCCAGTTATCGGGTTTTTCCTTATGTTGCATGCCCATCTCACCTCCGTAATCTATCATTCTCAATGAATATATATTTGAGAATGATAGATTACGGAGGTGAGATGATGGGCATGTGCCAACATAAGGAAAACCCCCGAAAAGAAGTAGAACCCTGAAGAAATTATAATAGTAATCTGACACGGACATCCAAGGATCACGCCAGCTGCACAAGGTATACGACTAACTACATCACATGAAACTACGACACGCAACAACTGTCAGCGCTGCCGGCCCACCATGCAGGCCTGGGAGGGATCTAGACCGCATGGGTGGCGACAAAGTCGGCCCGGGTGCGGGTGCGGCGGAATAACACATCAGCCACGGTGCGAGTGAGGGCGAGTGACAGCTAGGCGCTGCATGCCGCCAATACGAGGACCACGTGCGGGCAGACCACGGGGCGGTCTGACCCTCGAGGTCGAGGCGGTCTTCACGGCGCTGGCAGGACTCGTGGAAAAGCTCCGCTGTCTTGGGGCCCATGGCCCCGAACTCCTCAATTAATTACAAAGGGGATGACCCGGTGGGGCCCCACATTGCCGTAGGAGGCATACTTGTCGCGCTCAGCCACAGCGGCAGCACCCGCAGCAGCGCCGGCATTCACATCCGCCCGGAGGATGTGCCGACCGGAGAGCGGCCGAGCCACGAAGACATCGATGAGCAGGTGGCAACCCTGCCCGTCGTAGTCAAGCACGGTAATGTCGGGGCGGTGGTTGGGTGAGTAAAGGGCGGCCCCATCCGCGGTGTTCGTACTTGATGGTGGAGTGGGGAAAGACCGACCGAACCATGGCACACACCACCCGGAGGAGAGCGGTGTGGAGATAGAGGAACCAGTTCTGGTTCTGCTGGCCACCCATCAGTGCACGCGATCGATGTAGTGCGTCCCAGTAGTATCCAGAGCAAGCCCGCAGCTGCATGCCGCAGGACGCACCTGCCATGCATGATGAGAGGTTGCGGGGCAATTAAACAGCTGGTGGCGGAGAGCGATGGCGTAAAGGGCCGGCACCAGCCTGAACAGAGGGCTCATGGGGAGGGCGCGCAGGAATGCGGACCCCACGCTCCCCTCAAGGGAAACGGAGTGAAGCCAAGCCTTCCCCTGATCGTTCAAGCTCGCATGCAGACCCATCCAGTCGGCACAGTGTAGTATACCCGCGTAGGTCTTTTGTTGGTTTTCATGAACGCAGGCAGGGAAGACACTAGGACTGACGACAGTGGACACGCCGGGCGTGCCCCCGGGGGCAGGCGACCATGGACGGCCTGGGCGGGGCGGACGAGGTCGCAGGCCTGCTGGATCCGGCCCAAGGTAAGAATCCTGCACAGCCTGCACAAAGGGGAAGGGGGATGGGGTGACCAAGTCGGGAATGGCGCTGACGGCGCGCTGGGGACCAACCGGCGGATCTCCGCCCTGGCAGGCCTGATCGAGCAACAGAGCCGAGGAAGGCGGCGGGGGCGATCGAGGCGGGCGGCGCGGGTGAGCTCACACCCGCCCATGTGGCAGGGGAGGGTGGCCAAGCGCACGGAGTGAGCTGGCAGGCTAGGGCCGGGAAGGAGCAGCTGCAAGCTGGCCTGAATGCGCTCGTCGTGGCCTTCCACGGCAAGCCGCACCAAGTGGGGGGGAGCGCCACGGAGCCAGTGAACCACCCGCGGGTGGGCGCAAAACCACAGGAGGAGCCCTTTGGTCTGGGGGTCCTTCAGGCGCGCCCAAGTCTCGATCGAGGACATGGGTGCGCTGTTCCACGGTGGCCCTGAGCTCCTCGTCGACGTAGTCAGGGTCACCCATGTGCAGCCCTGGACGCCCAGGCACAAGAAACCACGCGCCCGCTCCAATGCCCCCGGGATAGCCGCAGGGAAGCCAGGGCAGTCCCCCTGGGGCGAAAAGACTGCACACTTTGGGAGGGTGAGCCGAACTTAGGTACTGATGGCCGCCATGGCCACTTCAAGGGCAGCCAGGGCGGCAACCACAGCGTCGGCCGGGCCAAGGGCATGGATATATCGTCCATATATAGGCGAGGAGCACGACATCCGGGTGCGCAGCGTGGACACCCTGGAGAGCCTCTGCAGCGGGGCGGACAGGTAAAAGGGGCCGAGGGGGTCACCTTGCTGGGTTCCCGTGCGGGGAGGGACGTCGGCGAACGTCCCATCCTCCATGAGGAAGGAGAGTTGAGTGGGTTCGCCGTAGCAGGCTGCTGTCCGTGGACGCAAGAAGGTCAGGGAACGCCTAGTCGCCGACGGCCTCAAAGATGCTAGCCTTGGTGACAGCATTGAAGGCATCACAATTGTGGCAATCCACCTTCAGCGCCACATTGGTCGGATGCGTCTCTATAGACCTAGGCCTGAACTGTGTGCACGATGATGTCGCTGCCCCCTTTGGCGGCGACACCAAGCTGGGCCGCGACGGACTCCTCAGTATCACTCCGGTTGGGGTGGAAGTAGGCGCGAAACTCGGGGGCCTTTTGGCGAAAATATATATTAGCCTAAACATTATCATAAATATTAGTTAATTAATTAAGTAATTAAACTCGTGCTCCCGTTGGGGAGTCACGGAGCATTAACCCCGATGGATGGATGGATTGGTACGCGCAATCCTACCGGTCTAATCTATCTACATAAGTCATCAGCATAAATAATGTGCCTCACATCCTAGTGAAGCATTTGAGTACGCTTTCCAACCTAAGCTAATTAATTAATTCCAACCACTTGAGATGACCCAGTCGGATTCCGAGCTCTAGGGGGCAGTCGGTAATCCCTCGCATCTTGAAGCACTAGACAACATCAATAATTCCTTACACCTTGAAGCACTATAGAGCATGCTTTGCCAATCCCTTGTAGGGAATGGTGCCCCACAAGGGGCAGGAGTTTCAAAACTCGACAGACCCTAATTTTCCTCACGACAATGGAAGCACCTGAAGACATCCACTGATGATGCCTCACATCTTGAAGCGTTAAAATACATTCCAAAATGCCTTTAACCTTGAAGCACCAGCAGATATCATCAGTGGCGCAGGCCTCACAAATTGAAGCACCAAAATACATTCAGTGATGCCTCACACCTTGAAGCACCAGAACACGTCGGTGACATACGGTAGATCGTACTCCACGGCGCCCGCCACGTCCGGGTGACAGCTCATCACCGCCGCGACCTCGTCGGCGACCGCCCGCTGCTGCTCCTTGGGCAGCACCGCGACCGCCGAGGACGAGACAATCCGGTCCACCATGATGCTGGCGTCTCCACGCTGGACGAACCGGCCCTGCCAGAAGTCGAGCGGCGAGAAGAGGCTTTGGCCTATTGCGGTCTCAAATACGCGCCTCCATTCGCCGGTCTGCTGGCGCGGGATGTCATGGTTATAGTGCCGCGTCCGAATGGCCTCGAGTCGCGCGACCCAGTCTTTGGTGCAGTCGAACGTGTTCCAGATCAACCCGACGCCGCCACCTGGGCGCAGCACGCGGTGCATCTCGCGCAGGGTCGCCTCGCTGGCAAACCAGTGGAACGCCTGCGCGACGAAAATAGCGGACACGCTGCCGTCGTCCGCGGGGATGCGTTCCGCGGAGCCGTCGGAAACGTCGACGCGGTCGCCACAAGATCTCGCCAGCGCGTCACGCATGCCTGGCACGGGGTCGACGCACAGGACCCGGGGTCCATGGGGCAGCGGGTCGAGCAGCTGAATCAGCCCTATCGTGAATTTGCCCGACCCGGAGCCCAGCTCGAGCAGCATGTCGGACGAGGAGGGCCGGCGGGGCAGCAGTTGGGACAGAAGCTTCTGGACAGACTCAGTCGAGTAGCCCGGGCGGCCCCGCTCGTACGCCGCGGGTTGCTGGTAGCCCTCCAGGGCGACTTGATGCACGGAGGATGACGCGACCGCCTCCTCCGCTCGTTTTTCGGGCAGCACGCTGGTAGGCATGCCGCTGATTGAGCGGATGAAATACTGGAGGCTCAAATGCTGGCGGGCTCCGCAGAAGAATTGTCTTTGGAAGTTGCCGAGAGTAGTGTAATGCATCCCAAGCGCAATCACTGTGCGAAAAGACAGAGCTGGGACTCACTAATGCGGTAGAAATGGTGAATTGATCGCATTCCGATGCATGGTCGGGGGTTGACTGTCGGTGTCAAGCCAACGAAAAGCAGCAGTCTCGCCCGACTGCAAACATTCTACATACATAGTACAGCGTAGGTAACAAAGTTGACGTCGGTAATATAGTGCGTTCCTCGGAAAGATTTTTAGGGAAAGATTTCTTCCCAGATAATGTTCGTTATCACATGCACGTTGCTGCCTGCACCGCAGCTGAGCGACTAAATTAGACAGGGCAACATTGCTCTGACGACAGAGATGTTGAGATTTTTTCCCAGGCAGCTAAAATCAAGAGCATGTTTCCCTCTATAATCACCGCCACAGAATTCGTCGTCCTCATCATCCATCTGACGCTGATCCTCCGCACGCTGGTCACCCAGCGGAACGCCGAACGCGTGGATTCTTGTTGGGTGGTTGTGTGGCAGTTGGCACTCACTGCGGCAGTGTATGGCTTTGTGGATGTTGGAAATGGAATCCCACTAATCAATGAAATGAACTCTATGCAGTATGCACTATGCACTAGCTGTATGTGCTATGTGTTGGTCTGATGGACCGCGAACGACTCTTTATACCGTCTTGCGTCAGGCTTGCGTCCAGATTTGTTTCACATGCAGGCCTTCGGTTTGCAACGTCTTTTTCATTTTTTTGCATACCCGCCCTGAGCCCCTGACCCCGCAAAATCAGTGTTCATCACTAACTTGCCAACTTGGCGCGGATAAAGAACGTTCCCGCCATCTACTCCCTTACAGCGCACTAGTTGCAGTGGATTGCAGCGCTCCTCCAATTGGCCGTCTCCGGCTGCATCTTTCGCGCTAGCGGCCACGTGACAACAGGGCAACTCAGCATCGTAGGCACCAGGTGCGGTGGACGCCAAGCCACGGGGATGCCAGCGCTCGATTCCACGGCCCACGCGTATCGGAAAACCAGTTCCTCCATAAATGAATGCACATTGCAGGAGAAAACAGGCTAGGACTGGCGCGGGCAGGAGCGCGCGGGGCCTAGCGAATCCCCAGCGTGCTTTACCGCCATGTTGCTATCCCAGCCGCAGGGCCTTCGGGCCATTTTCCGGCAGGCTCAATGCATCGCGGCCACGGCCGGTCGCGCATTCAGCGCACGCGAGTATGCTTCTGTGGCGGGGGGGGCATCTCCTGCCTTAGCGGATGTCCAGCATGATAGCGGTTCTTTCAAGAATTTTGAGGAGGTTCCGGGGCCAAAAGGCTGGCCATGGTTTGGTGTCGTCAAAGACGTGTCCAAAGAGCTTAACCACATGCCCAAGTTTTATGAGCGCCTGTATGAGCAGTGGCCCCGAATTTGCCGATTCCAGGTAGATCCCCTGGTCTGCCTTGATCTTAGAAATCAGTGTTCTGAGTTTAATAGCAACGTGTATGCTCTATATCCATCTATGCCCATTGCATTGCGCCGCTTCCGGACGGCAATGGTAGTTTAAATTGCTGTTTAGATCGTTGTTAACTCTCGGGCACGCATGCTCCGGAATGCATGCACTTGCTTGATAATCGCATCCGGTGCCTTGCTAACCCCCCGCGCGCGCGTGCGGGCTTTCTTCCCGCCCCCAGGTACTCGGCGACTGGACCCTCATGATCTTTGACCCCGACATCATCGGCCAGGTGTACCAGAACGAGCCCAAGTTCCCGCAGCGCCGCTCCCTGGACTGGATCGCTGAGCACCGCAAGTCCCGTGGCATCCCCCCCGGCATGGTCGTCTCCAACGGCGAGGAGTGGTGGCGCGTGCGCGTGCCCGTCCAAAAAAAACTCATGTCCCCACCAGACATCTCGGCCTCAGTCGCCACACTGGCAGATTCTGTGGGCCCTGATCTGATCGCCGCCGTCGAGCACCGGCTGGCCTCGTCCCCAGCTAACCAGGGGCAGGGGGCCGGCCTTAATCGGGTCCTCCAA
Source organism: Mesostigma viride (assembly GCA_009746045.1). NCBI lineage: Eukaryota > Viridiplantae > Streptophyta > Mesostigmatophyceae > Mesostigmatales > Mesostigmataceae > Mesostigma > Mesostigma viride. The sequence goes on along the minus strand of RPFO01000080.1, from coordinate 10,405,581 downwards.
AATGTGCAGGAGCTCATGAGCCTGTATGCGCTGGAGAGCACGGGTGTGGTCGTGTTCAGCAAGCGCATGGGGTGCATGGACGCAACGATGGGCGACGATGTCTTCCGATTCGTCAAGGCTGTACGGGTGCGTCGCCTCTCCTGTAGCGTGCCCCAAGCGCCCCCATGCCTCTACATGAAGCGTATCTCTTGGCATGCCCCTGGACTGGGTGGGTAGGGTTGCCTCTCTCGTAGCCTGCCCCAGGCCACCAAATCCCCAGCATGCAGGGCTACCACTAGAACTTGTCCACAAGTTACAGATACCAAACCGTGGAGGGGGGGCTGGCTTGCGAAGCTGTGGGCACACCGCGGCCACTATAGTGGGCACACCGCGGTCACTACAGTGGGCACCCACAGCGGTTGCCTAGCAAACTTGTGGCCAGTGGGCACACCGCGGTCACTATAGTGGGCACACCGCGGTCACTGTAGTGGGCACCCACAGCGGTCGCCTTGCCAAGCTGTAGGTGGCCCGCCCATAGACCCGCATACCCTGGTTAACCCCCCCCCCCCCCCCCCAATGGCCGCCCCCTGTCACCCCCCCCCCCCATCCCCTGTAGCCCCCTACACTGCCTACAGCCTCCTCAATCCATTGTGGAATTAGCGTGTTGTGTAGCCTCGCGCCCCCCCCCCCTCCCTGCCCCCCCCCCCCCCGCCTCTCTCTCTCTCTCCCGCCCGCCCTCCCTCTCTCTCTCTCTCTCTCTCTCTCTCTCTCTCTCTCTCACGCATGCCTTTATACATTCTTCAGGCTTTGTGAAAGTACATAGAGCTCATAAAGTCATAAGGCAAACCACCTCATAATTGCTCCCCCTCTCCCGCCCCCCGCCTCCAGGTTTTCTTCGAGACGTCAAGCAAGCTTGCCTTCACGCACCCCCTCCTGTGGAAGAAGTTCCCAAACAGGGACTACAACCGCTTCTGCGAGGCGATGGACACGCTCAACGAGTGGGCCAGCGTGGTCGTGCAGGAGCGAGCCAAGCGGTTCCACGAGTCGGGCGGCGTGGTGGACGATTTCATGAGCTACATGCTGGCGTCCCCCAAGCTCACCGAGCAAGACGCGGCGCAGAATGGGTGGGTGTTGGACAGTGCTTGGTTTAGAGCAGATGTGCCGGATACCCTGCTGGGGAGCTGCACCGATCCGGTTGTTGTGCAAAGTGCCCGCGCGGCTCCGGCCAGACGGCTGGCCTCTACAAGGACCGCCGCGGCGAATAATGTAGTAATTGGAGCTTAGTCAATCACCGTTATCAGAACAGCTCTAGTAGCAACCGGCTCTGAGAATCTGTTGCCGGCTGTGGAAGAAAGTCTAAATGGAGTGCTGATGTCGGACAGCGCATGTAGCGCAGAACGGGTGGGTGGTTGGAGGATGAGTGATGGAATGCGCTGTGTGGGCTAGAGGCAGGGTGTGCGTGGATTAGGGTGCGCGGCGCACAGAATTGTGGGTGATTCATGGCCATGCTGCACACTATGGGTGTGCGCAGTCAGGCGTGTGACCTGAAAGTTTGTACTCGGTGACTCTCCCCACGGAGGCAAATGACTGAATGCGCCCTTTGCTTGAATGCATGGGCGTGTGATTGGGTGATGAGTGAGGGCATCCTGCACAGATCCCGTGGCAGGTTGGCTGATTGGTGGATTGGGTGCGTCCTGCGGCGCAGAGAAAAGTCTGGGTGGTTTTCTAACCACGGCGTACGCCACCCTTCGCTTAACTCATCTGTGGTACGCGTGGTGCTTGAATGCCAATGCCCCGCACACTCTGATCCCCCTCTACACCCTCTTGCAGCGTGGACCTGCTTGCGGCCGCGGTGGATGCCACCTCCACCGTCATGTCCTGGTCACTATACCACGCGGGGCGATTCCCCTCCGCCCAGCGCCTCCTCCAGGCCGAGATCGACGAGGTGGTCGGGCGCGACCGGCTGGTCACGGGCGACGACCTCAAGCGCATGCCCTACCTCAAGGCGTTTGTCAAGGAGAGCATGCGGCTGGCGCCCATCGTGCCGGCCAACTCGAGGCTCGCGATCGAGGACACGATTATTGGCGGGTACCATGTGCCCAAGGTGGGTTGGGGGAGGGGGGCGGGGGAGGGGGCGATCATGGGATTGAGGTGGTGGGTAGGTTGGGGGGGGGGCGAGCATGGGGTTGAGGTAGCGCGTAGGTTGGGGGCGGCCTGCTGTGGGACTGAGGTTGTGGGTACGTTTGGGGGGGGATATCAATGGGGTCAAGGTTCGTTCATTGGCACCCACGTGACGCAGTTAGAATTAAATGTACAAAATTTAATTCAATTTATCATGGGGTCACAGGGGGGAAGGGGCAGGGCATGAACCGGGGGAAGGGGCAGGGCATGAACCGGGGGAAGGGGCAGGGCATGAACTGGGGGAAGGGGCAGGGCATGAACCGGGGGAAGGGGCAGGGCATGAACCGGGGGAAGGGGGAGGGCATGAACCGGGGGAAGGGGCAGGGCATGAACCGGGGGAAGGGGCAGGGCATGAACCGGGGGAAGGGGAGGGCATGAACCGGGGAAGGGGCAGGGCATGAACCGGGGGAAGGGAGGGCATGAACCGGGGGAAGGGGCAGGGCATGAACCGGGGGAAGGGGCAGGGCATGAACCGGGGGAAGGGGCAGGGCATGAACCGGGGGAAGGGGGAGGGCATGAACCGGGGGAAGGGGCAGGGCATGAACCGGATGGGAAGTGGCTGCCGTGTGAAGCGGTAGGAGAGAGAACTGGGATTAGTAACTATTCCAAAATCGTTCACATTTTGTTTTGGCAAGGACAGATTAAAATGAAATTAAATGCTGTCATGGCGGATGGTGGGGATTAAATTTAGTGGCTTAGTGTGGGGATGCCGGAGGCTGTTGTTGCTGAATGGGTTGTAAGTTGTTGCTTTATTGCTGACTTGGGGTAGCCTAGTCTCACTGTTATTATATCAATGAGACAACCAGGGCAGGCCAGAAATCTTGAAGAATCTGGACCATTGTAGCTCAAGCTGCTGTTATCTTATCTGCGCGGTTTGTCGACGTTCAGGATGATGCAAATGAATGAAGGTGGAACCATGTAGCCGCGTACATTGAAATGATGGCTGGCTAACACTTAGAGCGAGACCGAGACTCTGAATGGAAATACGTACCCTCCATATGACGCGAGGAATGACCCTCGATGGAGCAACCATCAATAGGTCATGTCAGTCATTATGTTAGCCATGCCATGCGTGCAAACGTCCAAGAAACGCTGCACCCACTGCAAATACAAATATGACAGCACATTACAACAGGCGGCATGAGCCAGCAGCCCAAGGCACTGCAGAATACGGCAAAGAAAGAAGAAAAACTCCACGTGGCGGTGGCTGGTAAATTAGGTTTGTTGCGGAACAGCGCTTAAGCAGATTTGGCATCATGGTTCAGATGTGCGTAGGTTCTACAAGGTCCATGTAAGTTACGTTTGGCAGATAGGCTACTGACGGGATATCGAGGATTTGATATCCCTGTAAATTCATCGTCGCATCTCTTGACGGTAGCTAGACGCCGTTGTCAGCCATCCCCATTTTTTTCTATGAAGCAGTTCCTGATCAAAATGCTCATTTATCGATTCGTCATTGGTCATTCTACTGTGTGCTATTACATGTGTCGGCGGTTGCACGCCATGTTCGCACTGGAAGACTCTTAGACTGCACTGGAAGATCTACTTTTTTTTTTCTTCCCGAACTGCGTAGTTTTTGGCACGCAGGGCACACATTTGTTGCATATTCACAGTTCATTGCCCTGCTCTCCTTGGTTGTCCTGCACCGCCGTGCTTCGCTATCTGTTCCACAGGGCACACAACTGCTGCTCGACAACTGGTGCAAGGCGCGCAACCCGCTCTACTTTGACGACCCACTCGAGCTGAAACCGGAGCGCTGGCTCGCGACCGCGGGCGCGCCCAAGCAGCACCACCCGTTTGCCTTTGTGCCCTTTGGCCATGGCACGCGCAAGTGCGTCGGCTTCCGGCTCGCCGAGATGGAGACTCATGTCTTGCTCGCGACGTTGCTGCAGAAGTACAACGTGGAGCACGTTGGCAAGGAAGTGGGCGAGATGACGCGCCTGCTGATGTACCCTGATGGGCCGATTTCCATTGCGTTCCATAAGCGGGCGTGAAGGGCAGTGCGTGGCGACTTGTCCGCGTTATAATTTATTAACTAGTAATATAAAGTATAGCATATTATTATGTCGTGGCTCATGATTGACCGGTACTTATTTCTGAACAGGCTAGGCAAAACAAACTTGATTATCGACAGCAACATATCAAGGATTGCCGGCGTCCACTGCGGTGTGTCCAGGACCGTCCTCACGCCTCACTCTGCGCCCAGCATCGAACTTGGTTACAGCAGGGAGCTGCGCCATGGTGCCTAGCTAGCATTGGTTTTCCTGCGCCATGCCTGCCATTAAAAATTAAATTAAATTAAATTATAACATGTCTCCGTTGGGAGATCATGTAGCACATATTCCAGGTTGGATGGGTGGTGTGGAGGAAGCCGCGTAATCGAACTAACCTAACTCTAAGCTATATCTAGTCTAGAAAAGCCTATCTACGCTACTCATCAAAACGGCTCCTCCTTTTTGGGGGAGGCGGCTTGCCCACAGGGGCTGGCGTGTGCGCCTTGACAATCTTCTTCCACCGCGTCTTGTCCTGCATGGCAGTCCAAAGACGGGAGAGAGAGTGGATGCGGTACTCAAACTGGGCTGGGACCACTAGGTCGTCCAGCAACATCTGGGTATAGGTCATGGCATGTTTCCCTACCTTTTTAGGAATGTTCTTGGGGCCAGGCCAGGTCAAAATATGCCGCCCTGGTTGGCCGAGCCGCTGGGGACCGGCCAGACCAAGGGCGGTGTCGACCTGGCTGGTGCGAGCAAGATGTCCTATAAATGCTATCCTACGCTGCCTAATCTCATCCGAAATACGAGGCATACCGTGATACAAAGACTCTAATGACCTACGCTGAGAAAACCCGACATTCAGGACCTGTCGGAGCATCCGGGTTACCGTGCCGTCTAGCTTGGCTGCCAGTGTTGCCGTGAGTGTCCATGCCTCGGCGCCATACGTGAGCACCGTGAGGACGAGGACCATGACGCCTGCCATGACCTGGTCTAATGCACTAGAGTCGTCCTCAGGATTCTGATCCATTAATAAGCACGTGACTGCGCCACGCGGGTGCCAATACAAGGTATACTAGGGACCTCCACTGACCCCCTAGACACTGAAGCTGTTAGTGTCATCCGCTCAACCGGGCTTTTACCCCTCAGCTGGACGCATGGCGATCCAACGCCGTGGAAGGGCTAGGGTAGTTGTCGGAGAGGAAAGACGCAAAGGCCGCGGGAGCCGCGTGACTATCTCTAGGCTCATCAACGCAGTTCGGCTGGCAGACATCATCTACGCAGACGACACCACCCTCTTCGAGGACACTGGGCACGTGCAGACATGGCTTGACTGCCTGGCCCTCGAGGCCCGTGCAGTGGGGCTCGAGGTCAGCAAGAAGACAGAGGCCCTGGCGGTTGGGCTCACCAACTCACCGCCGCCCCGAGTCCAGTATAGGGACCGCGTTAAGCTGCTAGGCAGCCTGCTCCCCAGCTGCGAGGTCGATGTGGACCATCGCATCTCCCTCGCCTGGCACGCTTTACGCCAGTACCGGGCCCTGTGGCGCAAGCCCCTGGGCAAGATCGAGAAACAGGACCTGTTCAAGGTCCTCGTCCTTCCTGTTCTCACGTATGGGGCCGAGACGTGGACCCTCACCGCCGACCTGGCCCGCAAGCTGGACGGCGCGGTCACCAGCATGCTACGTTCCATTTTCAGAGTAGGATATGCTGCTCACGTCCGCAATGAGGACCTGTACCAGGGCATGCCCTATATCACCAGCACCATTAAGCAACGACGCCTGCAGCTAGTAGGGCACCTAGCTCGCACCAACCAGGTAGACACCTCACGTGGCCCCCCCGCAGGACTGCGACCAGCCCAGCCTGGTCGGCACCTCCTGACGTGGGCTGGGCCCAGTGATGTTAGACGCCGCAAGGCCCGCACCTTCAAAGAACAGCTAGTAGAGGACATGGGGGGCCTAGGCCTCTCCGTGATTTGGAAGAAGATGATGGACAAGGCCAAGTGGGCCCAGGTCATAGAGGACAACGAGCCCCCCCCAGTGGGGAAGCGCCCACGTGTGCAATCCCGTGGGAGGCACGCCAGATAGCCCCCCTAGGGCAGCGTGCGGCTGCCTAGATAGTTGTTGTTGTTAGCATGCTGTTAGATAGATGTAGTATGTAGCCGATGTAGATAGATTAGACCGCGGTAGGACTGTTTGCACCCATCCATCCATCCATGGATCGGGGTTAATGCTCCGTGACTCCCCAACGGGAGCACGAGTCTAATTAATTAATAATTAATTAATCTCTAGGAAGACCTGCATGGAGGGAGACAGAGGGTAACAAGAAAGGTTTATAGGGAACACACACACACACACACACACACACACACACACACACACAAACACACACACACACACCCACACACACAAAACTAAGAAGGAAAAGAGGGAACGCATACACGCATACACAAAGGGGCTAAAGGAAAAAGTAAGAAGTATGTACATTAATTAATTAATTTATTAATTAATAGACACGTGACTGCGTCACGTGAGCATAAATCCTCAGTGGGAGGGGAACATGTTAATTAATAGACACGTGACTGCGTCACGTGAGCATAAGTCCTCAGTGGGAGGGGAACATGGGATGGAATGGATGGTGTAAGCTATCTAGGTCCTAGTTACAGGGGTGTGGGCACTGCGGCCCGAATCGCTATTCATGAATGCCATACTTGGTCACACGCGGAGCCCCCACAGGCTTGGGGGTGGTCTCCTTCATCACTACTTGCCATCTATCCTTGCGCACCATCTGCCTCCATTAATTAATTAATTAATTAATAGACACGTGACTGCGTCGGTCACGTGAGCATAAGTCCTCAGTGGGAGGGGAACATGGGATGGAATGGATGGTATAAGCTATCTAGGTCCAGGTAATATATGGAGGATAGCTAGAGTTAGGTTAGTTCGATTACGCGGCTTCCTCCACACCACCCATCCAACCTGGAATATGTGCTACATGATCTCCCAACGGGGACATGTTATAATTTAATTTAATTTTTTTTTAATATGGAGGATGGTGCACAAGGATAGATGGCAAGTATGAGTGATGAAGGAGACCACCCCCAAGCCTGTGGGGGCTCCGCGTGTGACCAAGTATGGCATTCATAGCGATTCGGGCCGCGGTGCCCACACCCCTGTAACTAGGACCTAGATAGCTTATACCATCCATTCCATCCCATGTTCCCCTCCCACTGAGGACTTCTGCTCACGTGACGCAGTCACGTGTCTATTAATTAATTAATTAATCTAGGTCATCTAGTCGCTCTACACGTAAGCCAGCCATAATTTCAATGCACAAGGATACACATTTCCATCACCATTCATCTTCATCATCCTGAACGACTCGAACACGCGGACAAGATAACGGCAGGCTCGAGCTACCATGGTCCGGATTCTCCCGATTTCTGGCCTGCGCTGGTTGTCAGCTCCTTGATATCGCCCAGGCTGGGCGGGCGTGGTGCATGCCAGCTAGTCTATCTGATGTATCTACCTGATCTGTGCGGGCCAGGTGCCCGGCTAGGCCCATGCGCCTGTGCCTAATAATGTGGGAAACATAGGGCAAATCAGCGTACAAATCTTCATTACTAATGTGCAAACCAAAGGTGAAAGGGGATGTTAAGGGCTTTGCGCAGCAAGTCTTGGTGACGGCGCCGTCGAGTCGTTGCTCCAGCTCCTGCGTCGGTGCCCACCGACGTCTCGGCGCCGTAGGTCAGGATCGTCAGAATGATCCAATCCATTGATCCGGGCCGTTAACCCCGGCAATCATGCTCCGTGACGGACTCACCCCAACGGAAGCATGAGTTTAATTACTTAATTAATAATGTAATTCCGGAATACCGACTGAATGATGACAGAATCAGCAACCGCTGAATGACCAAGATTAATTAATTAATTAATAGACACGTGACTGCGTCACGTGAGCATAAACGTGAGCATGACCAAGATCCGCAGTGAATTCTAGGTTACAAGTGTTGGGTGGGCAGGGTGGCGCGGGCTGGCGACCACCCACATGTCGCGGCACTGCGGCAGTCAAAAACAGTGCCACACCACACTAGAAGCCAGTTCACGCTTTAAGTTGGGTTTTCGCTAGTACAGCCAGCAGCCTTAAGTTGGGTTCGCCATGCAGCCAACTGCGACCCAACTGAAGGCGTGAACCCAACTTATGCCAACCCAACTTAAGGCGTGAATGACTGTACTGTACTATGCGCGCTCTGCCCGAGCAATACACTGTATGCGCTGGTACCAGCAAATTGTGGCTGGCCCGGTATAACGCGCAGGTTATACAGGCGCTAGCAGCCTGCAGGAGTTGCAGCATGGGCAGGTAATAAGATTCCGGTACCACTAATTGGTGTGATAAACAGTAATTATAATATCTACGTCTGGCCGGCAGACAGGGCCCATGATTTGATGACCATTAACCACAGGAATCCATGGGCACAGGAATCCATGGGCACGTCGACTAAATGTGCCATGGACACGTGGAGACGTCGAAGGTTGTCAGCAAGAAATTTCACGAAAAATGAATCCACGCCGGTGAAACCTTCTGAGAAAGCACGCCGGTGAAGCCTTCTGAGCATACACACTCGGGGTGATTGTATCCGTGACTGTGTTGATCTTGAAGACAAATGTGGCAATTAGCGGGATCATGGCAACGGCGCGCAACGTGCTTGCCGAGAATTGCGCCCGCGTATCCGGCGAGCATTGCCGAGTTTCCGGCGTGCGGCGTGCCTGGACGAAAAAGCGAGGCGTCAGCAGTCTGGCGTACTTCTCAAAACTGCCGACGTCAGAAAGAGCAAAGGTAATTAAGCAAACTTCACCTACAAATTGCACGCGGGCCGGGTTCTCCGCTTCTAATATTGCCCTTTAAATTCACCACTTGCCATTACATCTCGTGAATAAATTAATTTTTATGGTCGGGGGGGGTTTAGCGCCAGGTATAGCTCCCTTGGGAACCGTTGCCTTGTTTCTCGCAAAACCCGCTGTACGTAGCTTATACGACTTTGCTGTAGCTTATATAACGTAACAGATATTTGGACTCTTGGACTCCGACAGCACTGGATGGCTACACACATATCTTTGTTGTCACTACACAATGACTAAAATTGCAAGGACAAATGCAGGTAATCCTCGTCACCTTATCATTAACTTTATAATGAGATTTTATTACCACTAGACTCAGGTCAAAGTATCGTTTGCTAACCAAATTAAAGCCAGCTTTTTAAAGTGTGGGCTTTGAGCGCTTGAAGTTACTTTGCCTGGCACGTTTGAACCATTTGCACGGGCGCTTTGTGACCAAGGTGTACGCCCGGCAAACTCTTCCTGCCGGCTCCCGGATAGAATTTTGTTTTCAGTTGGACCTGGGGCAAGGCTTTGTTGTTGTTGTTGTGTCCCACGCCGCACATGGGCAGCAGAGAATCTGGGGCAAGGCTTTAGGCTAGTAAATACATGTACTGCACCTCAGTCTTGTTTCGAATGTACAGGCAATCATAAACTTGTATTACAGACACTTTTTTTGAATTTTTTAGCAAGGTTAGGCAATCGCTTGAAAAACAGCAGGCCGCTGGGATAGCAGGGGGAACAGGAACTGCCTTCATCGTTGCCAGGACTTGATGAGTGATGACCATAGGATATTTATTCCCCCATTTTCTTCAAGCTTTAACAAGTTATACTCAAAGAGGGACTGTTTTAAGCCGTGAAAAAGCTGTTAGGGAAGAATCTTGGGTGATGCTTGAAGAGTTGTTTGAAAAGCAACAAAATGTTATGGGAGTCATCTTTGGAGGAGTCAAAGCAGGGCTTACAGTTTACTTAAAAGGAGTAGTAGCTTTTTTACCTGGAAGCCAAGTAGACATAAGACCAATAAAAGATCCTACTTTAAATATGAACATTGAACAGCCTATAATTTTGAAAAGTACATAATTAAAAAAAATGTTTTACAGCCGGTGTAATACCTTTATGAAACAACTCGCTTTCCAAGAATATTTGGCCATCAGTAATGGAAATCACATTTGTTGGAATATGCTGATACATCACCCGCTTGAGTTTCAATGATAGGTAAGGCCGTTAAAGGAACCACCCCCGTTTTTATCAGAGAGTTTTGCTGCTCTTTCTAATAGCCGGGCTTTGTCAATGCCAATTTATCATGTAATCGTTTCTCAATGGATTGCTTGTAAGAATACTTTGCTGTTTTGCTTCTACACCATTCTTTTTTAGCTGCCTCCCCGAGCTTGGGCTCCCACTCCTTGCCTGTCTTTTCACTGCTTCAGTTGTACTGCTGCGCTTTCGTTTGCTATGACTCAACCTATAATTGAATTGTGCTCTTTTCCACACTGAGGTAACATCCACGCATTTTTTTGTCGCTGACGGTCTTATCATCATCATTATCCCCGCCGTCCTCAGCATCGCCATCATCGTTGTAACCACCATTTTCCTCATGCTCGCCTGCCAGGGGTTGAAATAGTTAGCAAGAATATACCGATTGTTAGAAATAATTGCTTGTTTCGTTTATTAGCGATGCACGCGTCTCTTTCATGCCCATACCATGACAATGTTCCTGCCTTTGGTCTTTGCATATGTGCCTTATGAACTCATGGATGCAGGGACCGGCACTCTTATTCTGCCCACCAAGCTGCCTGTGCCGCTATCCTCCCATCACCCATCCACCCCCATTATGGAGATGTCCCCGCGCCGCCTGCTGCATGGTGTCCTGCTGGCAGCCCTCGTGTCATCATGGATCTGGACATCCCTCGCATCTGGAAGTAGGTTATGCCGGCAATGGTCAGTTTGTTTGGGCGGGGTTTGGGAGAGGGGCCTTGCTGCGAAAGGGCCCAACTTGGAAAGCCAGGTCATGTTAGCATTCATTCCGTGTTTTTTCCCCTGCAAATATTTGTGTATGTATTCAAGGGCAAGGGCCTGTGGCTAGGCCACACCCTCAGAGATGCTTTGCAAAGGGTTCGGAGTGACTCCTTGAAGACTGAGTGGTTTGATTTCTAAAATCGTGGATGTGCCTGCTGCATACTACGGCATCATGCAGACGTATGTGTTATGCTTTCACAGGCACCATTGTTTTCCTGACATCCCCCTTCAGCGTATGCTTTCTAAGTGGCAGTGCCATGGCCACAAGTTCTTTTCTGGCTTACATAATTAATGCTATTTCTGGAACTCCATCTGCCAAAGCAGAAATGAGCGTCATATTGTTTCTTCTTGGTATACATGACTAATTATGGGTGGGTTCAAAAGGCAGAAGCATGGGTGCATGGATACCCATGTGTATGCACTAGGTTGCGTCTGTCAGCCCACCGTGTCTGTCTGCCACCTTCGTGTACTGTGTAGGATGGTGACTGGGGCCCGCTGGCCCAGGGTCTGGGGCCTTGGGGGCTGGAATGGAAGGGAAGTTGGAAGGTTAAATAGACAAGAGTTGTAACTGCGTGGAGTTGTTCTTTTTCCCCCGTGTCCGCTTATGCACAGCTACTGAAACAGGAGCTTGCCCTACCTCCCTGTGCCACAATGGCCCTAAGTGATTGGCTGCTTCTGCTCAAAGAGGCTCTGTTAGCATTGCAGAACTTTGCAATCTCGTGCATTGCTGTTACATAAAGAGACTGATCGGAGTTTGCCATCACCATATTTCTGCAATAACCCTCATGCTCGTGGTGGTGATATTTGCAGAAACATGCGTGGATGACATCGAGTGCGACGACGGCGTCTACTGCAACGGTGAAGAAACGTGCGACTCCGAGGGCCGGTGTGTGCCAGGAACCCCCGTGGACTGCGATGACGGCATCCCTTGCACGCGGGACCGGTGCCGTGAGTCGGCACGTTCCTGCGTGAATCGCCCCGTGGACTCACTGTGCGATGATGGCAAGTTCTGCAACGGCATCGAGACCTGTGACGCCACTCTGGGCTGCAAGCCAGGGACGCCACCCAGCTGTGACGATGGCATCCCTTGCACCCAGGATTCCTGCAGTGAGGCGAGCAAGACCTGCGTCCACCGTCCCGTGAATTCACAGTGCGATGATGGCAAGTACTGCAACGGCATCGAGACCTGTGACAACAAGCACGGCTGCAAGCCAGGGACGCCGCCCAACTGCGATGATGGCATCCCTTGCACCCAGGATTCCTGCAGTGAGGCGAGCAAGACGTGCGTCCACCGTCCCGTGAATTCGCAGTGCGATGATGGCAAGTACTGCAACGGGGTGGAAACCTGTGACGCCACTCTGGGCTGCAAGCCAGGGACGCCACCCAGCTGTGACGATGGCATCCCTTGCACCCAGGATTCCTGCAGCGAGGCGAGCAAGACCTGCGTGCACCGTCCCGTGAATTCGCAGTGCGATGATGGCAAGTACTGCAACGGGGAGGAAACCTGTGACGCCACTCTGGGCTGCAAGCCAGGGACGCCACCCAGCTGTGACGATGGCATCCCTTGCACCCAGGATTCCTGCAGCGAGGCGAGCAAGACGTGCGTCCACCGTCCCGTGGATTCGCAGTGCGACGATGGCAAGTTCTGCAACGGCATCGAGACCTGTGACGACAAGCATGGCTGCAAGCCAGGGACGCCACCCAGCTGTGACGATGGCATCCCTTGCACCCAGGATTCCTGCAGCGAGGCGAGCAAGACGTGCGTCCACCGTCCCGTGGATTCGCAGTGCGACGATGGCAAGTTCTGCAACGGCATCGAGACCTGTGACGACAAGCACGGCTGCAAGCCAGGGACGCCACCCAACTGCGATGATGGCATCCCTTGCACCCAGGATTCCTGCAGCGAGGCGAGCAAGACCTGCGTCCACCGTCCCGTGGATTCGCAGTGCGACGATGGCAAGTACTGCAACGGCGTCGAGACCTGTGACGCCACTCTGGGCTGCAAGCCAGGGACGCCACCCAGCTGCGATGATGGCATCCCTTGCACCCAGGATTCCTGCAGCGAGTCAACCAAGACCTGCGTCCACCGTCCCGTGAATTCGCAGTGCGATGATGGCAAGTACTGCAACGGGGTGGAAACCTGTGACGCCACTCAGGGCTGCAAGCCAGGGACGCCACCCAGCTGCGACGATGGCATCCCTTGCACCCAGGATTCCTGCAGCGAGGCGAGCAAGACGTGCGTCCACCGTCCCGTGAATTCGCAGTGCGATGATGGCAAGTACTGCAACGGGGTGGAAACCTGTGACGCCACTCTGGGCTGCAAGCCAGGGGCGCCACCCAGCTGCGACGATGGCATCCCTTGCACCCAGGATTCCTGCAGTGAGGCGAGCAAGACGTGCGTCCACCGTCCCGTGAATTCGCAGTGCGATGATGGCAAGTACTGCAACGGCATCGAGACCTGTGACGACAAGCACGGCTGCAAGCCAGGGACGCCACCCAACTGCGATGATGGCATCCCTTGCACCCAGGATTCCTGCAGTGAGGCGAGCAAGACGTGCGTCCACCGTCCCGTGAATTCGCAGTGCGATGATGGCAAGTACTGCAACGGGGTGGAAACCTGTGAAGCCACGCAGGGCTGCCGGCCTGGGCTGCCGCCTGGCTGCGATGATGGGGTGCCCTGCACCCAGGATTCCTGCAGCGAGCTGACCAAGACCTGCGTCCACCGCCCCGTGAATTTGCAGTGCGATGATGGCTTGTATTGCAACGGGGTGGAAACCTGTGATGCCACGCAGGGCTGCCGGCCCGGGCTGCCGCCTGGCTGCGATGATGGGGTGCCCTGCACCCAGGATTCCTGCAGTGAGCTGACCAAGACGTGCATCCACCGCCCAATGAATTCGCAGTGCGATGATGGCAAGTACTGCAACGGGGAGGAAACCTGTGAAGCCACGCAGGGCTGCCGGCCTGGGCTGCCGCCTGGCTGCGATGATGGGGTGCCCTGCACCCAGGATTCCTGCAGTGAGGCGAGCAAGACGTGCGTGCACCGTCCCGTGAATTCGCAGTGCGATGATGGCAAGTACTGCAATGGGGTGGAAACCTGTGATGCCACGCAGGGCTGCCTGCCGGGCGCTTCGCCAGATTGCAATGATGGCATACTTTGCACTCAGGACAGCTGCGATGAGGCGATCAAGCGGTGCTCAAATACGCCCATCAGTTCAAGGTGCTTCGATGGCTTTTATTGTAATGGGATTGAGCGATGTGACCCCATTGATGGGTGCATCCCCGGGACCCCTCCAGATTGCGATGATGGCATACTCTGCACACAGGATAGCTGCAGCGAAGCAACAAGAAGCTGTGTGAATACCCCTGTCAACTCCAGGTGCTTCGATGGCGTATTCTGCAATGGTGCTGAGCGGTGTGATCCAGTGGATGGGTGCGTGCCAGGGACCCCCCCAGATTGCAGTGACAGCATCCTCTGCACACAGGATAGCTGCAGCGAAGCAACAAGAAGCTGTGTGAATACCCCTGTCAACTCCAGGTGCTTCGATGGCGTATTCTGCAATGGTGCTGAGCGGTGTGATCCAGTGGATGGGTGCGTGCCAGGGACCCCCCAGATTGCAGTGACAGCATCCTCTGCACCCAGGATAGCTGCAGCGAAGCAACAAGAAGCTGTGTGAATACCCCTGTCAACTCCAGGTGCTTCGATGGCGTATTCTGCAATGGTGCTGAGCGGTGTGATCCAGTGGATGGGTGCGTGCCAGGGACCCCCCCAGATTGCAGTGACAGCATCCTCTGCACACAGGATAGCTGCAGCGAAGCAACAAGAAGCTGTGTGAATACCCCTGTCAACTCCAGGTGCTTCGATGGCGTATTCTGCAATGGTGCTGAGCGGTGTGATCCAGTGGATGGGTGCACGCCAGGGACCCCCCCAGATTGCAGTGACAGCATCCTCTGCACCCAGGATAGCTGCAGCGAAGCATCAAGAAGCTGTGTGAATACCCCTGTCAACTCCAGGTGCTTCGATGGCGTATTCTGCAACGGTGCTGAGCGGTGTGATCCAGTGGATGGGTGCGTGCCAGGGACCCCCCCAGATTGCAGTGACAGCATCCTCTGCACACAGGATAGCTGCAGCGAAGCAACAAGAAGCTGTGTGAATACCCCTGTCAACTCCAGGTGCTTCGATGGCGTATTCTGCAACGGTGCTGAGCGTTGTGATCCAGTGGATGGGTGCGTGCCAGGGACCCCCCCAGATTGCAGTGACAGCATCCTCTGCACACAGGACAGCTGTAACGAGGCATTGAAACGTTGTGTACACGCACCCATCAGCTCGAGGTGCTCTGATGGAATCTTTTGCAACGGCGCGGAGAGATGTGACCCCGTGCAGGGCTGCCTGCCAGGGGCCCGTCCAAACTGCAACGATGGCCAGGTGTGCACCTCTGACTTCTGCGACGAGCTGGCGAACAGCTGCGGCCACCGGCCAATCCCTGGGTGTGGTACGTTTTTCAGAGTTGATATTAAAGGATTTTTAGCAGGTGTTCCATTGGCCAGGATGGCGGGTGCATCTCGGTTTTGTCAGGTTGTGCAAATCTAGGGGAGATTTGTGCATGGATTGCGGACAAGCTTGGATGAAATAGCTGGAACGCTTATCGTGATGCATCCAGCACACTGGCAGCTGTTGCACATCTGATGAAAGTTTCGGTGGTTTGTGGCAAATCCAGAAAGGGGTTACATTCTCATATGTATCGATATTTCATGGCCACTGTTTTGTAGCTTTTTTTCCGTCTGTTCATGGTCTGATGTCAAAGGACATGGCTTGTGTGGCTAACGGTAGCGTTGGGGTTTTGGTGATGTGTTGACCTGCATTTTGGAATTAAAGGATGCAAGGGAACTGATGCGCCTGTAGACGGTGTGAAGGTCACCCTAGTCTGCAAGTCCTCATTGCCTGTCCTAGTTGGTTTGCAGCTACCTTTACTGCATACAGTATAAAAGAGTTTGGCACATACAAAGTATACGAAAATGCCATTACATGTGTTCTGTGGCCCTTGCACAATGCTATTTGATACTACAAGTACTATCCCTACAACTCACTTATGGGCCGCATGCACCAAGCTGTGCGCCTGTAATGCAGCGCCTTGCACTTAGACACGATCTGAAGTCCGTAACATTTTCTCTTGGTGTGATAGTGTAATGCCAAGTAATTCACGCCTTATAGTATGTAACCATTGTAAAGCAATATTGCTTTGCAGTCGCAAATCACGGATTCATGTTTGTAGCCGCCAAGAAATGGAAATTGGTATCATTAGTAGGAGGTACATATTGTTGCGCGCGTATCTAGGGTACAATGGGATGGTGGGTAGTTGGAATGTTTTCAGTTTGGGGCTTCGTGCTTATGACAAATAATAACATTATATTGTTCACCTTCTGGTACTGGATGTACATCATTTTTCTCCGTGGGTCGTCTTCTAGGTGTGTTTAACTCTAGCGCCGAGCGTAATCTTCTGTATGCAACATCTTTTTGCAGAGGCTTTGTAGTACATGTATACCTATGGGCCCATCATATCATTTGTGCGCACGGTCCCCAATATGAAATTGCTGGTGAGGTGAGGGCTGTCTTTGACACTTCTCCCACTCTGCTGCCATTCCCTGCCTTGCCATGCAGTGCCTCCTGCCCGCAGACTGCTTGGATGGTGGGTGTAAAAAAAACTTCTTCCTGCAACAATTTGCTTCGCTGCATGTTCCCAATTGGGGCTGTCAGGGTGCACGTGCTTGAATCTGTACAGTCAACTTCGCGATGAGTGCATCAATTAATTCATTACACGCAGTCCTGTCAATTGGGGACTCGCGGACTACGTGTAGTGCTTTACATCCCTGTATATGTTGCACACCGGGAAGGGTCCCCGGGCAGCGATACCCGTCTTCCCTCATGCCCAGAGGCAAGCCACAGCTGCAAAGCAGGCGAGTGCATAGGCTTAACCACGGATATAGCCAGTAGTATGCTGAGCCAACATTGGACATGCCACCATATGCATGATTTTAGCTTACTTGCAGAGCAACTTAGACGCTGTTGGTGTCATCCGCTCAACCCCTCTTACTCAGATATTAGTTAATTAATTAAATACGCGCTCCCGTTGGGAAGTCACGGAGCACAATAATACAGAGTTGAAATTCATCCCTGTAAGTTACAAAATTGGGGCAGAGACACCCGTCTTCCCTCATGCCCGGAGGCAAGTCACTGGGTGCAATTGAAACTACTCACGAGGAGAGTCTGGCATCTCTGTGGGTGCACTAATGCTGAAATATGTGCGTGGGTGACACGGAGGGGGAATTGTCTGGCACCATGAAGCTGTAGACTTAATTGTGCGGGTAGACATGCGGGTGATGTAGGCTGAACTAACTAAAGGTAGCCGGTAGTGTGCTGAGCCATACACACTGCTCTTCTGGCCTGCGCTGGTAATTGTCTCCAATTGATACACAGTGCTGCGCGGGCCATGCAGGTGGCTAGCTAGGCCATACAGCAATACATCAACATCACGCAACAACCCTATCTGAACCTAGTGTAGACATCATGGATCGATCCTTCATGTCACGTGGGTGGAACCTATAGCTTGCTGCAAATGTACAGGTCCCCGCCCTGCCAGTGAACCTTGGGCTTCTCGGGGGATTGCTTGTCGCGGATGAAGCTGCCCAGGACACAGCTCACGACGCTGCTCCTGCTGCGCGGGAGTCAGGTCGTCGTCCGGCGACCATGGGGAGGAGTGCAGAGTCTTGCGCTGCCATTTGAAGGAAGCACATGCACCTTATACTCTGGGGAGTCATAGGTGAGCAGCACTGGCGGGCGAACGTTCTTGTCCCGCGAGCGGGGCAGACGGTACCCTCGGTCCCTCGCAGTGTGATGTCACCTTTGCCCCCCCGCCACACGGGGGTAAGCCCCATGCGGGTAAGGAGCGTGCCTGTCAGCTTACTCAGATATGGTCGGATATGCAGGATCAGCAGCGTCCGTGCTGTTACGTACAGCAACTCGGGGACCCTCCGTATTTACGTTCGAATGGTCCCGCCATATTTACGGCAAAAATACGGCTGGATTTTACGGCACGGCCTGGTCGATAGCATGCAGACACTGCACTTTCCCCTAGGTAAATCGGCGCGGCGCCGGCGCGACGCAGGGCTTTAATTTGCCACGTGCAAGCAGCGCAGCTGCAGTGCTGCACTTGACCAACCTGCCAGCCGTGTAGCACTGCGGCTTGGCGTGTGCAGTAATACTAGAAGCAACTAAGCTCACGTTATCGAGGGGCTAGCTGCGTTATGTCATTTCAGTTTACAGCCGCAGACTGACTGCACTTTCCCCTAGCTAGGCGAATCGGTGCGGCGACGACATTGTCAAAGACTACGACCCCCCAGTTGTGGGTCCTAGGAAGTATACAAAGCCTGGTATGCATAGTTTGTGTGCAAGATTAGCCTTTAGACTATAGCTGTGGACACATCAATTAATTAATTAATTAATTAATTGATTGGGAAATTGTGCCATGGAATACCAAGGTGCCATGGAATGCCGGGAGCACGAGTCTAATTGATTACTTAATTAATACCAAGGAGACAACCAGCGCATGCCAGAAATCGGGAGAATCCGGAACATAAAATTAAATATTTATTGGAGCGCTCGAGCCTGCCGTTATCTTTTCCGCGTTTTCGAGTTGTTCAGGATGATGAATATGAATTCTGGAGATGGAAATGTGTCGCCTTGTGCATTGAGCCTATATGGCTGGCTTACATGTAGAATACGTATGTGCTACATGATCTCGATCCATGCAAGGCGTTTCAGTAAGAGTAAATATATAAACCGGATCGAGTGTCCCATGCCGGCTGTAGTTGTATTGTGGTGGTATCTCTTGTACTTACAGTAGCGTTTGCTTTGTTTATTTTTACGTGGGTGCCTTTACTATGATGATTACTTAATTAATTATTATCAACATCACTCCGTTGGGAGTAGATGTAGCACATAGCCCTGAGAAGGGGCATATGGCTTTTAATACATTCTAGGCTACTTCATGCAAGGATCTATGATTTAAGTAATTATGTATTTTAAAATCTATAAACCCCGCCCAGAACTAGCATGCGCCCATGTCAGCAGTTTTCTAGCATGCGCCCAGGCCGGCTGATCGGAAACCCCTGCATCATATATACAACGTGCATGAAAACATACTCAAAATGTCTACAAGCGCTCATGCATGCATGCATGCATGCATGCATGCTGGCTGTCTCATTGACATTCGATGAGTGCAGGCAAAGGTGCAGTGTCCTGCATGCCCGGATGGACCAAGCCCTTCAAGTATTTATAGTACACATGCAATATTTGCACCCGGCAGGCCATATGCTACGTATGTACGTTCAGGAAAACTGTCGCGGCACCATGGCAGGCAGCAGGCCTGCCAGCAGATGGGCAAAAGCATATCAAGGACTAAGGAGACAACCATATCTTTGTCAATGTACATCGCAAGCAATATAGATACTGCGCACCGGAAACCGGGACCAAAACAAAAATGCATGGCAGCAGAAACATCCCTCAGGGTACCACCTTGGCCTTCGACCCATCTCCATCGGATGGTGACCAGCAATGAGCGATCCCTGCCCCACGAGATGTACCCGCGCGGCGTCCATGATCGAGACAAGCAGCGCAGGCATGGCATTACTATAGACTATCGTGACCATGGTGTCCATGAGACAACCAGCACAGGTGTAACCACCCCGTGGCGCGTTGGCATCATCGTCGTGGTGAGCAACCCCAAAAGGGTCAGGTCCTCGCGCAGCGTCCGGTGGATCGTGCCGGCAGCCCGGCAGCACAGCCTGTATGGCATGTACAGTGGGCAGCTCCTTCATGGACCAACAGCTATGACAACATCGATGTTCTCGCTGGCCGTTGTCCTCGTGGTTTGTACAGTAGGCAGAAGTGAACTTGCGTGCTGATATCAATGAGACAACCACCTGGTACGTCCGCGGGTGCACCATCTCTTTGCCGGCATGTCCCCTTTGCTGCCCTTGCATGCCGGCATCCTTAACGCGTTGGGCACATGGAAGCAGACCGACTTACTGGCTGTGTTGGCCACACGGAGCGGAGGCACGCACGCCAGGGGACGCCAGAGGATCAGCGGCTCGCATCGCCCCTCATCAGGTTTCCCCCCCCCCCCTTTTTTGGCTGCCCACATCTCCTTACTCCTCACTGCCCTGCTTTCCCCCCCACCCCCCCGCGCCCGCCTCCCATCTTCTCTTCACCCCCAACATTATGGGATGCCATATCCCTTCGCCCTGCGAAGCCATAGCATCTGGCTCCTGGCTCCCCTCCTATTCCTATATATATCATATATATCATACATATCATATATATCATATATATCACGTTTTTTTCTTCATGCACAGCTGAAAAAACCTGCGCCGAGGTGCGGCACCGCGGCCTACGGTAGTGATTACTGTCTGCGACACGCCCGGGGCTGGCTGCATCTACCTGTCGGCCAATTGTGACCCGTGGGCTAGGCGAATTTGAATGCGGCTTTCCCGTTAGTTGTGGCTCCACCGCTCCAGTTTTCTAGGCTGACATGATGAACCGACGGGGGTTCCTGGATTGAGACACGTTTTTTTCTTCATGCACAGCTGAAAAAACCTGCGCCGAGGTGCGGCACCGCGGCCTACGGTAGTGATTACTGTCTGCGACACGCCCGGGGCTGGCTGCATCTACCTGTCGGCCAATTGTGACCCGTGGGCTAGGCGAATTTGAATGCGGCTTTCCCGTTAGTTGTGGCTCCACCGCTCCAGTTTTCTAGGCTGACATGATGAACCGACGGGGGTTCCTGGATTGAGACACGTTTTTTTCTTCATGCACAGCTGAAAAAACCTGCGCCGAGGTGCGGCACCGCGGCCTACGGTAGTGATTACTGTCTGCGACACGCCCGGGGCTGGCTGCATCTACCTGTCGGCCAATTGTGACCCGTGGGCTAGGCGAATTTGAATGCGGCTTTCCCGTTAGTTGTGGCTCCACCGCTCCAGTTTTCTAGGCTGACATGATGAACCGACGGGGGTTCCTGGATTGAGACACGTTTTTTTCTTCATGCACAGCTGAAAAAACCTGCGCCGAGGTGCGGCACCGCGGCCTACGGTAGTGATTACTGTCTGCGACACGCCCGGGGCTGGCTGCATCTACCTGTCGGCCAATTGTGACCCGTGGGCTAGGCGAATTTGAATGCGGCTTTCCCGTTAGTTGTGGCTCCACCGCTCCAGTTTTCTAGGCTGACATGATGAACCGACGGGGGTTCCTGGATTGAGACACGTTTTTTTCTTCATGCACAGCTGAAAAAACCTGCGCCGAGGTGCGGCACCGCGGCCTACGGTAGTGATTACTGTCTGCGACACGCCCGGGGCTGGCTGCATCTACCTGTCGGCCAATTGTGACCCGTGGGCTAGGCGAATTTGAATGCGGCTTTCCCGTTAGTTGTGGCTCCACCGCTCCAGTTTTCTAGGCTGACATGATGAACCGACGGGGGTTCCTGGATTGAGACACGTTTTTTTCTTCATGCACAGCTGAAAAAACCTGCGCCGAGGTGCGGCACCGCGGCCTACGGTAGTGATTACTGTCTGCGACACGCCCGGGGCTGGCTGCATCTACCTGTCGGCCAATTGTGACCCGTGGGCTAGGCGAATTTGAATGCGGCTTTCCCGTTAGTTGTGGCTCCACCGCTCCAGTTTTCTAGGCTGACATGATGAACCGACGGGGGTTCCTGGATTGAGACACGTTTTTTTCTTCATGCACAGCTGAAAAAACCTGCGCCGAGGTGCGGCACCGCGGCCTACGGTAGTGATTACTGTCTGCGACACGCCCGGGGCTGGCTGCATCTACCTGTCGGCCAATTGTGACCCGTGGGCTAGGCGAATTTGAATGCGGCTTTCCCGTTAGTTGTGGCTCCACCGCTCCAGTTTTCTAGGCTGACATGATGAACCGACGGGGGTTCCTGGATTGAGACACGTTTTTTTCTTCATGCACAGCTGAAAAAACCTGCGCCGAGGTGCGGCACCGCGGCCTACGGTAGTGATTACTGTCTGCGACACGCCCGGGGCTGGCTGCATCTACCTGTCGGCCAATTGTGACCCGTGGGCTAGGCGAATTTGAATGCGGCTTTCCCGTTAGTTGTGGCTCCACCGCTCCAGTTTTCTAGGCTGACATGATGAACCGACGGGGGTTCCTGGATTGAGACACGTTTTTTTCTTCATGCACAGCTGAAAAAACCTGCGCCGAGGTGCGGCACCGCGGCCGCCCCGCGTTGGGGGGCTGCCGCCCCCCAAACCCCCCGCTTGGGGGGCACGCCCCCCAAACCCCCCGCGTCCGCATCTCGCTCTTCCCCCCGCGCTTCCGGTTCCGTTGTTTTACGCACCTTCCCCATGCCTCCTTCACGACGACGCACCTCCCGGGCGCGGGATGCGCTGCCTAGCGGCGCACCTGCGCCGCGTCGGTCCTTACGCATCGCGGCGCACCTGCAGGAGATGGGCGACCTGGACGACGGCGGTCGTGGCGCCCCTGTGCCACTCTCGCTTGTGTGCGAGGTCTGCCACAGTGGTGAGGATGCCCCCCGTCTCCTTGTGTGTGATTCGTGCCAATGCGGCTGGCACACGCGCTGCTTGGTCCCGCCCCTCTTCCGGCTGCCTCCCCCGGGTCCTTGGGCGTGCCCTCATTGCGTGGCCCCGCCTCGGCCGTCCCTAGGCTCCCGACGCGCGGCCGTGTCGACCCCGGGATCCCATTCGGCCCGCGCCCCCTCCCGCAGCCCCTCGCTGGACCCTCTCCTGGGCCTTGCGGCCCTCGTGGAGGGTTCCACACCGTGCTCCCGCTCTCCCCGCGCCGTCACGTCCGGCCCCTCCGCGGGGTCCCCTGGCCCTGCCCCGCCTAGCTCTGGGGATCCACCTCCGGCCAGCCCGGCGGTGGCCACTGACCTGCGTCCTCCTGTGCTTGAGGGGTCCCTGGCGGCTCTCCTCCCTGAGGCTGTGGGACACCCTGCGGCGACTCCTGTGGTGGGCCCCTGGTCGGCCGCGCTTGGGTCCCACGACTTCTCCGTTTGGCCCCCCACCAACATTGCGGGCGTCAGCGCGCTCCGGCACGCCACGTTCTCTTGGCTGTATTGCCCCTTGCTGTTGGACGCTGTCGGCTTGCACGCGGCGTTTCCTACGCTCCCACGGCCCCCTGAATTTAGTGCCCTTGTGGTTCGTGTCCGGCACATGCTGCAGGCAGCCTCCCCCCCTGTCCTTGCCTCCACGCTTTGGGGGTTTGTCCTCGAGGACTACCATGCCGGCGGCCGCCTGCCTTGGCACCTGCCCGCGGTGCGCCAAGAATGGCTCCTGAATCTGGACGCTCAAGTGGCGCAGGCGGTGGTGCTCTTTGCTACAGGGCTTGCCGTGCAGGCCCAGCAGGCCGCCCGTGCGACATATCTCGCTGGGGGGCCACCGACCACGCCTTGCTCGATCGCCCTCAGCTGCACACGTTTCTTGCCTCTGCCGGGCCCGGCTCGGCCGGCCTTGTTGCGCAGGCCCACGGGCGCTTGACTACGGCGGTCACCCCAGCGCAAGCCGCCCGCCTGCGCGTTGACTTCGGGGCTCCTGTCACCGTGCACGCCGGCGACCTGGTTCTGTACGATGCGGGGGGGGGGCGTGTTCTTGAGCTGAGCGCGGGTGCGGCCGTGCCCGCCATCTTGCACGATGTGCTCGAGCTTGCGGGCATCCCCCATGTCTGGCACCCTGCTGGTCCGCGCCGCCGTCTTCT
Source organism: Mesostigma viride (assembly GCA_009746045.1). Classification (NCBI taxonomy): domain Eukaryota; kingdom Viridiplantae; phylum Streptophyta; class Mesostigmatophyceae; order Mesostigmatales; family Mesostigmataceae; genus Mesostigma; species Mesostigma viride. The sequence continues at coordinate 10,381,756 of RPFO01000080.1, read as the reverse complement.
CTCCGCCGATGAGATCGCCCGACTGCCGAGCTGGGAGCTGGGGTGGGACGCGGCGCCCGCCCACTACGGGCCGGCCCACTTGGTGGATGTCACTCATTACAATTCGTTCAAGTGGCCCGCCGGAGCGGCTGTACAATTTTTCCCAGTGAGCGCGCTGCCAAGTGTACTTGTGGGCAAATTTTTAGGTGCCCCGTCACTTCGAGGTACTAAAAATTAGGCTACGGTACGAATTCAGCGAATTTCAGCGAATTTTCAGTCGAACCATAGGAAGTGACGCCAACTACCAAAAAGTTTCCGTTACGAATTTTCAGCCCAACACTCGCGCAAAATGAAGTGACGGCAACTACCAAAAAGTTTCCGTTACGAATTTTCACTCCCACACGTTTGCACAAGAGGAAGTGACGGCAACTACCAAACAGTTTCCGTTACGAATTTTCAGTCCCACACTTCGCGCAAATTTTAGTAGGGCTGCACGCAAGCTACCTTTCAAAATTTTGCGCTAGTATGGAACGCATTTCATTCGTCTGGAGGAACGCTGCCCGCCAACTACCCCCGTTCAGAATGTTCCGCCGAAATTTACTTGAGATTTGGAAATCTGAACGTGCGCGCAAATTTTAGTAGGGCTGCACGCAAGCTACCTTTCAAAATTTTGCGCAAGTATGGAACGCAATTCATTCGTCCGGAGGAATGCTGCTCGTCAACTGCCCCCGTTCAGAAAGTTGCGCCGAACTTTACTTGAGATTTGGAAATCTGAACGTGCGGTTGGAGTTTCGCGGGGAAACCCAAGTTCCCTAGTAATTCACCAATGACGCGCTTCGAACACTTGTCCGCTAAAACCTAAGCAGCCGCTCCGGCTGGCCACTTGATGTGCCAGCGGCCCCTCCTGCCCCATCTGCTTGGACCTGCCTCGCCCTGGTGACGGTCTCTGCCGCCTCCCTGCTTGCGGCCACGTCTTCCATCAAGCTTGCATCGCCACGAGCTTGCACACGACCTCCGCCACCTGCCCCCTTTGCCGGGCCGCGGTCCTTTCCCCCTTGCCTCCTGGCGTTCTCCCGCTGGGGCCCTCGCCCGTGTCCGTGCGCCGCCAGTCCCACGCGCCTGCCCCGACACCTGCCTCCCCTGTGCGTGGTCGTGGGTCGCGCGCCGGCTTGGCTGCCTCCTCCAGCGCCCCCCTCCCGGCCGTGGGGGCCGTCCCCGCGCCGGTCTTGTCCTCGGCTGCCACGAGCCCTGCTGACCGCCCGGCGGCCGGCCCCGCCCTGGGTTCCGCTGCAGCTGTAGTTCCTCTGGCTGAGGGTGCTCCCGACCCCTCCCCCTCTCGACCCGGGCCGGCCCAACCGGGTGGGCGCACCCCCTCAGATGGCTTCCATTATTGCCAAGTCGATGGTCCCCTTGGTGACCCGTGTGGCGCGCGCCTGCCCAACCGGAATTCGTTGCTGGTGCACATTCGGGCTTCCCACCCCCACATCACGGAGGCCGCCATGCGCGCCATGGACTGCTACCGCTGCCCGGCAGCCCATTGCCAGCGGATTTTTTCGATCCACGGGCGGTACCAGCATGAGCGGCAGTGCCGCCGCCAAACCCCCCAGAACGGCCTGCCCGGCGGCCCGGCGGCCGCACCGGCCTCCCGGTCCGGGGCGGCCCCTCGGTCGGCCCCTGCCCCTCCACCGGCATCGCAGGGTACGAGCGATCCGGGGGACCTCTCGGCAGGCTGGGCATTCCTGGCCACGCTCCCTTTTGCCGCCTGTGCGCGCAACCCTTGCATGACGCTCCCGGACGTCCCTCACCGCGCCCGGAGCTTGTTTACGCGCTGCGCCCTGCTTTCCCTGGCCCGGATGCATAGTCACCCTCTCGACGAACTCGGCCACAAGCTGTTTCTCGTCACCCCCCGGCTCCTCTTAGCGCCGTTGGAGCGGGGCGTGCGTGGCGTACAGGGTGCGGTCATCGCTCGCTGCCGGCGGTTCCTCCTCGGGGATTGGGAAGGGCTGTGGGCGCTGCAGCCTCCGGCCTCCACCCGGGTGTCGGGGGCCGCCTCCTTTGCCCGGGTGGAAGCTGACGTCATGCGGTTGGTGAAGGTAGGTGAATTGAGCCGGGCCATGCAAAAGCTTGAACTGACCGCGTTGGCTCCCTCCACTCCCCCGACCCTGCAGGCTTTGCGCGACCTTCACCCCGACGAACCGGCCTTTGCGGTGCCCGCCCCGGCCACCCCCCCGCCCCCGCCTATTGTCCTGGACCTGGACATCTTCACGGCTGTGCTGAAGGATCTGCCGAACGCCTCCTCCACCGGCCCCTCAGGCTGGCGCTACGAGCACCTCTCCGTGATGGCGGGCCATGGCGGGGCGACCGCACTCTTTGAGGCTGCCGCCGACTTGGCCGCGGGGTCCCTGGCCCCCGCGGCGCGCCCTTGGCTGGCTGGGGCACGCCTCATTGCCCTCCTGAAAGACGACGTCCCCCCGCCTGCTGGCCGCGTTCGTCCCATTGCTTGCGGCGAGGTCCTACGCAAGCTGGTGAGTAAGGTCATTTGTCGCCAAAAGGCCCCCGAGTTTCGCGCCTACTTCTGCCCCAACCGGAGTGATACTGAGGAGTCCGTCGCGGCCCAGCTTGGCGTCGCCACCAAAGGGGGCAGCGACATCATCGTGCACACAGTTCAGGCCTACCTCGAGACGCATCCGACCCATGTGGCGCTGAAGGTGGATTGCCACAATGCGTTCAATGCTGTCACCAAGGCTAGCATCTTTGAGGCCGTCGGCGAGGCGTTCCCTGACCTTCTTGCGTGGACAGCAGCCTGCTACGGCGAACCCACTCAACTCTCCTTCCTCATGGAGGATGGGACGTTCGCCGACATCGCTTCCCGCACGGGAACCCAGCAAGGTGACCCCCTCGGCCCCTTTTACCTGTCTGCCCCGCTGCACAAGGCTCTCCAAGGTGTCCACGCTGCGCACCCGGATGTCGTGCTCCTCGCCTACATGGACGATATCCATGCCCTTGGCCCGGCCGACGCTGTGGTTGCCGCCCTGGCTGCCCTTGAAGTGGCCATGGCGGCCATCAACCTTCGGCTCACCCTCCCCAAGTGTGCAGTCTTTTCGCCCCAGGGGGACTGCTCTGGCTTCCCCGCGGCTATCCCGGGGGCATTGGCGCGGGCGCGTGGTTTCTCGTGCCTGGGCGTCCCTGTGGGTGACCCTGACTACGTCGAAGAGGAGCTCCGGGCCACCGTGGAACAGCGCACCCATGTCCTTGAGACTTGGGCGCGCCTCAAGGACCCCCAGACCAAAGGGCTCCTCCTGTGGTTTTGCGCCCACCCGCGGGTGGTTCACTGGCTCCGTGGCGCTCCCCCCCACTTGGTGCGGCTTGCCGCGGAAGGCCATGACGAGCGCATTCAGGCCGCCTTGCAGGTGCTCCTCCCCGGCCCTAGCCTGCCAGCTCACTCCATGCGCTTGGCCACCCTCCCCTGCCGCATGGGCGGGTGTGGGCTCACCCGCGCCGCCCGCCTCGCCCCCGCCGCCTTCCTTGGCTCTGTTGCTCAGGCCTGGGCGGAGATCCGCCGGTTGGTCCCCAGCGCCGTCAGCGCCATTCCCGACTTGGTCACCCCATCCCCCTTCCCCTTTGTGCAGGCTGTGCAGGATTCTTACCTCGGGATCCAGCAGGCTTGCGACCTCGTCCGCCCCGCTCAGGCCGTCCACCGTCGCCTGCCCCGGGGCACGCCCGGCGTGTCCACTGTCGTCAGTCCTAGTGTCTTCCCTGCCTGCGTTCATGAAAAACAACAAAAGACCTACGCGGGTATACTACACTGTGCCGACTGGATGGGTCTGCATGCGAGCTTGAACGATCAGGGGAAGGCTTGGCTTCACTCCGTTTCCCTTGAGGGGAGCGTGGGGTCCGCATTCCTGCGCGCCCTCCCCATGAGCCCTTTGTTCACACTGGTTCCGGCCCTTTACGCCATCGCTCTCCGCCACCAGCTCTTTGCCCCGCAACCTCTCATCACGGCGGGTGCGTCCTGCGGCAGCTGCGGGCTTGCTCTGGATACTACTGGGACGCACTACATCGCGTGCATGGGTGGCCAGCAGAACCAGAACTGGTTCCTCTATCTCCATACCGCTCTCCTCCGGGTGGTGTGTGCCATGGTTCGGTCGGTCTTTCCCCACTCCACCATTAAGTGCGAGGACGCGGATGGGGCCGCCCTCTACTCACCCAACCACCGCCCCGACATTACCGTGCTTGACTACGACGGGCAGGGTTGCCACCTGCTCATCGATGTCTCCGTGGCTCGGCCGCTTTCCGGTCGCCACATCCTCCGGGCGGCTGTGGATGCCGGCGCTGCTGCCGCTGTGGCTGAGCGCGACAAGTTTGCCTCCTACGGCAATGTGGGGCCCCACCGGGTCATCCCCTTTGTCCTTGAGGAGTTCGGGGCCATGGGCCCCAAGACAGCGGAGTTTTTCCACGAGTGCTGCCAGCGCCGTGAAGACCGCCTCGACCTCGAGGGTCAGACCGCCCCGTGGTCGGCCCGCACGTGGTCCTCGTATTGGCGGCAGCGTCTGTCACTCGCCCTCACTCGCACCGTGGCTGATGTGTTATTCCGCCGCACCCGGGCCGACTTTGTCGCGACCCACGCGGTCTAGATTCCTTCCAGGCCTGCATGGTGGGCCGGCAGCGCTGTTGCTGCGTGTAGTTTTGTGATGTATAGTTAGTTGTACCTTGTGCCGCTGGCGTGATCCTTGGATGTCTGTGTCAGATTACTATTAATTTCTTCAGGGTTATTCTCCCAGTCATCGGTTTTTTCCTTATGTTGCATGCCTATCTCACCTTCGTAATCTATCATTCTCAATGAATATATATTTAATAATATAATTACTTACAGCAGAGTGAAATCACTCAAACCAAAGCAAACGCCCAGCTATAAACCTCTATACAGATATATATATCATATATATATCATAGTGTCTGCCTCCTGGCTCCCCTCCAATCTATTCCTCCTAGCCCAGCGGTCCCGGACCTCATGGGGGCGCCGCCATCAACATCCCCGACAGCACGTCCGTACCCTCCCTGGCTGACACCACAGTCGGCATGCCCGATGCCACCTGCGTCGCCTGTGTGGCCCACCTGCCAGGCGGCTTCTCCCCAAGGTGCCCCCCCAACAACCCCTCCCCTCCCTGCACGCCGGAACCCCCCTCCCCACCCGGCGTGCCACCTGGCACCTCCGCCGTCTGCAAACCAGGCTGGCCCTTCGCCATCAATATACCCGACAGCACCTCCACACCCGACGCAGTAGGCTGCCCCCCTGTACTCTGCGCAAGAGGCTGCTTCTCAACACTCTGCATGCCCAAGCGCCCCAAGTCCACTGTGTGCCAGCCGGGCGTAGCCTGCCCCTCCTCCACGTGGGAATCAACCACCCCCTCTTGTGCATGCATGTCTGCCCCTTCCTCCACACTCTGCACGCCAGGCTGCTCCTCCACGACCATCTGCTTCTCAACAGCCGTCGGCGTGCCCGGCCGCTCCTCCACCACGGTCGTCCCTACGGGCAGCGCCCACACGCCAGGGGCTCCCGCCTGCTGCCCGATAACCTGCAGGACAGGTGGCGCTGCCGTGGCGAGCGCCACGTCAGCGCCCACGTCCATGCTTGGCCCGCCTGCCTGCCCGACCTGACCATGAGGATCAACTGCCTTGGCACTCGTAGCTGGTACCTCCAGTGGCAGTGCCCACACGCCCGGCACTGATTCCGGTCGGGTCTCCTGGCTTCCCAGGCCAGGGTCGCTATTCTGACGAACCTCCACGGACCCTCCAGAAAATCCAGCGCCGGCATGCCGCAAACGAGCGCGCTCCGCCGGCGCCGCTGGCCACCCAGCGATTTCAGACCCAACCTGGCTGTCCATGCTAGCAGACGGCACACGCGGAGGGCCCATGTCAAGGCTGGCAGCGCCCATGTCCAGCTGGCAGCGCGGGCGGCTGGCAGCATCCATTTCGAGGGTCGCTGAGCCTGTCTCCAAGATAGCAGTAGCAACGCTCTCTCTGCCAGAAACCACGGCCTTGACCATGCCTATGTCCAACGGCGTGGGCATCCCGTCCATGGGCATCGCATCAGGCAGCTCCTCGCCAGCAAGCGGCTCCCCAGGCAGCTCCCCCGCCCCCGAGGGCCGTAGCCCCCCCACCATTTCCATGACCACCCCCACTGCAGGCAGCACGGTGTCCTTGACCTTATCCCTGACGGCCTCCGCCGCAGGAAGCACGGCCTCCACCATCGTGCCCTCCACCACCCCCGCCGCCGCGGCCACCTTCTCCTGCAGCGCCCCCGCGGCCTCCCCCGCCCATCCAGCCCCCTCTGTCTCCACCTCCTCCACGCGCTGCGCGACGCCTCCCGTGGAACTGACCGGCGCCGCTTCCAACGGCGACGCCACAGCAGGAACACTCAAGGGAGACTTCGAAACACTCCCAGGGGACTTCACAATCGCATCCGGGTGCCCGTCCGCCGTCAGAAGGCCCCTCTCTGCCGTCTCCATGCCGGTCTCTGCTGTCATTCCTGCACCTGTAACAGCTTGGCAAGCTAACCCCCATGCTTGCTGCGCGCCCGCCTTGTCCCTGGTCTTGTGCGCCTCGCGCGCATTGCCCCTGGGGTTCTCCGTGGCGTCGGGCAAGAAGACGGCAGGCACGACCACCGCAGGGAGAAGGACGCCGCCAGGGGCGATGACCCGGCCTGTGACCGGCGAGATAATGCTGCCATCCGGAACAGTGCCGCCCTCGCCAGACGCAGGGTGCGGCATACGCGGAACGTCCACGGGCGGGTGGGCAGGAGGCGCGTCGCCTTGAAGTGCTGACTGCGATAGGGAAGGAGGCGTGTCGCCTTGAAATGCGGATTGCGAGGGCACCCAGACCGCCAGCTTGATCGCCTCTGCCGCCGCAACCGCATGCGCTTGGATCGCGCCCACGGCCTCTTTCACGCGCTCCGTGTAGCTAAGGCCTTGTGGACCGCTCTCCGCCTCCCTTTCCCTCTCATTCAAGGGACCGGCAGCACCAGAAGGCACGCTGGGAGGAGCTTGCCCTTCACCGCTAGCGGAAGGCGCGCTGGGTGGAGCTTGCCTCTCACTGCTAGCGGAAGGTTCGGAATCGGAAGAGACATGCCCTGCCCCGGAGGGCGCGGTTGTGAGGCCTGGACCTGGGCCGTAAGTTGCGGCGGCTGACTGCGAGGAAGCGTTCTTGTTTAGGACAAATCCCTCTGCTGAGCTCTTGTCCTCGTCCACCGTCATCCCACCAGGGAGGGCCCCAGGTTCCGACCCGGATCCTTGGGGATGGGAAGGCGCCGCCCAGACCGCGTGCTTGACCGCATCCGCAGCTGCTGCGACTTGATTTTTCACGACATCCGCGGCGTCTTTGATGCGCTGTGTGTAGCTCGACCCCGCCCCGTCCGTTTCGATGGCCGAGCCTGTGCCCTTCGAAACATTGGGCCGGAAATCCGAGCTGAACACGTGGCCCCTGGCGGCTCTCTGGATGGAGAGGATCGCGTGCGCCTCGACCTTGCGCGCGATGAACTGCTCCGGCTCCCGCTGCATGAGGTCCTCCTCTTCGGTGATCTCGTTGATGGCCGTGTGCGCGGGCTGGGCGTCGGCGTGCGGCGGGACCGGCTCGCCGGCCAGCGCCGCGATCTCCTCGATGGACATGTCTCTCGGCTTCGCGCCGTCCTCGTCCGCGCTCTCATGGGATTCGGGCTGCTGCTTATGCTCTCTACGAAGCACGGTGTCCTTCACTGTCTCAGCAGCGTCCGACATCTTCTCCTTTGCGTCGTGGACTTTCTCTTTCATCGTGTCCAGCATCCCGTGGTGCTCCTGTGGTTGATCGGTCAATGCCGCCATCTGCTCAGGCGCCAGGTCCCTGCTCACGCCCGCGTCGCGAGGCTCTTTATGCTTACGGAGCACGGTGTTTTTCATTTTCTTAGCCGCCCCCGACGCCTTAGCCCCAGCAATATGAACCTTGCCTTTAGCCTTCGCCAGCATGGAACGGTTTTCCGGTCGTTCGGGCATTTTGTCCGACAACCCGGCGAGAGGCAAGGAAACTTTGCAGGAACGATCAAGACTCTTACGTGCCTTTGCACTTGACTAGACTAACAGCATTACATTGACATCCCCACGATTCTACGAGTGGCTCTTTGCACAGGACCCCTTGATCCGTGGCCGCCGGAGCCCGTCCCTACGTCCATCGGCTTTTCTAGCGGCACGCGAAGAACAAATTATGTGATTTGCCTCGACAAAATAATGCGTCGGGACTCGGGACTCGGCAGTCGGTGGTCATGAGAAGTTGGTGCTGATTCAGACGCTCGCGACGTCCTGCCGCTACCCACCGCTACCGATTAAAAAAATAATTATTGGACTTCCCCTGAACACGTGCATGTATATCGCCGTTAACTTTTACTGCCCGCACTCCGCAACGGCGACGCTACGGCTTCTGCCAGCACTCGTCACATCATCTGCCAATGCCGCTCTCCCCTGCCCCCTGCATGGCTCAGCCAGCAATTAAGAGATTGTGAGAACAACCTTGGAACAACGGCTATGGTTTTAGTGTCGCGCGGACGAGGCTGCCACAACGTTTTCTCTGAACTCACAAGGTCCGGGGAACAGGTGTGCGAACGGGCAGAGTCGGGCAGAGCTAATTATGGGACCCACCTGTTCGCACGGGCGTTCACATCTGGACCAACCTGTTCGCCAACTCCGAGGTTTTGGAAGTTGGCGAACGAGTGTGAACGGGATTGTGAACAGCGGCAGATGGAGCGAAACGAAGGACTAGGCGACCATATCACGTCGTTCTCGCGGAAAGGCGGGGGAGGCATGCATATGGTGGTGGCTGGCAGCCATTGATTAATTGATAATATAGTTATTTACACGTAGACTTCGTCTCGTGGGCACACCGCGTCCTTAGTAGGGTGGAAATGGAATGCATATGGGATAAATGACTGTCTAGCTTCTAGTCGCAAGGTTGCGGGCACCACGGCCGACTCGAGCCCGCCTGGTTTTCTTATCATAGGCGGCATCCTTGTAAAGTAGCCGAAAAAGGTGAAGGCAGTCTGAGCCAGCTAGAATTAGGCACTGACAGCGCCTCGGATAGCAGCGCGGGCGGCGTATCTTCTATGCAACCTGCGGCGGAAGGCGATTGCGGCGTCAATGAAATACGGCAGGCCGAACCAACTTCAGCCGAGCTTGCTATGACCGTTGCGGCGTCAACGTAAAAAATTCCATTCGTCAGATATTGCATGCTGGCGGTGCGGATAGGGAGACGCGGCCGTCTGACGGAAGGGCGGTGGATATGTTGGTTTGCAGGAACTGTCACGTTGAATTCGACGCATGCTATTCCACGATTCATGACGTCGGAAGGTGGGTCAAACAAATTTTCTGGATTGTTTCAAGGCATCCTCCCTCGGCAACTCATCAATCATGCAGCCACATGTAGGTGACCTCCCGGTAAAATTATTTGTCTCATAAGGTGCCATAAAATGTCAGTCTTCTTTACAAAAACATCGCCGTCACGTCTATGCGACAATGGCCAGTGTGTCGAGGAGGATGGCGCTTAGCAAGCGATAAGTTGTGGTAAAATCAATAGACACCTAGGTTCAGATGATTGTGTTATCTTGATATCAGGTGGCCTAAGCCTTAAGCCATCTGGTATAATCCATCAAATCAATCATGCCCTGGCCAGCCCCTTGGCTTCCTTGCGGTGGCATGGTATGCCAACTAGGAATGTGCCCTCCAGCCTAGTCAGTACACATGTGTGTGTTTTCCCTATCAACCTTTCTTGTTACCATCTGTCTCCCTCCATGCAGGTCTACCTAGAGATAGCCACGCGGCTCCCGCGGCCTTCGCGTCTTTCCTCTCAGACAACTACCCTAGTCCTTCCACGGCGTTGGATCGCCATGCGTCCAAGCATAGTTGTCTCACTTCATATGGAATTGGAGGGGTTGCATAAGAGGTGGAGGGGCTGTTGTGGCATGCATAGCTGAAGTGCACAGAATCTGGCCCTATACTAGTATAAATTATGTGTGTTCTCTTTTTCCTTGTTCATTTTTTTTTTGCCCCCTATAAACCTTTTTGGTTTGTTACCATCTGTCTCCCTCCATGCAGGTCTTCCTAGAGATAGCCACGCGGCTCCCGCGGTCTTCGCGTCTTTCCTCTCAGACAACTACCCTACACGTAGCCCTTCCCCCCTACACATGTAGCCCTTCCACGGCGTTGGATCGCCATGCGTCCAGGAATAGTTGTTTCAATGAATATAATAAGTGAGACAACTATTCCTGAACGCATTGCGGTCCTACATCGTGTGAGGACTACTAGTTAGTACGCAGTCACGTGCCTGTATTTAATTAATGCTTTTCACCATTGTCTGGTGGGGGTTGTGGGTGAACCCTAGGTATCAAGGAGACAACCAGGGCAGGCCAGAAATACTAGGTATGCCCCTAAACCCCCTCAGGCTTTGGCTAGAGGCCTTTATATTCTGCCAAACCTTTGCCTGTGCTTTTGCTATGTCGAAGCTTTATTGCAGCCACAGGGGGGGCGTCCCCAACATCTACTGCTCCAACCTAGGGCCATTGCTGGTACTTTTGACGTCATGAAAGCAGCGTTTTGGACTAGTGGAAGATGATGTTACAGCATAAAAAGTCCATTTTATCATGAATGAACATGGCCAACAAACCCAAGTGCCCCTAAATTTCTCAATATTTGTAGAGAAATGCTACTTCTCATAATTAAAACCTGCACAAATGCACAATTTGGGGCATGCATGTGAAAGTTTGAAGTACAAATTCACAATGAGGTTTTACATTTTTCAATTAATAATGGTATCTCATTCTTCAATCAATCAATTTGCAATCGTCCAAACAATTTATTCATTTCATACATGTCCGAATATGTTGAAAGAACACATGCAAGTGCTCAATCAGCGTGGACCCCCTTGGACGCGCCCCACCATATATACATTGGACACGTCACCCCAACTAAGTACTAAACTGCCCAAAGTCACGGTAACTGATCCAACTACTATGTACATCTGCATTTCTCCACGTTGCGGTGGGCAATTACGTGCAAAACGCGATTTCGTGCAAAGTCCTCGCCCATCATCGCTTGCCAGGTCGATATGAAGGAATGTTGTCCCAGCTGGCGCCTTCCTTCAGGAGAGTAACATGTTCTCTAGCGAACTTCAGAGGGAAACGAAACTTTTGCTCGCACTCATTACTCCAACCGAGGTCGTGCCCTTCATCAAACCATCTGAACACCACCTTCTCCCTCTCTTTGCCCAGGAGGGTGCCAAAGAGCGGAAAATCTTCCTTCTTGGGGTACTTGTGCTCCCAGTTTATGCACACCTCGTCTACCCATTTCGAACTCCAACCTCCGCGACTCAGTTTCGCGCCATCCATAAAGCGCATCCGGACGTCCGGCCGAACGTCCCTGATTCGGTTTTCGGCCGTCGCATCTCTGCCCTGACCACCACCCTTCTGCGGCTGTGCAGGTTCGTCGGCACCCTCCGTCTCCTGCCCCGCCCCTCGCCTGCCCCCTCCCCGACGTTTTGCCTTCTGCCCCTGCGCAGCCGCCGCCTCTGCCATCAACTCTTCGTACGTTTTTTCTGGCTGACCGCACGGTAAGGCTGGTGCGTGAGTTGGTGCGTTGGGTGGGAGCTCGTCCCCTCCCGCCCCCGGTTGTGCAACTGGTTCGCCGACCGCGGCCTGGCCAACAACACGGCCGGCCTCTCTGGACACAGTCCCAGACGCGGATCCACGGGGAAACCGAACTGGAGTTTCTTCTTCGCCTTTCCCTGCACGTAAGCACATGCCAATTAACATGAATACGGAAGGGTCGTGTGAGAAATCAATGAAGCCATGGACTGATGCAAAAAAACTTATGTAGAAATATATTAAGGTACTTATAAAACTCGTTTATTGAAAATGAAATTTACCGGCCGAATGTACCGTTGGAGCGTGGAAGGGCATCCTTGGTCGATCGAAGATATCCGTCAATGCGGTCAACGGTGCGGTCGATGTCCCTGGCGGCGCCTCAACATCGACCACCTCAGTCGGGCGCATCAATCCGGCAAACGCCGGCCCTCCACCTGAGACTTTCGGCGGCACTAGGAAGTCGGGTTCTGAGATTTTTCTCAGGATCCTGAGATTTCCTGAGATTTTTCTCAGGATTCCTGAGATTTTCTCAGGATTTCCTGAGATTTCCTGATTTTTTTCTCAGGATATCAGGAGAAATCCTGAGAAACCCTGAGACTTTTCTCAGGATTCCTGATATTATATCAGGACTTCCTCTTGAGAATCTTGAGAAGTGCCTGAGATGCGTCTCGCGAAACACTGAGAAACACTGAGATTCGTAAAAAAATCCTGAGAAATCCTGAGATCCTGAGAAAACCCGCTGAATCAGAAAAAATCAGGAAAATCAGGACACTTAACAGCACAAAAAATCAGGAAAATCAGGACACTTAGCATGGCACAAAAAATCAGGAAAATCAGGACACTTAGCATGACACTTGAGAACTCTCAAGTGCATGAAGACAGGACACTTATGCAATATATGTGGATGCAGAAATGATGCAGTTGACACACATGTTCATTGGAAATAAATAAATATAAGTGTGACAAGCACACAACAAGTTACATCAATCCATCATTACATTATATTAGGAATATAATCAATCCCACTCCTCATCAGTGTATGCAGCACTGTCAGAGTCCGCATAATTTACTACCACACGTTGCCTCTCACTTCTCCTTTGTGTGGGAATGCATGCCTCACCGTCGCTGCTCAGCGACAAATCACTAGCAATGTCATCAGGGCTTGATGCGCTGCCACTAGCCGCTGCCATGGACTTGCCAGCAATGCTCTTGCCACGCGAGCGGTTTGGTGCAGCGGCTGTGTGTGTTTCTACCAATGTGTCCGCAGTGCGCTTGCCACGCGAGCGGCTTGGTGCAGTGGTTGCTTGTGGTTCTACCAATGTGCCAACAGTGCGCTTGCCACGTGAGCGATTAGGTGCAGTGGTTGCTTGTGGCTCCGCAGCCATGCGTGCAGTGGTTGCTTGTGGATCTATGGGTGCAGTGCGATTACCTTGTGAACGACCTCGTGTTGTCATGTCTCTTCGCTTAACACACAGTGTCACCTTGCGCTGCAGGTTCATATCAGCATACACGTCTGTGGTTCTCAGCTGAGCACCTGCAGCACGGGATAATACATGCTGGGCTGCACTACACGTTTCCTTTACCATTTGCCACGGCAATTTACAGTGCACGATGGCTATCTCAGGTGCATACTCTGGATCAACTACAAAACCAACTGAACATACACTCCCGGGAAGGACTAAAGCATCCTGCTTGGGCGCTCGCTCCCCTAAAGGTATAAGCGTCAATCCCTCTAAAGGGAGCTCTTTCACAGAACCGACATCAAACAGAGCGACCTTTAAAAGAACTTGCCTACTCCATCCTTCCGTCGGGGCACGGAGGAAACTATGCAGAATGTGTGTGATGCGGCCATACCTAACCCCCTCTTTACCATAAACCATTACTCCCGAGTTGCGATGGCGAACAGTTTGTCGAAGGTCGGCGACTGCAGTTCGGTAATTGCTGCCATTGATGTGGATTGAGTCATGCTCGTCACAAGCAGGCTCCATGCCACACACCGCCGCCGTAATCATCGTGGGGAGGCGTGGCTCCTGGTTTTGCGTGATCCATTGCTTTCTATCTGAGCAAGTGACTTGACTAGTGCGAGACCCAAAGTGGAAATGCCGTGTCTATTCCGGCCTAACATGGCTGATGAAGGCGTTTATGGAATGGTGCGGCTAGGTGCAGGGTTGTGTTGCCTACCATGGCTGCTGAAGGCGTTCATGGGTGCGGCTAGGTGCAAGGTCGCGTTGCCTAATCGCAACCTTTCTAAATTTTTCGCTCGTTGGACCAACGGTCTACCAGGTAACGGTTAAGAGAGGTAGGGCGCGAAGTTGAAAGTTTGGAACGGCACTGTCGTCATGCGGCTATTTCACGGCATCATAACGGCCTTTATTTCAGTTATGTTCAGTTCAGTTTATTCCCACGCCGGTTCCCTAGCCTTGCCCGTACCGGCTTCGGAATAAACGGATGCCGGAACCGTATCCTTGTTCCAATTTTTAACAGGCAGGTACTACTTATATAAAGCCCGAACTAAGAGCTCTTTTGTAGAATGTTCTCACTGCCTAATTGCTTTAGTGACTTTGCGTTAATAATTGTCGGCTGTCAGTCTGTCAGCCAACAATCAGAAATCGTTGTCGCACTTTATAACCTGCTCCAATGGTTGTCCGGCAAAGGCAGGACCAAGCGTTTTCTAGGGTCTGGCAGGACGGCGGTTTTTTAAATGCCTGTGGCTTTCATTGGTGAATACTAGTTACTGTACCTGTAAATTTATCGGCAGTTTGCGGCTCCGACCGTTCTAAAAGGCTTTGAGACAAGTAGTAACCAGTGGAAAGGTAAGATGTCATGACAATACGGAAGATCGCTTGGCTGGAATCACTCGAGACATTCCGCCTGCCGCTGGCTACGGATGTGACCTAGTCGCAATCTTTTTTTTTGCGCAAATTCAAAAAAACGCGTCTGACGTAGCCCTAGCCGTTGTTCGCAGTCAAGTCAGTGCTGGGGCTAGCGGGCAGTGAGGGCACATACACGCTAGCTCGAGCGATGGGGCAACCGATTTCCATACGTAACCAATGAATGCAACCACCGAATAACAAGCGCTGCAGGTGTGGCAGCAGGGGTGGCAGCGAGAACCGCACTAGAAGCGGTTCTAGTAGCGACGACATGTGAGTGACATAAGTAACGGAGAATAAACAGAGCGAGATTCTGGAGCTATCCAAAACCTACAAGGCCGTCATGGACAGGCTGTGATCGAAGAGGAATGGAGCCGGGAAAATGAGCAACTGCGTAGCTGAGCAAGGATACTTATGAGAATTGCTTGGCAGTTTGCATTGGAAGGCCCATAGACCGCAAAAGCGGCATTCTGAGCAAAAGCTGGTTTCTTAGTATAGCATGAACTCTGAATACTTGATTTCTTGTCCTCTTACATGCGTGGTCAATTTCATGAAGATGACCATCATGAAGTACCGTCCTTGGGCATTTTTGTGCGTACATGCCCGTTTGTTGTCAAAGCACGTCCATGCAGACCTGAATCCCATGCAAGCCCCAAGCGTCAATTGCGACTATCTTTGCAAAGGAAAAGCATCTAGACGTGTTCTGATGAAGCCAGTAAGGTCAAATGTTTCATGGTGCTTCCTCATAAGCCACATAGTAGATTAGATACTAACTTGGTTGGTCCATGCGTGAGTATGTGCATGTTGTCATCAGTTTGCTACCTACTTTTTAATTACCTTGCCTACTTACTAGCTTTGTTATTGAAGGTATTTTCCTAATTTTGCACTGGAATTCATTCCTTACATCACTACTATTCTTTCTCCCCTTTGCAATCGCAACAGGAGGGACGGAATGTTATCTTCTCCGCGGTCATGAGGTTGTCCCTTCTGCGTGGTAAGTGTCATAAAGTTGATTAGTCCCTTGGTCCCTCACTTGCTCCTTGCTTCCTTGCATGCTTGCTTGCTGAGTTCGATAAACCCCTTGCTTCCTTGCATGCTTGTTTCCGTCTTTGCGTGCTTGCTTGCTTCTTTGCGTGGTTGCTTTCTTCCTTGATTAGGCCCTTGCTTGGTTGTTTAGCCGCTTGCTGAATTTGATTAGTTCCTTGCTTTATTCCCTTGCTTCCTTGCATGCGTGCTTCCTGAATGTAATTAGTCCCTTGCTTCCTTTCTTAGTCCCATGCTTCCTTTGTAAGCCACTCTTCCTCGCATGCTTGCTGAATTTAATTAATGCCTTGCTTCCTTTGATATGACCTTGCCTACTTGGTTAGGCCGTTCCTTCCCTGCATGCTTGACCACTTGCTGAATGGAATCAGTCCCCTGATTCCTTTGTTAGGCCCTTGCTTCCTTTGTTAGCCCCTCTTCCTTGCATGCTTGCAATTGCTTGCTTGCTGAATCTAATCAGTCCCTTGCTTCCTTTGTTACGCCCTTGCTTCCTTATTTAGCCACTCTCGTCCTTGCGCGCATGTACGCTTGCTTGCTGAATTCAATTAGTCCCTTGCCCTGAAGAAATTTAGTCTAGTTACCCTGGAGCTTCACAGTTAATAAACGTGTTTTCCCTTTTTCAATGCATCGGTCATATGCAATGTCGTGGTTTCTTGGTCTTGCACATCTCAATAATGGCGGTGCTAGGCTTTCACTTGGGTCACCCTTTCAATGTTTTGTACCAGTCAGAAGTATCTTTTTTTATGCCGAGCATGATGTTGTTTGCTATGCCTTTGGTCTGGTTAGGTGTACATGTGCACATGCTGCAGCCCAGCGTTTCTAATCATGGTCCTGTTTAATGCCTTTTTTCCCCCTTCCTGGTTTATGCGTGCAGGTAAATGTGCAACGAAGCACAGTTTGGCAGAGTATATGAAGAACCAAATGATCTACAAGATCTGCCAAACGATGAAGAAACAATCCTCTTTTTGTTGTGATTTATTTTTTGCCTATGAATAAAAGATTTTTTAAATAATATTTATCAATGTAATAAATGCACTGATTGTGAGTCATGCCCCTGTTGTAATCATCTTGCATTGTCGTATTTCTGTTGGTCCCTGATAACACCATTTTTTTGTCCCAGAATGGCTGGAGAATTCGCCTGTGCATGTTCTTGATTTTCTTGAGATTCTACTCGTTTTTTTGTCCTGAGATTTTCTTGAGATTCTACTCGTTTTTTTGTCCTGAGATTGTCCTGAGATTGTCCTGAGATTTTCACTACAAAGTCAAAATCTCAAGACCTGAGTTTTTCACCAGAAATCTCAGGACCCGAGGTGTGCACTTACCAGATTTTGTGAAGACGAAAAAAATCAGGAAAAATCAGGGCAATCTCAGGAAAAATCTCAGAAAATCTCAAGACGATCTCAAGACAATCTCAAGATATCTCAGGATTTCTCAGGATTTCTCAGGATTTCTCAAAAAAAAACTCAGGACGATATCAAGAAATATCAGGACGAATTTTTTCCGACTTCCTAGTGGGACCCTCCACGTTACGAGCCTCCAATACCCTCTTCTGCAGTGGGGTGCTCGCAACAAAATCCGTGTCAGCCGACGGCTCCGGATCGTCATCCTCATTCAGCAGTATCGTGTTCGGGCATTGCTCCATCCCCGTCGAGCGGGGGGGCAAAGTCATCACAACCGTCCTTCCTGACGACGGTACGGGATCGTCACCCAGACCCAAAGAAACCGAGGCGAGGGCGGGGGTCCCCTCAACCGGGGGTCCCCATGAATCCTGACGAGGCCTCATTCCCATCTGTCGGACACGACCGCCTCCCGTAAATCGGGAACGCCCGCCGGCGCTACCAGTAACAGGCCGCGAGCCTGCTTCCTGCTGGCGATCCCCATCCTCATCACAGATACGCCCGCCGGCGTTACCAGTAACAGGCTGCGAGCCTCCTTCCTGCTGGCGATCCCCCTCCTCATCACAGATACGCCCGCCGGCGTTTCCAGTAACAGGCCGCGAGCCTCCTTCCTGCTGGCGATCCCCCTCCTCATCACAGATACGCCCGCCGGCGTTTCCAGTAACAGGCCGCGAGCCTCCCTCCCGCTGGCGATCCCCCTCCTCGTCACAGATACGCCCGCCGGCGTTTCCAACGACAGGCCTCGAGTCTCCTTCACCAGCACGCTGGCGCTTACCTCCCCCCTGTTGTCTTCATCCCCCCCATTGTCTCCTCACGCGAGCCTCCATCACCCCGACGGCGCTTTTTCCCTCCCCTTCCATCTCCTCCCCCGTCCCTCTCCCCCTCCCCCCTCCTCCCTCCTCCCCATCCCCTTTCTCCCCCTCCGCCTGCCCCCCACCCATCCCGGGCGGGTGCCCCTCAGCAATATCCTCCTCCCCGTCCTCCTCCTCCCCTCTTCCTCCTTCTCCTCCTCATCCTCCTCCTTCTCATCCTCATCCTCATCCGCCTCCCCCTCTTCCTCCTTCTCCGAATCATCATCCTCATCAGACGAAGAATCGTCGTCGGAAAAGTAGGCGAGGCCTTCCCACCCATCTAAATCAAGCCAGTATTTGATAAGGCGGACCAGGCGCTTCCACCGGCGGATATGGGCGGGCTCCCCGAACACCAGCAGAACTCTGCAGGGTGCCCTAAAAAGGGCGTTGGTCATCTTGTCAACCACATCCCACACGACCGGGCTCAAATGCGAGGAGGGTTTGGGAATGTGGCGCTCCTCCGGAATGCATTCTGGGTCCCACTCGCGCAGGTTCCTCCACTTCTCGTTGCTGTCAGCTGCCAGGTCCAGCACAGCAAACGCCTGGTCCTTCAGCGACCGAGGAATTTTGTCAGACCCCGTGCACAACTCGTCCACCACCTTCGTCACCACCAGATCCTTTCTTTTTTCGTTTTCCATCCATGTCATTGTCCTGTATGCGATCCAGTCGGATCCCATCCTCACCCCCTTCCAATCGCTGTAGGCTCCCAACCTGTCCCGCCACCCCTTCTTGGCCTTGGTAGTCCCCTTGCCCTCCTCCTCCTCCTCAACCTCCTCCTCCGCCGCCGCCTCCACTGGCACACCCAGCAGATGTTTGGTCTTCACACCCAAATCGTCATACAAATGACGGGGGTGGGAAGCGAGCACCCCTCTCGGGAACTTCCAGTCCTTCTGGTCGACCACTTTCCTTTTAGCCGGCGGAAGGTCCCTCAGCGTGAGAATGATCGCCCTCGTGGCCGTGACGACCACCCGCCAAAAGTCTCTGGTCAGGCGGCACTCGGCGATGAACTTGTCGAGGTCCGTGGCGAAGGTGCCCTTCAGCTTCACGCCAAACACGTGCTCCCTCACCATTACGGGGTCGAAAGTCCCGTCTAGTTGTCTGACGGAGCCAATCAGGTCGGGGTTCTCCAGGAACTTGATGTGGGCGAATTGCTTCGCCCCCTCTATCAAATTCTTGGCGACTTCCATTATTTTTATCAGGTTGCTGGGAGGGGCCTCACAGGACATGATCGGCGCTTGGATCAGGCTGTCGAAGTACTGGAAACTCGCAAGTTCCCGATGCGCGGTGAAAATGGACAGTTCGTGCGCCTTGTCTTTAGGGCGCGTGTCAAGGAAGTCTTGCCGAGCCGCGATATCCTGTGCGATCGCCGGCTTGCCGTCGACAGCGGGCTTCAAAGGGTCCTCACACCAGAACAGCCAGCGCTGCATGAAGTTCTTCTGGTCCGGCCCCCACTTGTCCGTCTCTTCAGCCCCTCCTGCCTTGTCGCCTGCGCCGTCCCCTTCGGCCTTGGCTTGCTCTCCTTTCTGCCAAAAGGGCTTCACAATCGCCCAGATCTTGCCGTACAGAGGAGTTGGGATAGACACGCCCTTCCCTCTCTTGAGGGGTCCATATGCCTGGTAGGCCCGGTGCACATCCCCCAGCGCTGAGCCCCACGTTGCCTTGGCTTGGGCTGTGTCCTCGGCGTTCATGGCGTTCCCGAGCTGCCTGACAACTTCGATCATCTTGCCGACTTGTTCGGAAACCTGCATCGCCGTAGGGTAACAACGCGCAGAGACACATCGATAGTCCTCCCAAATAAGCACAACTCAACTGAGAACAAGAATACGACTGACAGAAACGCCGGCGGTCGCATCTTGACAAAAATATGGCATACTAAGGTGGAACATGAAAACCCCTTATAGAAACGCCGGCGGTCGCATCTTTACCAAACTAATGGCATACTGAAAATAACACGAGAAAACCACTTATAGAAACGCCGGCGGTCGCAACTTGGCTTACCTTCTCTTCACGGATCTGCCACCAGGTCGGCAGGATGGTGTCACCCTTGAGCATCTGCACGTCCACCCCCCCGAATTTCGTCCAATCCATTGCTCACTCCTCCAGCTTCTCCGCGGCCACGGTCTTCGTGACTTCCTGCTCCTTCCCTCCCCGCGCAACGACCCTTAGCTTTTCCGCCTTCATGAAACCGTTCAGCATTGCCTGGTACCACACAGATCTTTGGTCCACCGTCATATTTGGGGCGACCAGTTCGAAATTCACCGATTTGATGAGTGTGGTAAAGTGGTTCCCGTCCAGCACGAGAAAGCCGCAAATGGCTGGCGGCGACTGTGGCTTCGGCTGGATTGGAACCATCTCCCAGGCGGACTTGCACAAACTGTCCAAAAGCGCGGCCTTTCTCACGTCCACGGGCTTAAGATCGTCCAGCATATCGGCCGGTCCTGTCAGAACCTTGGTGGAAGCAGCTTCGGCCATTCCCTTGGCCGAGCTCGTTCGCAGGTAGATATCAATCTCTTTGTCAGTCATTGCGCGAGCGTAGCCAGCCTTCATTGTCCGTGCCCCCCCCATCTCCCCGAAGAGTTGCGCGACCTTACGCTCGGTGTTCTCGTTTTTCATCCAGTCATGAAAAGTGTTGGGGCACCGGTCAGCCAAAAACTGGAACGAGTACCGCCACACAGGAATCACCAGCTTGTCGTGGCCGTAGTCGGACTCCGAGTTTGCAAAAATGGTGGCGTTCTGCTCGGCTCTCGACAGATGCAAGTCTCGTGCGAGGAGCTTCTGAGGCCCAACAAACAGGTTCCTTGTCCACACCCGATTTCGATGCACCAAGGCTTTGGACATCTCATCGAGGTCCCGAGGCTGAACGGCAAGCTCCTGCCGCAACCGTTTGCCCTTCGCGATCTCATCGTTCACATCCAGGATGTCATCATCATCCTGCGACACCGGGGACTTCTCCCATTTCTCAAGCAGAGACACGGGAGCAATGATCCGCAACCTCCACCTCCTTTCCTTTCCCCTTTCCCTTCAGCGCCTTCCCCTTGTAGGTCGCAAGTGCTTCGGAGAGTCCCTTCTGGTGTTCGTCGACGGCAGCAGTCAGTTAAGTAATGCAATACGCATTACTTTTGCATACTTGCAAGTATGCAAAAGTAATGCGTATTGCATTACTTAACTAAAATTGGGCCGCGTGGGGAAATCCGGCGTTCCGCACACACCGCTCGTTACCGAGGTGACTCGATTAATTACGACTCGGCTATTCCCAGCCTCCCGCCGTAATCCCTATTTCGACTTGGCCTACCCGGCCTCCGCCAAACATAGAAATCCACAAATATTTCGACTCGGCCTCCCAGGCCTACCCGCCGCAAATATTTCCGTGCCTCCGAGAGGATTCGAACCCGGTACCCCAGGAGCGAACGCCAATCTTGGGAGCTCTGCAAGTATGCAAAAGTAATGCGTATTGCATTACTTAACTAAGATTGGCGTTCGCTCCTGGGGTACCGGGTTCGAATCCTCTCGGAGGCACGGAAATATTTGCGGCGGGTAGGCCTGGGAGGCCGAGTCGAAATATTTGTGGATTTCTATGTTTGGCGGAGGCCGGGTAGGCCAAGTCGAAATAGGGATTACGGCGGGAGGCTGGGAATAGCCGAGTCGTAATTAATCGAGTCACCTCGGTAACGAGCGGTGTGTGCGGAACGCCGGATTTCCCCACGCGGCCCAATTTTAGTTAAGTAATGCAATACGCATTACTTTTGCATACTTGCAAGTATGCAAAAGTAATGCGTATTGCATTACTTAACTCAGTCCACGTACTATCTATTTTCATGTTCTCGCGGCGCGGGTGCTGGTCGAGCCTGATTGAGAACATGATGGCCGCGTGGGTCGCCCTCTCGGCCTGCACGTACTGCAGTGATGCGAAAAAATCAGGAAAGCATAACCAAAAGGAATAAAGTAAATGTCGATTGAGAAACGCCGGCCGTCGCAACCTACATGAAACCTGAACCTCAACATCAAAGCCCCCCTCACAACAGAGGTACACTCGGCTCATTTCCCTCAACCGTGATGCGAAAAAATCAGGAAAACATAGTCAAAAGGAAGTAAGTGTCACACTTGAGAAACGCCGGCCGTCGCAACCTACATGAAACCTGGATCTCAAGAAGCCCCCTCACAACATAGGTACACTTACCTCATTCCCCTTAACAATGATAGGAAAAAATCAGGAAAGCATAACCAAAAGGAATAAAGTAAATGTCACACTTGAGAAACGCCGGCCGTCGCAACCTAGATGAAACCTAAACCTCAAGAACAAAGCCCCCCTCACAACAGAGGTAGACTTACCTCATTCCCCTCAACCGCTGCTGCTTCAGCCGCTTTCTTCGACCCCTTCGCGATCTTCGGAGACTTGTCCCGGCGGGCATCGTGATCCTTCAACATCTTGATCAGAGTCTTGGCGTCCGCCATCGTCACCGTCTTCAGTTTACACTTCCTCTCCTTCGATTTGCCCTCGAACAGGTTCTCCTGCATCCACTTTATCAAGGCCTTGGCGCTCGGGATCTCCTCAGGCTGTGTGGCTCCATCGGGCGCGCACGCATTCTTCACGATCAACTCAGCGACTTGATGGAGAGTCATCATCTGGTTCCGTACCTCAGGTGGGGCTGTTTCCGTTCTCACCTCGGCCACAACCCGCTTTGCTAACGTCCTCAGTTTATAAGCATCCGCTTGCTCCTTAAAGCGTGTCATTTTCGCAGTATCGCCGTCGCTTCCAACCACGCCCTCTGACACAGGCTCACCGGCAGCGATAGCCCCCTCTCCCTGGAGATTTGCCCCACCCTGACGACCGGCTTCCTGCAAGAACATTATCAACGGAAGATTTTTAATGTAAGAAAAGTGTAGAGAAACGCCGGCCGTCGTAACTCTGTCAATTGAGGACGAACCTAAACTTTCAATTTGTAAGTCAACGGTAACTTACCCTTCCCCCCTCTGCAGTGGAACCACCGTAAGATCCACTTCCCCTCCTCTCACCGCCCTCTTGCTGCTCGAACGGACTTCCCTGTAAAAAAAGCAAACGCGATTGTCGATTAACAAGAAAAAAATTACTACAAAAATAAACAAGGATATACGCACGCAAACCATTTCATTACAAGTAAACCGGAGAGGAATCTGACGCACTCATGTACCTGGGTGCTTCCCGCCATTGAGCGGGCTTCTCTTGCACCCACATCCTCTTGCCGGCCCTGCGAACATTTCAACGGAAAGTAAAAATCCGCTTAGTTGTCGGAAATGACATTTCTGGCGAATATTGCAAAAAAATGCTTATGTATTTCACGACATCAATTAAATGGGCAGAGACTTACGAAGATCGACCCGCCACCTTCCAAATTGCTCTGCGTCATTTCGAAAACATCGTCTTCCCCTGCATCGCCCCCCTTCCCCCTTCCCCTTGGCCGCGGCGGGGGCATATCGCCCGTCGCGACCGGCTTGGAAGTCGCGGGGGGATCCCTTGCGGTTGAGGGCTGTTTGGATTGGGAGAGGAAACTAATGGGTTTTACACAATGCCTTGTGCTTGGCCTTGCTACCCACACACCTTGCAGGTGCTGAAAGAAAGAGAGGTTGAAGACAATTTACGTGGAAGAATAAATGGCTTTATTAGAATATAATAGTTGGAGAAGAGCTTGAATGGAGGTTGAATGGAGGTTTAATGGAGGTACCTGCCCTTAGGGGGCAGTTTCCTTTTATACCATTTAGGCTAGGAAGGATGACATCAGCAATGACATCATCACAGAAGCTTGTAGAAACATCCTAGCATATTCCTAGCATATTCCCAGCATATTCTCAGTATATTCCAGGAATATTCCTGGCATATTCTTAGAACATTCCTAGAACATTCTAGACATGATCCAATGAGCTGGCATAATAGCTAGATGCCAAGTGTCTACGTAATAATGTGCCACATAACATGATTAATAAAGTGACACATCTCTTCTCCTTGGAGTGACAAGTGTCATGCAATGAGTCTACCCACTTGTCATCATGTAAGTCATAACATGTGTCATCATGAGCTGCCAACACTTGTCAGCTCATGGACCAAACACTTGTCCAATAGGCCATAGCACCACTTGTCAATCAAATACGTGATGCTACTAGGCTGACTCAGGTTACAAGTCATCCATGTCCAAGTATAGGACTATGGCACATGAATATTGATCAGCTCATTAAGCCCAATTCATCTAGCTTATCAAAGCTATCAAATTCTCAGTCCATAAGTAATAAATCCAACAAGAAATAAATCAGGCTGGGATATGTTGTGGCCAGGTGGATATAATATCCCTAACAAGGGCACTTCAGGTTTGTCATTAAGGATGTCTTGGTACAGCGCGAGTTGCTGTTGACGAGTGCCATTCGCGAGTCGCTGAAACCGCTCAATCTGAAACTGCGCAACCGGATCGTGAACCCTCTCACCACCACCGTGGTACTCATCCTTCCCAGTGACCGCGGCAAAGCTGACACCAGATTCCACCATTGGGGGCGGCGTGCCCTCCCTTGCACGCTTGTGAGGAGGCTGTTGTGAGGAGGCGCCTTGGGCCTGAACTGGTTGCCCTTCAGACCCTTCCCCCCTAGGGGGAGAGTCGCCGACCACCTGCGATGTAGGGCCGCCCTTTTCCATCTGCAACAACAAAACAAAAAAATTGGAAAAATCATACGAGTCAGCAGGAAGATGCGCCCCACGTCGCAACTCAATACAAAAAATGCATCATTATGTCAAGGTACAAACAACGTTATAATTCAGAAAGAACAGAGATTCATAACAAGAGAACGACGCACTAAAAGATGCGACCGCCGTCGCAACTTTCGTCAATTCACTCTCTATACAAACAACTCTATGTCCCTCATAAAGAATCATTTGGCAAGGAAATGCAAAAAAATTCGGTTACCAACTCCGTCGACCCATAAGTGGTTCGCGAATGGGAAATCGCTGCTGATTTTCGGTCGGGCCCTTCATGGTATTTTCGAAATCTCGAGGCAAGGTTGCGCGGAAGAGGGCCCTCCTTAATCATGCGTGCGATCGGACTGGCCATGGAAAGGGATAGCTGGTTCCTGGACTGCCTTGCACGGTCAACCATCTTGAAACTTCCCCTAAGAAGGAAATCAGACGTCAGACGGTTGAATATGCGAACGTCAAGATTTGACCAACCCATCATCCATTCAACCACCTTCTCCGCGGCATCATGGAAGACCTGGCTCTCATCCTCCATTCCTCCAGACCCAAACACACAATCGGCCGTGTTGTCGTCGTGCCTCCTAAGGCGAATGTTCACGTCCTCTTTGTCATCATCCATTTCCGACAGCCGAATTACAGCCCTTTTGGCTCCCTCCACTCCATCCTCAAGAAGGACGTCCATCTGCGCCCCTCCCACACAATTGTTGTCAACGTATTGTTGCAGATGACGGGAAATCATGTCCTTTCCGAAATCTACGATGTGTTCCCCACACAGACCGAAGTTGGTAATTGACAGCTTTTTACATTTCCTATCCCGGCACTTCTTATCGGGATCCTTCTCAAAAATCCGGAAAACAGCGTCCTGATATGGACGTCCCCTTATGTCGACCGTCAGACTGGACATCTGCAAAACCAGAACATACCGGCCGCGAGTAGTTTATATTATAAAAAAAAAATTGGCATTTATTAAGTCATCTTCATCTATTTACGCGAGCTAAAATTTGAAGAAAATGCAACAAAGAAACGCCCTGGGGCGCAACTTTTTCAATCAACACTTCCTACCTAAAAACGAAGGGCAATCACATTGACTACGATTGTCACTACATACGAATGTCCAGACAATATAATTTGTATGTAGAGGGAGGGGCATTCAACAGCAGAGAAACGCCGGCGGTCGCAACTCATCAGTAACCGGCCCCGGAAAATAAAAATCAAAAAACGATTTGAAATTATATTATATTGTACTTGTTTATTAATAGGTTTAAATTTGGCACAAAGAAACGCCCCAAGGCGCAACTTGTCGGACAGCAATATGGCGATAAAACATTATCTATTCAATGTGCGATTGATGTGCTGAAACCTTCCAGACTTTGACACTGTCCGGTATGACCGACTCGGACGAGGAGTCGAATCGGAAGCGAGCCAGTAATCCTCAACTATTTTTTTGATGTACAATGGAAGACTCCTTCCATTTTGTCGAACTGTGTCGGTCCTTTGCCTTTTGGGCGAACTCTCCTCAACCTCCACCATTTCCTGCGCGAAGGAATAAAATGATACGTTTTAAATAAACATTAATTTATTAAAAAAATATTATATAAACAAGTTGTTATTCCTCGGAATAGTTTTTTTTTATCCATTCCACAAACGCGTTTGTCACAAAGACCTTCCATGCTTTCTCAAGAACTTGTCCCCCCGATGTTTTCGAGTAATCAAACTCGTCATCCGAAGAAACCAACTCCGGCACATCCTCCGAGAGGGTCTCTACGTTGTCATCGGCTTTCCTTTTACGCTTGTGGTTTCCGAGGCATTTTTTTGGTTCTTCTTCTGACATTCGTTCTGCAACAAACGAGTCATTTCGAGGGGGGTGTGGTTTAACGGGTGTAGATTCATGGCGGGCGTAACACATACAATTCAATGTTGTCAAAATCATTTGTATTGTTTGTTTCGAAACGTATTAAAATATATTACATGATACCGTGGAGCCTCTTTCCAAAAGATGCCCTCCTAACACCTGTGGCGATACTGACTGCATCTTTCAGCTCGTCAACCCACCCTCCTGGCCTTAAGAAGTCGATCTCCCTGTAGGACCAAGCACCCGCATTCAAAACAAGGGCCTCTGCCGCACTCTCTGCTACACTACTTGGATCCCGGCCCCCCACACACATTCTTTTGTCGTGTATATGAATTCGATCCCGAGAGGCTTGATGGCGAAGAAAACCGACGCATCATTCTCATACAAAACATCTGCCATTTCTGGCATGCTATCCGCGACACTATCTGTTGTCTCCACACAAACCGTCATGCCGGCCTTCCTCATCTCAAGGACCATGACAAGCTTAGAGCCCCCCTCGTTTTTCGCCTTTCTTGCAATCTTTTTTAAGCCAGTGTCAAACACTGCCTGAATGTCTGAAACAATCTTCAGGTGATCCACACAAAAAGGGTGAAACTTGTCAACGGCTTTCTTTTGGCAATCGGTGTTTCCGCGGCAAATATTCTGAAGTTCTTCATCCATTTGTTCTGCAACAAACGAGTCATTTCGAGGGGGGGGTGGTTTAACGGGTGTATATAGTAATTTGTTTTAGGTGAACGTTTATCATTCTATAAGAAAAGTGAATGGACGTTGGTACAACCTTCATTAGATATTTTAAAGCGAACGAGACGGAAAGAGAAACGACGGCGGGCGTAACCATCTCGGGATACATTGATATCACAAGAAGACATTGGACCGTAACGCGAAACAACACTCACGAAATATTCTTCGACATCGAAAATAAAAAAGAAACGACGGCGGGCGTAACTATCATGGGATACATTGATATCACAAGGGACAATGGACCTGACTAGAATGCAACCTACACGACAAATACTTAGACATCGAAGATGCAAAAGAAACGACGGCGGGCGTAACTATTCTGGAAAGATTTAGCTTACAAGAAGACAAGTTACCTGATGGGAGGGCATCTTTCACGAGATATATTTCGAACAGTAAGGCAAAAGAAACGACGGCGGGCG